>CM028752.1:26423443-26935946 GCA_016801395.1 Leptodermis oblonga
GCGGTTCAACTATAACCGCCGTTGAAAGTACCACTTTCTACGCGGTTCAAAGTTGAACCTGCCGTTGAAAGTATAACTTTCTACTGCGGTTCAACGTTGAACCGCAGTAGAAAGTTGTTACTTTTTAAAAGCAAACGCATTAAAATCATTAAAAACCTGCTGATTAAACCTGGTTCAAATCAAAACCTTATGCTAACAGCCGAAATTTATTACAAATATCACCAATATACAAATTGAATTCGCTTTTATAATACAGCATATCCAAAAATATTTGTACAACTCTAATATGAACAAGTTTAATTAGTATCCTTCTACTACGACGGATGCTCCAAAATATATCTAGCGCATATTTTTCGCACTGCATCTATATCCACATTGCTTAATGGAGTGCGGTCGATCTTGAAGTGCTGCAACAGAGTTTTTTGAAATTAAAAACTACCCGAGTAAGCAAAATGAAATACAGTCAATTAAGTAAGTAATGAGAAATATATATTTACCTTTTCAAGTGCAAATGTGGATGATTTCATTGCTATTTGGTACATGTAGTGCATTACATAGTACCCACACTCCCAATTATCCGTTTGCTTTTTATGCTAATGAATTAATATATACGAGTTAGAAGATCATACAATAAATTGTATACAACACAACGGTGAGTAAAAAATTTCTACGAATATTCATAACTAAACTCGTATTAATCTAATTAATTAAATAACTAGGACTCACTAATTTCTACTGATCGAAAAGGCAATTTGCATGCTTATATTAACTAACCTACAGTACTGGACTCACAGATTGCATGCATAATTAATCAAATACCTCAATAAATAACTTGACTAACTAATAAATTAATTGACTAACACTATACTAACTTAGGCTACTAGACTCACGGATTTAATTAAAACAACTAACACTACTAATTGCTTAGGCTACTAGACCCACGGATGTAATTAAAAAATTTATAAGAACCAATTTCATTTACCTTAACTACTATCCACGAAGGTGGCATATGCACATTTTGGGCAATCCCAAGAAAGCTTGATAGTTAAACATCACCCTATAAAAATGAAATCGGCACGAAAATAATTAGCAATATATGGATATATAGGCATTCTAACAGTTGTTAATATAGATAACTCACTCGTCCATAAGCTCCACCGCCTCCTCCTTCTGTGGATTTTGTAAAGAATCAAACCAGTATACAACCTTATCTACTGGTCTAATGGCCATTAGCATCCAATGTTCACTGCCAACAAAAAATTTAATGGCGTACGTCAGATCTTTATATCAGTGTTTCTTAAATATTAGAGAACCGCTTACAGTGTCACTTACCCCTGAAGATAAGGCACCAGATACATTTCTTTATTCCTATCCTTCAAGATTCGCGCAATGTAGTTCACCCTATCTTCAAGCATATTTTGTCTGGGTGTGACATGATCAGCCGAAAGGAAACCTATCCCCTTTCTCCCATTCCTTTCAGCTAACTCATGTAAAGCTCTAAAGAATTTACAAAAAGGGCTTCATTGGTTAGCCTATGCACATAGAATGCATAATATATAACATTAATAATCAGAAATAGGTTATAAAATTAAGTGGAAACTCACTGGGTGAACAACTGCATCAAACTGTTTGAGACCTGGCTTTCTCTGGTCAATAACTCTTTGACATCCCCTCGATCCATGAAATTAGGCTGTCCAAACCTATGACTTCTTTTGTCATTTGAAAGTAGAAGCCATCGAAGCCCGACTCATTATCCCATCGGAGCTGTAACTCTTGCAATGGATCAGATGTCGATGAGGATGACTCCTCAGTCGGAACCGTCGCCGAAGGAGATGTCTTGTCATCCATAGAACTCATCCGGCCTTTTTTCTTTTGGGCACTTTTATCCACCTAACATCATTTGAAATAACATTAAATATACAAAATGGTATTAAGTAATACACAAATAAATGAAAGAATATACCTTTGTTACCGGAGTCGGCTGAATAATTTCAATCAACTCTTTAGGCCATTCCACGAAAAAGGACTTGGCCATTCCCACTGTCGCAGCCTCTTCCTCAGGAAATGGTAGCGGGGCACAGTCATCATAGGAAATTTTAATTGTGACCCTCGCGCAACCTTTCCTAACCGGCGCGCCCGTGGTGCTTGCTTTGCTTATAAATATTTCCTTTTGCCACAAGCTTACGCCGCGTTTGCGAATCCTCAGAGGAACAGATGGCATTCACACCCGTCCTAAGATAATAGGCAAGCGAATGAACATTAGTCAACTATTAAGTCTAACTTAACAAAGCACTGTAATAATGAAAAAAAAATTTGAAGTATTAAAAGAAGCCGTCTAATTTTATTTACCTTGTATTCGCCTAAAGCACTGCCGTCAGAGGCTTGTGATCGGGTCCGTAGGTGCAACATTTATCATCTCCAAATCGGGCAACCTTGTAGGTACCAGAGGAGAAACAGGGCTCACAGGGGATACAGGGACCGCTCCGGAGGTCCCTGGGTGCAAGCTCTCATCCGGGGCATTATTGAGGACGGTGGCTTTTACTGTATCATAATCGGTCCCATCTTACCACATAAAACCCATCATCATCTTCAAATGTGTCTGACATTCATCTAGTTGGGCAGTGGTTTTCTGAAGCTGTCGCTTAGTTAAATCAAGTTCCTCTTTAAGCGACGGCTTTGTTTTCTGTGGGAAAACCTCTGTGATACGTGCCCGCGTAGAATGGCCGCGATAACGACCGGGGTGATCGCGCTTGCCCGTTGCAATGACAAGAATGTCATTCCTACCCTCTGCAACGGTCTCCCCTTGGGACTCGCGGGAACATAGATTTTCCTACACATTTTGCCAAATATAGTAAATGTAAATAGATCAATTAAATATAAATAAATACACATATACAGAGATTATTCATTTATGTATATAAATTTTAAATATAAAATTGATAACCATAATTATAAAATATAAATAAATACACATATATACAAATTAGTCATTTATTTACTTTACAGTGACAACTAGATAATAATAATTTCATATAAACATTTAATGACAACCAAATTATTAATTAGCATTTCATCATAGATATCTAGTAATAAATAATCAGTTATAATAAAAATTCTATACACATAGACTTTAAATATTAAAATAATTGAAACATAAGAAAATGTATGGTGCAAAACTTACAATTTCCTTCGCTACACGCCCAGCCTCTGGCGTGAAGTATTCCCCTTTTTTGTTCGTATGGGCATGTATCCAAAGGTCATGACGGCCTGGCCCTGAATAAGAATCCTCGCCTTCTTCTTCGGACTGACCCTCCTCTGAAGGCTTCTTTCCGGATGCACTGACCTCCTCGTCATGCAACTGCTGCTTCAGCAGTCGGTAGCCACCGCGAGATAAGTTATGGTAGAAAGCATTTAAATTGGCATTCTTTTGCGCTTTTCCACGAATGGCCTAGAGAGAAATATAATGAAAAATTATTATCCCTAAACTGAGCAATTTCAAATATCCAAAAAGAAGAAGGAAATCAATTTTAAAAAAATATACCTGCCATTCTTCTGTCTCGCGGCTAGCCTTGAACTTAATCCATGTCTCCCTAGGGATAAATTTATATTCCAAACATGGGTCCCTACCCTTCATGGGACCATGTACATATTTCCCTAAATAGGATTTGAAATCTTTCCACCGTTTACCGGCATAACTAATCCACTTATCTTCGAGTTCTTCGGTGGACTCGAAAACAAATAATGCCTACAGTGAAAATTAGGAGTAAAATTTAGTGAGGAATTTGAGTAAAATTGTATGGAAGAATTAAGAAACAAAGAATGCATTATAATTAAAGAAAATACCCGTATTTCCATCCAAACTCTCTTCTTGAGCTCCGCGGGAACTTTCGGCCATGATTCATATTCCACTAAGTCCACTTTGCTCCGGGCCGTATATGCCACAAAGGTAATCCACTGTACATGATGTACTCTAGGCTCGAGCCCGGAATCAAAAGAAATGTCAAGAGTTTCCCCATTCTTTCGCATTTCCAATAGGTCATTGCAATTTGTGGGCCCTCTAACTCTACTAGATTTAGTAGAAGAACCATCTCCATGCTCCGTATTGCTTTTTCTTTTTCGGGCCATTGAAAGTACCTTAAACTTCATTTACATAGAAAGAGAATTCAATATAACATATATGCAATTAAACAAAAGCTTTAATGTCAAATACAAGAATGCTTGTAATGTTGAAAAAAAAGTGGTACATTCGCAAAATTCACTCCTACAAATACACAATTACCATTAACCAAATTAAACCAAATGAGGGCCAAAAAAAAGTCCGTTTATAAAGGGGACCATTGATAAAGTAATTCACATTTCACAACCAACAACTAATGTGGAAAAAAGGCAATGTACATTCGCAAAATTCACTCCTAAAAATCCACAATTACCATTATCCAAATTAAACCAAATGAGGGCCAAAAAAAGTGGACTTCTCAAGGGTACCATTGATAAAGTACTTCACATTTCACAACCAACAACTAATGAGAACATTCATTCATTTCTACTAAAGGAATAACATTTCACAAAGTGGAATCAACAACAAAGCATTTTCCTCATTATCACTAAAGGAGGAACACTAAATCGAATAAAAACCGAAATCAAACACCAATGTTCTAAAATTAATCAAGCAAAACCGAAATAATCATTTGAGTTTCTCATTTTCAAAAAAAAACCCGAATTTCAAAGGGTACCTAATGGAACATTAATCAAACCCTAGGTTCTCAACTTATGTAGGACAAAACACTCAATTCAACAACCAAACCAAATGCTACAAACAATCAATAAATCCAAAAACTTTCCAAGCTTTCATCACAAGAGTTAAAACCGAAATCTACCATAAATATCAACCAACAAAATCCTAGTGCAATGGTAAGCATTTGCAAAATGTAAGGTTAAATACACAAAAGTTTAAAATGAAAGCATAGAAGGTGGAACCTTTTGGGTGAACTCAAAAAAAATCCAAGCTTTAAGTTTATATGGGAGGGTGGAAATGGAGAGCCGACCGACGGTGAATGCTTGGGCAGCCGAACAATCGGTGAATGCTTGGGCAGCCGACGGATGATCGGAAGGTGGAGGAGGTCGCCGGCGATGGGAGAAGCGGGGAAGACGAACGGCCGCGGGAAGAAGCTTGAAGGGGAAAAGAAGGAAGAAGAAAGGAAGAGAATGAGGGAGGAAATGAAAAAGGTAAAAATTTGAATTATAATTAATAACCGGGCTACTTTCAACGGCGGTTCAACCGCGAACCGCAGTTGAAAGTATACTTTCAACTGCGGTTCGCGGTTGAACCGCCGTTGAAAGTATACTTTCAACTGCGGTTCGAGGTTGAACCGCCGTTGAAAGTATACTTTCAACTGCGGTTGAACCATGAACCGCGAACCGCAGTTGAAGGTACACTTTCAACTGCGGTTCAATGTTGAACCGCCATTGAAAGTGTACCTTCAACTGCGGTTCGAGATTGAACCGGTTGAAAGTCCGCACTTTTTCTCGGTTTAAGTAGAAAAAATTGGAGCCAATTCCCGCGCGGTCATATTTTAATATTAAATTTTTTTATTTTCCATTTTCAAAAACTATTCCCACAATTTGGTAAATATAATAATACATACCCAGATTTTGTATATTTATTAATTATGTACACAATCTCGACTTTTATTAACCATTTCATAATTAAATTTCAAATTTTTAATTGAACCACATATTTGCATTTAAATTTCCCGCGCGTGCTACTACACGTACAATAATTATTGGTCAAACATAAAAATTAATAATTTTCGTAACTTTAATACATGTAAGAGCCAAGAAAGTAATAAGCTTCATTATGTTCCCTAAAATTCCTACTTTTTCGACTTGGCGAACGGGATAAAAAAATCAAATCCACAAATGCATTAGGTACGTATAGTAATATAAAAATTAATTAATAAAATTTAAGTGGCCGAAAAATGTTTTTTGCTGAAAGTCATTAGGACTTTATGAGCATTATTTGAAATTAGCTAGAAGTTTGACTTTTAGACTTTTAAATACTTAGAAGATGAAAATTGGTCAAATGAAATTAGAATGATATTTTAAATATGCTAAGACCAATTTTGAAGTTAAAATACTCAAGAAAAGATGAGTTAGGCAAAATAGAGAAAAATTTGAGAAAATTTGAAATTTGCATTTGATTGATGAGTCTTTGAGTGATATAATCCTAGAATGCCATGTTTTAGAGTTAAAATGATGCATTAGGATCTATGTCATCTTTGGTATCTTGAAATTCTTGCACATGTTAAAACGGTTGAAAATTTTCTTTCAAGATAGCAAGAATTAAGCATGTTTGCATTACATAAAAATGGTTGACCAAGTGGTTGACTTTTTAAATATACATGCTTTAGCTTATTTGAGAGTTTAAGAATTAACTTATTGATAATTTGAAGTTGCTCACATGAGAAAATTAAGGATATATGCTTCAAAATGGCAAGCTTCAATTGAAAAAACTTGACCAAGTAGTTGACTTTGAAAATATGAATGCTTTGGATTGTTTGAATCTTTATGCATAACTACTTGAGCCTTTGAAGGTGCTTGGATGATATATAAAATGCTTGATAGAAACTTGAATTTAGCAACTTTCAAAATTCAAAGCTTAATATAATTAAGCTTGAAAAACGTTGACCGATAGGTTGACTTTGCACATATGCATGATTTGAAATGTTTCATTCCTTTGAATGTCAAAGCGAAAATCCAGGAAAAGGGTGGCGCTTCACTATATATCTATTTCCATCTTAAGAGTCACCGCGGTTAATTTATGAAAATCGGGAAAAAGAACTTAATAGAGAGTAGGGTTTAGGGGTTAGGGTTTAGGGTTTAGGGTTTAGGGTTTAGAAAATGATATGAAAATAAAAATCATGCATATGTAAGAATTAATACTTTCTACGGCGGTTCAAACATGAACCGCCGTAGAAAATACTTTCTACGGCGGGTTCTCGGTTGAACCGCCGTAGAAAGGTAGTTTTTGGAGCCAATTCCCGCGCTACGTACGTACGCATGGATTTTCTATTTTTTTGTACCAAATTCAAAATACATTATATATATATATATATAAGAATTAATTATAAAAGTTGTCTTAAAGTATTCAATTATTCAAATGAAAATATTTTATTTATGTAGTGGAAATTTACAAGATATCGAGAGCATAGAGGATCGAGAGAGTTGGATATATATGATGTGCATCAAGAGGGGAAAGGAGAAAAGCGAAAGATGTATATATATATATATATGTATGTATAAACAGATATGTATATATATATGTTTGTAAATTAATGAAATCCAGTGTTTATTTAATTTTTTTCGGCCACTTAACTAATATTAATTAATTTTTATATTACTATACGTACCTATAATGCATTTGTCGAAAAAGTAGATATTTAACGGAACATAATGAAGCTTATTATTTTATCGTCTCTTACATGTATTAAATTTACGAAATTTATTAATTTCTATATTTGACCTATAATTAATAAATATACACAATCAGGGTATGTATTATTATACTTACAAATTTGTGAGATTAGTTATTTGAAAAATGGAAAAAACAAATTAATATTAAAATATGCCCGCGCGGGAATTGGCTCCAATTTTCTACGAGGAGACCTTTCAACGGCGGTTCAACAACGAACAGCCGTTGAAAAAAGAATCCACCGCGGTTCACGAGTGAACCGCCGTTGAAAGTGGACTTTCAGTGGCGGTTAAACATTGAACCGCCGTTGAAGATACACTTTCAACGGCGGTTAATAATTGAACCGCCGTTGAAGTTACACTTTCAACGGCGGTTCAATGTTGAACCGCCGTTGAATAGACGACCCGGTTAATTAAAGTTCAAAATTTTTGAACGTTCTTTTCCTCCCTCATTCTCTTCCTCTCCACTCCCATTTTTCCCCTGCATTTCCCCTGTTTCCCGAACCCGCTGACAAGTAATTTATAAAGAGTTAAATATAAAATAAAAACAAAATGAACTGCGTATAGATTTCCCTGGAAATTTTACCAAAGTACTACTCCTTGGAAGAAAATAATAATAATAATACAAGAAACATTTATTCATAAATGAAAAACAAGGAAATCTATTTTCCGGAAAATTTGACAAAGTCTCCCCTATAAATGTAACGTACTCCCTGTAAATTCGATGCACATATACTTCAATACTTCACTAAAATTCCAACTATTTCGAATAATACGGAATTCAGTTTCAAATCACTTCAGAATCTCCTCTGCTTGTTTTTTACCAAAACACAAGTGCAATTTAAGAGCAGCACATAAGTTTCACACAATTTCAAAAAATAACATATTCATTTATAAACAGTTCCGCATATGAAGTCCCTGGAAATTTTGTCCCTTGATTGCGCGGCTTCATCCGAGGTGTGACCTGTTTCAATCCCACAGTACGAAGGATAAAAATAAATGTTGTTAAAAATTTATTGAATCCTCTCTTCATTAAAATCAAAGAAACATATACAAATACACAAACACACATACACACCCACGGGAATTGAAGTTTAATAAAAACAAACAATATACCTGAAAATGATTCTTAACTTATTCTCTTTCTCTTAAGGGACACTTGATCCTCGAACCATAATCCTTCGCTGTGGTCATCACGAAGTATGTATTTATCAAGTTCCTATCTTCCTCATCTGCTCTCGGTTCAGGTAACCCACTAGAGAAAGGGCCAGCCTCATGAAGCCCTTCTTCTGTATCTATCCCTTCCACACCGTGATGTTGTTTACCATGAAGAACAACAGACCAATGTTCGTCGCAAGGATCGGTGATATAAAAAACTTGTTTCGCCTGCGATGCAAGTATAAATGGTTCCCCCTTGAAACCCTCCCGATTGAGGTTGACCAAGGTAAAACCCAATGGATCATCAGTTCGAACCCCACTATTGTTATCAACCCATTTGCAGCGAAATACAACTACTTTGAAACAAACATAGTCAATCTCCCAAATATCTTCGATCACCCCGTAATAAGCCATGCTTGCATACAATGGATTTTTATCCTTCCTGCTAGAAACATGTAAAGCCTCTGAGATTAATGTAACACCACTGTTTTGTGCCGTACTCTTCTCATCTTGTCTCTTAGTAGCAAATGAATATCCATTTATGTCATAGCATGAAAATGCTCGTACCGCAGGGCTGGGCCTAAATGCCAACCATTTCAATGTCTCCGAAACGTCTTTGCCCAGGACAGCATTACCAAACCAATAGACAAATGTCCGAATATGTTCATTGAGCACACGTTGATCCGTCCAAGCAGGATAAGACGTTCTTATTGACTGTATGTGGTCTGTCACATAGGACGCAACTTCTTCAGAATTGCGCAGAATGTAGAGATGCGCCTTCATTAATTCAACATTAGACGGCAAAAAAATTTTTCCTCCCCTTCTGCCCATACCTGTAATCCTCCCATCGTGCCGATTCTTAGATATTCCAATGGATGCGGTCCCGGCCAAGTACTCAGTGCAAAACTCAATTACCTCCTCAGCTATATAACCTTCAACAATACTAGCATCAGGACGACAACGATTCTTCACATACCCCTTATATACTTTCATATATCACTCGAATGGGTACATCCATCGCAAATGAATAGGCCCGCAGATTTTTATCTCTCTGACCAAATGAATCACCAAATGCACCATAATATCAAAGAAGGCGGGTGGAAAATACATTTCTAATTGACAGAGGACAACAATTATTTCATCTTGTAGCTGATCAAGTCTTTCGCGCGCGATAACCTTGCTACATATAGTATTGAAGAAGAAACAAAGTCTTGTTATACTGGACTTAACATGCTTGGGCAATATCGAGCGAATAGCTACAGGCAACAATTACTGCATTAAGGCATGGCAATCATGAGACTTCAAACCAACCAGTTTTAAATCTTTCAAGGAAACAAGTCTGCTTACATTTGAAGAATATCCAGATGGAACTTTGATGCTACGCAAACTTGAACACAGTTGTTTTTTCTCTTTTCTGGACAAAGTGTGACAGGCAGGGGGTAGATATGTGCGTTGTCCTCGAGCTACCGGTGCTAAATTTGCTCTTATGTTCATATCAACCATATCAAGTCTCGCGTTATAACCATCCTTAGTTTTACCAGGGATGTTCAAGAGCGTACCTAAGAGGCTTTCGCAAATATTTTTCTCAATATGCATAACATCGAGACAATGTCTGACATCCAAGTTCTCCCAGTATGGAAGTTCAAAAAATATGGATTTTTTCTTCCAACAACCTGTATCATTGTTGCTGGACTCCGAAGTTTTACCAAACTCAACATTAATGTCCGTCACACGAGCTTTCACCGCTGGCCCGCTCAAGGGTTCTGGAGCTTTTCTGAACTCTTGGAATCCATTGAATGCTCTTTTCATACGGCGATACGGATTAGTCTCGGGAAGAAATCTGCGATGCCCAAGGTATACTGTCTTCCTCCCATGTGCAAGCTGACAAAAATCTGTACTCTCCTCACATATTGGACATGCTTTATGCCCTTTAACAGAGTACCCAGACAAGTTTCCATAAGCAGGAAAATCATTAATGGTACAGAACAACATGGCACGTAATGTGAACATTTCTTCACGGTAGGCATCAAACACAGGTGCGCCTTCATCCCATAACTTTTTCAAGTCTTCAATAAGAGGAGCAAGATACACATCGATGTCATTTCCTGGTTGCCGTGGGCCTGAAATCATTAGAAACATAAGTATGTACTTGCGCTTCATACACAAGTAAGGCGGCAAATTGTAAATAACCAACATCACCGGCCATGAGCTATGTGTGCTACTCAGACTGCCAAACGGGTTCATTCCATCAGTACACAGACCAAGCCTCAAATTTCTTGCTTCTCCCCCGAAAGAAGGATACATTGAATCAATCTTTTTCCACTGATCTGAGTTTGATGTATGCATTATCACCTTGTCATCATCACTGGGAATACACCGATCTGAATGCCATGTCAATAGCTTTGCATCTTTTTCATTAGCGAACAACCGTTTAAATCTCGGTATTATAGGAAGATACCACAGAACCTTAGCCGGCGACCCCTTCTTTTGCGCATCAGAACTGTCTTTAACAGCATCACACAGCTGCTTGTTTTTGTATCGGGGAGTGTTACACTTAGGACATCGTAATAAATCCTTATACTCATTCCTGTAGAGGACGCAATCATTTGGACAAGCGTGGATCTTCTTATACTCCATACCCATTGGACACAATATTTTTTTCGCCTCGTAAATTCGATCTGGAAGTTCATTATCTTCTGGGAGCATATCTTTCAATACCCTCAATAAGGCTGTAAAACTAGTATCTGACCACCCATTTGCCGCTTTCAAACTAAACAACTTCAAAACACTAGACAATCGTGTATATTTACTGCATCCCTTGTATAGAGGCTTCTCATTGTCACCCAAAATCGAAGCAAGAACTTCCGGTTTATCAGCAAAATCCTCGGCCACATCCTCAATCATGGCATCTAATCGATCTCTAGTAATCGCATTATCTCCTTTTGCATGAGATTTTCTTTGCTCAGGTAAACCATCAATACTTTCACCATGCCAAATCCACAGTTTATAAGAAGGATCAAACCCGTGCCGATATAAATGGAATCTTATTGTATCTGAGTTATCAAACCGCGCCCCATTTTTACAAGATTTGCACGGACAATGAACGTACTTTGTATTCTTATAAGCGAATTGAATGAAATTCTCAACTTCTCTCGCATACGATCACCACAGAACAAGATATTTCGATCCATGTGTAACTAAGACCTTGAAATAATTAAAAATACCAAATAATAATTCAACAAACAATGTACAAAGTATCAAGTTGCATGCTTGTCTTAGCACATGTCATAATACTTATGTTAGTCATATATGTGCAAAACTACTACAATACCTCAATGAAAAAAATAATGCAATGACAACACATGCGCAGTAGACATAATCGAATGAAGAAGAAACTCTAAGTTTTTCATTCATGCATTTCGTCAAACACATAAAATGCATAAAAAAATAATACACACTCTAAGTAGTGCTAATTATATGAACACCATACATTAAAAATCAAACACTATAAATCAAATTAAATCACCGAAAACTACATAGTATAACTAAATAGGGTTCCACACTACTAAGGTTCGCCACATACATGGAATATATGCAACTTTAATTTTCAGCCATTCAGCTACCATAAATAAAAATAAATGCTATAGGATGACATATCTAAAGTACAAGCATAAGCAATTACTGGAAAATTTTACAAGTTTCTAACCTTTAGGTGGTAAATTTTAGCTCCAAATGACGATTCTTTAGGTTCAACGTGCAAAACCGTAGTAGAAATTTGGAGACAGACACTCTCGGGCGCGATATGGGAATACACGGTGTTATTTAGGTTTTAATATATATATACGTCAATACTACGGCGGAGAAAATTAAACCGCCGTAGAAAGGGGACTTTCTACGGTGGTTGGAGGGAAACCGCCATGGAAAGTGGACTTTCCACGGCGGTTGGAAGGTAACCGCCGTGGAAAGTCCACACTTTCCACGGCGGTTACCCTCAAACCGCCGTGGAAAGTCCACTTTCCACGGCGGTTGCCCTCCAACCGCCGTAGAAAGTCCCCTTTCTACGGCGGTTTGTCCCAACCGCCGTAGAAAGTCCTGTTCTACGGCGGTTCATTTTTAGACCGCCGTAGAAAGTCCGCATTCCTTTTATTACTGCGGTTTTCTATTTTCCGCCATTAATTCGCAGCTGTTAAAGCTCCGTTTTATAGTAGTGTCTTCAATATATCATTCCTTGTCATTGTTATAAATTTCTACTGTAGGTATGATTAGATGTCTCTATGTTATTCACCACACAATGTATGCATCATTTCCACAAAATTTGATGCTCTGTTGTCTTCAGTTCTGCATTGCTTTTTGACCATTGAACAATATTTTTGACCTATACAGTGTATTTGACTACCAAATTATTGTGTTATTTTGGCTTCAATAAATGTGATATGCTTTTTGGTTTACTTAGCTTTGTCACAGGCTTTGTCTAGTTTACTTTAACACATACATTTGGAGTATGAAAGGGTACCTAAATATATGAAGCATAATTGTATCTAAATTCGAATAGTACCAAAAATAATGTCTAAAAAAATATGCTTCCAAAGCTTGCTCCAGCAACCACATTTCATCATATCTATAATCAATTTTACGCCAATAATATTACAATGGTTTCCCCTACAATAACATGAATTAAACCAAATGTTTACACATTGCCAACAGTTGTACGCCTTAACACATTAACTAGGAAAAGGTATCCAAATTTCTTCTACAACAAACTACTACAACAGGAAATTAAAAAACAAACACACACACTTAAAACATGAAGGATATGGTAAGGCTTCAAGGCTTGAAGCCTCCAAGACTTCATGGCTTCTCGGCAAGAAAACAAAGGAGTTTCTTTCTATCCATTGCTAATAGCATGGATGCCTTATTTGGATCACCATTCATCCAAGTGCAGGCATTTATCCAATTAGGTTCTTCAAGACTCATTATCTGTAGATGAGCCATTGCATCTGTAACTTTGTCAGAAGAACTCATGCGTTTTTCGACCAAGTTATTGAAACTTTGCATGCTTGCTGTAATGGATGGTTCGTCCCCTTTACTTTTCTTCAAACCATGTGACAATGTTTTCCCAACCCAATCAGGCGTTGGCTTAGCAGATCTCTTGCCCTTTCCCTTATCAACAATAGGGGGACTAATGTCATAGTCACCCTCCAAACTCATAATATCATCTTCGGACTCCAATACCACACCATCATCCTCATCAATTGGCATATAAGTTGATGTCATACCAAACTGATTCGTAGCAGTTTGGTGTGAATACAATTTATCTAGCATATCAAAATAGGGAGGCGGCGGAGTATTCTTTCACTTCTTTGCTCCTGTAATAGCCTACAAACAAATATAACATATACATTAGCACAATGTTTCATATCTAATACAATGTCAAAGTGAAAGCAAAATAGGAAAACATATCAAACAGGTATATATTTACATACACTTTCAAGCACTTCCCAATCGAGACAAGTGAAAACTTTTGTTTTAGGGTCCGCGCCAACACCTGTACTTCCTTGATTTTATACCATTTTCTCCATTCACCTTTCAATCTTTCCGCCTTGGTGCTCAACTTTTTCTTGATCCAATTCTTTTTGGTGGACGAGTTAAACTCTGCAGCAATTGCAGTCCATTGTGCTCCTTTGAAGTTACCATTGGTCATCTCTAAGCTTCGCTTCTTGTTAACCATGATGTTTAGCAAAGTTTCAACAAGTATATCGTTTCATTCGGCTTTCGGATGGTGCGGATCACTTGAGGGCGATCCAGGTTTGTCCATACTCTACCAAATAAGCCCAAAAATTTAAATTTCAAAACACACTAGTATGATTAGTTCATATGACAATATGAAACTACATTGATTTTGATTTTTATGAAATGAAATATATTCAAGTTCAGATTTTTCACAAATTATATAAGAATCATGATCATGAAATAGAACTATCCAAAGTTAAATCACCATATTAGGTACAGGACGAATACACCACAACCATTTCAGAACCAAATGATTTATTAGATAGTTCCAAATAGAAAGACTGTGAACTGAAAAAAATTTCCTAAACTCATGCAAAATATCACACACTCAATCAAACTGATTTCTTAACTCCCAAATCCAGTATAGAACGTAACGTAGCAACAAACAGCGGCACAATAATATGATTACAAGAGCAAGAAAATAAAAACACAAGTGGAATTATATAAAGGTAATACCTGTTCCTGGCTGCTTCGGATACACTCCTCTAGATCGTTCTCGGCGTGCGAAGAGTGTGTTGACGACTCCTTAGGTTCAATATTTGAAAAACCATTAATCAATAAGATAGAATATAGTGTAAGAACTAGTTCCCCCACCCTTGTTGCAGAATGAAGATGTTAGGTAAGAACTTACGTGGTTAGAGTTAGTTTTTGACAATCTTACTCTTTAATCAAAATAATATACTGGACATTGATAAGACATACCGTTCTCAATAGAATGTTTTGATTCCGACATAATAATTGCCCTTAGCAATTTTTCTTAAGCTGAGGTATCAACAATGTACCTCAAATGGACAGGACTAGGGAAGATGATTTGAAACGGCCTTATGAATGGAAGCTGAAATCGTGAATAATGGAAGCCCTACAATAAAAGCAACATTTAATGCTACATAATCGAACTCACTCACACAGAAATAATCAAATTCACAAACTTATGTGTAGGGATACAGTAATGGTTTGATTCCAGGAATAAAAAATCATAGAGCAATGAAAGACCACATAAAGGAAGAGAAATTTTGCAGGAAAAACAGAAAAAAGAAAAAAATGCACGGAATCAAACAAATCAAATCGACGTATTTTCAGAGATAGTTGTTATATCTCACCACAAGAGAAGCTACAAAACCAAATCGTAGACAGATCGATTACAGGTTTCCTTCAAAACCACTAAACAGAACCAAAAAACTAGAGAATTGAGAACCAGAGAATTGAGACCTCTCTGTTTTCTTATATATAGTTTTCAGAGTAATCTAGCAAAACAGGGTCTGAAAAACAAAACAGCATGTCAACATTGATCATACGATTAGCATACATAATTACTGTGTCGGACACTGCAAATGTAAAACATCACTACATTATTGATTTAATCCTATATAACAGAAAACGGAAGATGGGAGATGGGACAAAATAGAGTTAACAAACGAAAAAAACATGAAGATTGCCTAAGAATCCCTTACCATTTATAAATGCAAGCAGCTATGTCGCCATCCCTCCCTCAAAAAATGGCACAGTTCCTAGGTACTGGTCCAAACTTTCGACTTTTCGCAGTCGAAATCGATTCTTACGAGCAGCAACTACTCGGTCAATCGATAGCAGGGGCTGAGATGAAGAAAATACTTTTGAGGTTCGCAACCGCCGAGTTTATCGCCGTTATCGAAGAATGATAAAGTAGGAACTTAACTGGAATAGGAGGAAGAAGGGAGAAGGTGGTGTCAACCGTCGTTGATAGAAGCTCTAAAGGAATGGCACTGGAAGCAATGACGAGGAGTTGGGCGAGGGAATGGGTAGGGTTTTCTGCTACCTAGTGATTTCTCAATTTGGGCGTAAATGGAGAAGGCTGAAGATGAGTGGAAGCAGATTTGGAGTTTTTTTTTGGGCCAACTCTCACCAATAGTAACCATACAACATTTGCAAACACATTTGAAAATGAGATGGGAGAAAATGTTTGCCAAACACATTTTGCACATTGGGCCCACCAAAAGGAGTCCAAAATGCATTTTCAAATGAGCTGCCATACAGGGCCAAGGTCGTGGAGAGGTGAATTTCCGGTTAGTTGTTCAGGGTAGCCGTAGGGACTAGGGAGTGGGATGAATTAAAAATTAATAATAACATTAATAAATTATAATTAGGATTTTATTTATTAATTTTTACAGCCAAATTAATGTCTTTACAAGGAGATTAGAGTTTCTCTGTTATTGAAAAGCAAATTTTACGTCCAGATTAAAATTTTCGTCGTCATCCAACACTATTTACGACAAGAATCGCGTATTGTCGTATACTTTGGTCGTAAAAGACCCCTATTTCTAGTAGTGTCCCTTATATATGTCCATTTCTTTATTATGAATCTGTTACCTATTTCTTATATAAAGAGTATCTCTCTCTTAATATTGTAACACAATACATTATTCTTGTATATAATATCACAACATATTAGTTTTAAGGAACTGTGGCGTATTTTTATGTTTCAAATGACGACATAATAGTTGGTTTTTTCTTGTCCAATTTAGTAGGTCTCCCGTTGCTGTTCATAAACATTCAACAAGTTGCCTCTACTCAAGCTTTAAAGAAAAGGAAAGAACTTCATCTCCAGCTTGACGTACAAGACAAGAAATTAGGGTTAACTTTTTTGCAAGTTTACCGTGTCACTTGCTATCAACTTCTTTTATTAGTGTAAGAAATTACTACAATCATCCGATCCATGTCTTCCTTTAAAAGTTTTAAATAATATGGTGAGCTATAGAGCTAGTACTATAGTTTTGTTAATAGGCTAATTTTGTATTAAGGATAATTACTAGTTCTTAGCTGACCGCGCGACGCATGACTCGACCCATCATTTCGTTTATTTTTGCTAAAATATACTTATTAAGTTGAAATAATAAATCGAAGTTACATGCATTACTATATTTGAAAAATATCAAGAGGGATAAAAAAATATATATTCATATGCCTAGTTAAGTATATAATTATTTTAATATATGTGATTATATTGATATAAAATAATTATTAAGAGATAGACTTAAAAGATAAAAAAAATTGAAAAAAATTATTAAATGAGACAAATTATCATGAGATGTCAGATCAAAATAAGAAAACAAAAAATAATGATTTATTTATGATATAATAAAGTAAACTAATTATAATGATTAAAAAATAATTTTACGAAAAAAAAAAAAGCATCCGAAAAGGAAGAAGAAAAAAAAAAAGGAGGGCCGATTGAAATTTTTTTCTTTTGATTGGATGATTGAGCCTGCATGAATGCCATTGGTAGATCGATCCCACCATATCAATTCTGTTCCAAACATTGGTCTTCTTTTCATATTTCCAGAGTTCCTTTATTTCCTTGAGGTCTTTTTGATATATTTGTGCATCTAAATCTTTCTTCATTCAGGGGATCAAGCTAAACCACAACTTTCAAAAGATAAAAAAAAAAACTTTTAGGACGAATCTTGATGTTTGGAGATTCATTTAGAGTTAGGAAGTGTGTGCATAAAGAGTGCAAGATGGAAAATACAAATTAAGGATAAAAAGTAGAATCCAAAGAGAGTTCAGAAAACGTGCATAAATTCTGCCGCCGGCGTGAAAGAATTGGGCATCCCTTGACCCTTGTCTCGCCGTGGTTTTGTGGAGATGGCCTCAGAAATTTTTTCTTTCTTTCCCACAGCGCGGCGCGTGCTCATGGACATGAACCGCCGCCGGTATATATATTTATATATTCATTTTAAACAACGAAAATAACGACTACACACTGGTGATTGACTACCTATATTACTAAGTGTAAAAGAAAAAAATCGAATCAAATGGCTTACAACTATTTATACTTAGAATAATCTACTTTTAGCTATTTTTGGAGACAATAATCATAAATATATATATATATATAGTGGATAATTCTTTTGCGGGGCCAACATATAGCGTTCTTTTTCATCATCCACAGCCCCTTCATCATCCGTTTCTTATGGGCCATACTCAGTCTTTTTGTCGTCATCCTATTGGTCTTCCCTTCACATTTCCTAATTTTCTTTTAATTTTTCTTTTTCTTTTTGTGAGGCAATTAGCTTGCTAGTGTGTGTAGTTTGTATATATATGTGTAACTGTGTTGTCTTACTACGATTTTTGTGTGTTGCACTGTGTATATATTGTAGAAGAAAGCTTGTTTTGCAAGTTAAGTGTGCCATGCATGGATGTGAGGAAATGAAAACGAAACCTAATAACGAATCAAGGAATTTTCTGTTGACTATGTATTTATATTATATTATTAAACTAATTGAAGAAATTACTAGGAATGGAAATGTGAAAATGACCTGTGTGGTAAAACCTAGAGATTGTCGGAGTACTTGCGGGAAATTGTCTATGTGAAAGAAGGTCCCATTCGTTTTCAATATTTTTGTTTGTATTTTAGTTTAGTTTTGTTATTTTTATTATAAATTTATTATATTATAATACTTTCATTATTTTAATACAATTTTTTTTTTTTTACATTTTAATACAATTTTTGTATTAAAAAAAATTATTTTTTCAAAAACGTGTTTTCAAAATATCCCATAACAAACATGCTAAATTATATGACTACTGGTCACAAAGTTGATGTTCAGTTTTACTTTGATTCTCAAAATTAAGGGCATGTTTTCTTTGTTTTGGTTTTGGTTTTGTTTTTAGTTTTTACAATAAATTTAATATGTTATAATTATTTTTCATCATTTTTAATATAATTTTTTATTATTTAGCTATACCTTTAACATTTTGTAACATACTTTTTGCACTAAGAAATTATTTTTCAAGAAAATGTTTTGGAAATATGACTTCAAAAGAACAAGCCCTAAAGTATTTTAAATTGATCGATAGTCTTCAACGTATCTCAATTAATTAAGTCTAACTGGAATTTATTTAATACCAATATTCCACAACACGGATCTCGTTTTAAGGAAAAAAAAAATGTACTTCCTACAATATTTGTTGTTCCCACCTTGTTCGTTTATTACCCTAATATTGGTCAAGAATACAATTATGACCCCTTATTTTGTTTATATTTTAAGGCAAAAAAATTTATACTTTTAACAAATTATGTGATAAGGTCATGGAGGTAAAAGGAAAGATAGAGAATTTAGTGAGATATAGGGAAATTATTATTCAAGTGTGTTCATTCTCTAAACATGGCTGCCCTTAAATACAGGCTAACACGTACAGAAAGGCTGAACTACTTCCTACTATTGTGGAACTACTAACAGCACTAACAATATTGCCTAAGGAAAGGAACTAGTGCCAGTGGGTTCTGGCCAAAAATGGATAAGTGATGGCCTAGTCTTTTCTTGACTCAGTCCAAGGGATAGGTTCGTATCATTCCTCCCCCCTTAGGAGAGTCTTGTCTGCAAGACTCGTGTTGGCTAGATTTCGGCGGTAGCGTTCAGTCAGGTTCACGGTAATTAGGAGGAAATCTTGTGTGTTCATCCTTGTTGTTGCATGAGGGACGGCAATCTTCGATCGCGCGGAACTGCATTAGCCGACACCGATTATCTGAGACGAACTGCTTGTCGACGCTGTAACCCAAGACATGTTCACAGCGTTTGTGGGTCTCTTGGGTGGTGATTCGTTGAAAGGAAGGGGCGGTCGACCTGGGGTTTCCATGAGGTGCTGGTGGCGGTCTAAGAATTCCCGCCGTTGAGATGGGCGAGCTACACCGATTAACCGATGGAGGCCCAAGAATCCTAGGGATCGAAGATAATGGGAAGTGGGGTGGATGCGGAGTAGTCACTATGGGGGGAATGAAAGGATTGATGTCTACGGCGCTGTTGACGCGCAAAGCCTGCAAGGCTGTTTGCACCATCTGTAGCATAGCACAAATTTTTTCGAATTTAGAGTTATGTCGGGCTAAAACTTGGTAAACATAGGTTCGAAATTCAGTATCCAAAGTATCCATGATATGTCCAATTTTTGGGCTGTGAAAAAGGAGGTTTAAGAAGGAGGAAGAGAATGTATTGGGGTGTTCAATGATTCAGGATCGAAAACGTCTCTGATACCACTTGATAAGAACATAAATAGGGGAGGGGAGAAGAAAGAACCGTAGAAGAATCTAGAGGGAAAGAGAGTCATAGTTTAATTGATTTTCATTGATATCTTTCTCACATGTTCAAGCGCCTATTATATAGGGGCTTAATCAATTAGAATACTACAATTAAAGGAAGTAGGAGAGTGGGGTAAGTAGTTCCTATATATATATAAGGAATAACTAATAATAATAACCACAGATAATAAAGACCAAGTCCTAACTAATCACATGCAGACTAAAGTCAAATTTACTGAAACTAAACATAACAGAAGACTAGTTAATCCTAGTCACTAAATTATGCACATATCATTATGTTTGAGGTTCTTTAATCTTATGTGGTACACCCATTAATTTGATTTGACTTTAAACATCTGTGCATTTTAATTAACTTTTTTTCTTATTTTATACCCTAAAAGGGTAAATGACACGGTTGGTCGTATTTCAATTCTAGTTGGTACTGTATTTTTTAACAAAATTCCAATTAGGTAATTTAATTTAATTTTCTAGTTTGTTAATTGGTTCTTGTCTCAATATTTTTTGTATAGATAGCCTGATAATTTGACCGTAAATATATATTACCTCCATTTCATTAGAAGGGTCCATTTTGAGAAATATTTTTTGCTCCAATAGAAGAGTCTGCTTTTAATTTTTTTACTCCTGATACCTTTACTAATTTAATTATGTGTGGTGTACAATTAGCCCATACATAAAAGTAAGGACATGAATGTAACAAATATGGTCAAATTAACTATTTTATGTGTTGTACATTAATATCCATAATAAATTATACATTAGTGAAAGTAAACCTTGCTAAGGGAACGGAGGGAATATGATTTTTAATTATCACCTTAATTTTTTTTTTTTTTTTTTTTTTGTCTGAACAGCCTAAACTTGCGAAATATTTCAAGATAAAAAAGAATAAAAATGGTGCTATGCATTCAGAAGGAAATGAAAAGATCATGTATGGTTTAAAAAGAATGGTGATATACAGAGAGTCAAACTTCAGTGTCAATAAAAAATCGTCAAATATCGGTCTCAACAGGACAAAACTTCGGTTATAAATTAAATATCACAACCCAATATTTGCTTGCAAATAGGGTGTACGAGGACAGAATTGAAGATTTAGTCTGGGCGCTTTCATCCATAAAATCAGTGACAGATTCTTGACCGTTGTTACGAGATTTGTGCGTTACAATAGCGAGGTTTATAATTCTTCAATGTTGATATGATCTAATGTATAGACTTAAAATTTAATAGATTAAGTAGTACATTTTTGTGATCTAGATATAATAATTATCGAATCAAATATTTTGTAATTAATTGTGTCAGTAGTGCATATGTTTAAAACATCATTTGTGAACTAATCAAAACATCATCTTGATGCTTTCTCTGACTATTCAATGGCTGATTATGAGTCCCCAAATTGCCAAAATCCTTGTAATCGCCATGGACTTAGATGTATATTGTGAAATGGAATCACACAAGAAAGATTTGAGATTCTTCTTCTATATGGATTTTAAAAAAAAAGAAATTTAAAATGTAGCGTTTATAATATAAAAGGTATTCTATTTCTGTATAAAAAAAGTATTAATTTCAAGAATAGAAAAAAGTGTCTCTAAACAAAAAAATAAAACATTATTGAGTTTAGGGTATGCCTATAAAATAAAAGATTTTGCTTGTTTTAAAACAAAAATAAAAAGAAGTGTTGCGCATGTGTACTCGAGTCTTCTATCGGACTATACATTCATGTGACATGAGACTATCTCTTTGTTGTATTAGTTTAAGAAAAGAGAGAGAAAATAATATTATATTTAACACACTTTTGGATAAAAATATTGGTGTAGAGATTGGCTATTCTTTTCGTTTTCGTTTTCGTTTTGGTGTCATCAGTAAATTTAATATATTATAATTATTTTTCATAATTTATAATACAATTTTTTACTATTTAACTATAACTTTTATATTTTCAATACACTTTTTACATTTTAAAACTATTTTTCAAAAACATGTTTTCAAAGCCGTTTTCAAAACAATGAATATAATTTTTTTAAAAGATGCATGAGGAAAAAGATGTTAGATTTGACTGAAAATGTGCAAAAATTTTAGAAATTTTTGACGTAGATAAAACACTAAAATAGGATAGAAATCGTTTCAAAAGAAAAAAAAAAAAAACAAAAACAAAAATAGGATAGAAGTGGCTCTGTATGTGCAAAACAAAATTAAGAAATGCTAAGAAGTATCTTGTGTTGTTCTACCAAGTTTACTTTACTCGGACAGCAAATACTACTTGTCAAACAGACAATATTTTCATGTCAAACCAAGGCATAGGAGGAATGTATATGTATTCGATGAGATTATCTATCACTATTTCTTTTCTTTTCCATTTTTCACAGCATTTTTTTATTAATTTATTATATCATCTTCCCAGTTTCAGAAATTCTCTGGATCTCAAAATTTATGAGGCAAAAAACATAGTTAATTAACTTAGTTTTCCATTTCTCTATTATTATTACGTTTTTTTAATTTTGTTTTTCACTATCCTTTTCTTAATTCCCCATTTTTATATGGCGGAGAAGGACGATACAATATTATTTTGTTCAATTTTAATGTCTTGTTGGTGTTAGTGGGCGTTCCTGTATAATTGTTTGACGGTGAGACTCGATTTCAGTTTCTTGATTCGATACATGAGTTTTCTCAATACTTGTTGTCTTAATATAAACGCAACATATTAACACCTAAACTTGATATACTAGAGGAGAAGCTAAATTGATATGCGATATTTTAGAAGTTAAACTTATAACCACGACACATCATCATTTACACTCGATCGATATAGCAGATCCTAAACTCGATAACGGTGGCTAAACTCGGTGCGCGATATTCAACAGCTAAATTTGTAACTCAGATCGATAAATCAACAATTGGCCTCAATACACTAGACTAGACTCGATTTGTAGTACTTTATAGGGTAAACTCGATACACGATATTTAGATATCTATGGATGCGATTTCACGTGTTTCTAAAGCAACACCAATTCTTCAAGAGGGATTTTGCATTAGGGAGGAAAAAAAACGTTACATAACTACCTATTGCTACACTTCAAAAAAATGTTGTATAAAAGGTAAAAAATGTTACCTTAGGCCTCCTGCAACATTTTTTCACACAAGTACTGGTTTCATAAGAGGGATTTTGGGCAAATGGATAAAAGAATTTAGCAAAGAAAAATTGAGAAAGAATGCAGTAGTCCCACTTCCAGGCATATAGGACCAAAGTTTCAACCTTAGTTCACTTTCTCCAGGTTATTGCTATAAGTCCCAAGTCACATCAACATTTTCGATTTTGAATTGGACAAAATTTAAATTTAAATCTCCCCTTCTATAAGAAAAAGTCACATTTAATTTGAAAGAAAAAATAGCTCTCGTTTGATCTATAATTTAATTTTTTTTTAAAACCTTTCTTTCTTCTTCGATTCCAAAGTTCAAAGCCATCACGGTCGTCAACGTAAACTTTTTTCTTTTGATTCCAACTTTAGCATCTTTTAAGGCATGTTGGTTACCAGATTTTGCAGGCTGATTTTGAATGTTTTTGAATCTTAAAAATCATTTCAAAATCCAAACCTTGTTTCGTACCAACTTAAAAATTATTTTCTAGGACCGAGTTTTCAAAATATATTTTTCACATTTTGCATTGGAAACACTGCCAGAAACCTGAGACAGAAAAGAAAAAACTCCTCTCTTTGCTGCTTAAACTTGAGACGAAAAAACTCTATTTGCTTTTCCATGCAAACTTGATAATAATAAAACACTCACTACAACAAAATATGATTTTAAAGACATAAAAAATGTCATAATATGTTGCCTTTAACTACATTTACCCTTATACAGGCATTTCCTTATTATGTCGTCTAAAGCTGCGTCGTTATAGAATATTGATCTATGCATACATCCTTTTTTGCCTTATTAGAGTGGGAGTTGATTGCATTTAGTTATTATGACATTGTATTATGTCCTTTTAAATAATATTTTGAGGCATTCACAAATGCCGTAATAGACAACATTTTCAATAAAAAAAAATTTACCGCATGTAATTCTAATCCATTTGAATGTACTAATAGCACAATAAAATATTATGATTATATAAAACCAAATCGCCGATCCATTACAAATAAAAATGAAGAGGAAGTTTTAGGAACACATAATACAAATCTAAAAAAAAACAATAATGATATCAAACTACACATCTTGAGACTGAATCCATCAAATCTGCAGTTTCGGCGAACTGCTAAGGGTTGGTTTCAACTCCAAGCTCTAACACACTGCTTGAATAATGTTGCCCGCTCCAGCAAAAACCTGAAATGTCAAGGCACTAAATTAGTTTTGATAAATAAGCAACTAACTACAAAGTTACTATTAAATTAAAATTTGTTCTTGAAACATGAACAGGTATAGTGAATAATTTTTCTTTCTAACAACAATGCTAGAATAAGTTTTTCCAAATTATGTACTCATAAACATTGATAGAAACAAAATACTACCCATAAACTACAACAACAGTTCTTCTGTGGCCACAATCAACTTCTCATTCAATCCCTTGAAAAGGTAAGCCAAAAATAAAAGAGGGAGGGTCAGAATAGCTCTTATAGAGTAGTCTTTCAATCCTTCGTATCCCATTCTAGAGTAAAGTCAATATCCAAAATTAATTCTGAGGCTATCTTAATAAACAAGATTAACAAGATCACCGTGTATAGACACTTATGACAAATGCCCCAAATAAGAGAACAAAATCCAAACGAATGCAATCATTAGTGCACCGAATACAGACCCAAAAATTACAATTCAGATCAAGCAAAGTTTTTTACAGAATTTATATTTTGATGGACATGCACTATGAAAAAAGCAAATAACAAACCTTAGAGATGGAGGATGGTGGTTCAATTAAACCCAAAGTGGTGTCCCAGCTTGTCATAGATTTTAAAACATATTCGGGCTAACAGTATGTTAAGCTTCTCCTGGAAAAAATTGAAAAAGTGATGCAGTCAGTTTCTTATTCATCCCAGGCCTCTGTTTTGTTTTGGCCATAATAGTTGTTGCTTCAAAGAGGGAAAAGGAAGCATAGCATGATTATCCCTCCTTCGTTTAAGGTTTTATTTTTGCTGAACCATTTTCTGCAGCAAGGCATCCTCTTCAGGCCTTCAAACTCTAGAATAACTGAGATTCCAAATTTTATGTGGAGAACAGGACAACAATTACTTTGGTTAAAACTAAAATAAAGTCATTATAAGAAGATGGAAAGAACTGCAAATTCAATCATGTTAATTCCATCAAATTCAATCATGATATGCAAAGATGCGAATGAGTTGTGGAAGTCATTTTGCTACTGGTGTGTGTTAGGCTTTTCTCATAGATTATAGTGGTAACGTAATAGCTTTAGGGGGATATGGCATTGCCCTGATGAAAGCATGCTCCCCCTTAATGCATAAAGTTGTAGTTATCCTCACAAAATGAACTGAATCTTCCCACATCTCCATCCCAGCTTCCGAACTAAAAATAAAGAACTACACTCTTGACTTCAATTCTTATTCATCTTAAGTTTTGCAGTATCTTAGGCTCTATCTTTTGAACAAAACCAGGGATGTAGTACTAACAAGTTAACAACTATTCCCGAAAATGCTCTAAATTTTGCTTACTAAGCAAGCTCTAATTCTGAATAAAGAAAACTAGGAAGCCTAAACACATCTCCAAAAGCTTTCACAACACAGCAGCTCCTTTTTTTTATTTTTTTTATTTTTTATTCCTTACCCTGTCAGTTCTATATAATGAAAAGAAACAGTTTCCTTAATCCTGATTAACTAATCAGATTTATAGCAGTTGGAATTCTACTCATGTTTATCAGTAAAGGCATCACAGCAGAAGTGCCCTGTTTCAAAATTTAGATTGTTTATTTCAAAATCACCCCCACAGCATACCTTTCCCATCCAAGAATATTCTTTAAGGGAAAGAAAAATTTACCCATTAGAAACCATTCAGCTTTTAAAACAAAGCCGCAGCCATCCTTCTCTTCTTTTCAAAAGTTCAATCTTCCACTAAGATTACAACACCATTTTCCAAAATCAAAATCGCTTGAACAAAAGGCACTAGAGTGGTTCGAGGTTCTTGCTGCATTCTCTTTTCCGTTTGTAATTGAATGGCTAGAAAGGAATCAATGAAAAGGCAAGATGTTGAATTCAGAAAGTCTCAGTTGAGACACAAAACCTACCAATCCATTAAACAATCAATCGAAATATACCTGAAATCTGAAGATCTAATTTTGATTTAGGTTGAATACCTCCCGTCGTCTACCAGAACTGTGAAGGATACAACTGATACTGAGCTTTTGATGCTGGTTTTGCGCCTCACAAGCCCTAACAACTCCCCAATTTCGGCATTGACGGTGGAAATCAAGGTGCCCAATTTCGGGATCGACGGCGGTGGAAATCAAGGTGGCCATGTCGGTACAGTGGCGAGGGTTTTGAATTGTGAGGTGGGAGAGGTGCAATAAAGGCTTGTGGCTCTGCGTTCAATCGTTGTCTTTTTCCCCTATTTCTGTCCGTCAACAAAAGCCTTCAACGGAAATAAATTGGGAAAAAATATAAATAAAACAAAATAACAATGATGTTTTGGGCTTGTAGGTCTTTCATAAAATTACTACACTAAATAATGTCCTGATTGGTCTATATTACTACATTTTTATATATTGTCAGGATAGAATTTATTCAAATGCCTTAAAAACCACATATAGAGACACTTATATTAAAGTGCCTCAATAACAATATATTAAAAATATTTAATGTCATAATAGAGTTCTATTAAGGCATTTATCTTTAAATACACTAAAAATTGTGTGTGGATAACCTTTTTTTGTTGTAGTGACACATCATTCTTCAAAAACTAATTTTTAATTCTTGTTGGCTTGCAAGGTTTTGAAAATAAGCTTTCGAAAACGTATTTTTCAAAACCCCCTTAGAACCTAGTAATGTACATGACCTTAGTAACCCATAACGCTTAGAGGTGGAGAATATATTGGTTGTTGTTATTCTTCCAAAATTCTAACACATGGCTAATTTTTCCTTTACTCAGCAAGTCTCCTAACACATAAAATAAAATTTTATCAAACCCACTTCCTCCACCCCTCAACCCTGCATGGCCATAAAAGCACACCATCCCTACACCATTCACTTCCATATTCTCCACCGCCACTATATCTAAGCCCACCCCCACACTTATCGCAACACATTCAGAAATTACATTTTAAAATTTTTTAGAAGTCCAATATATATATATATATATATATTTAATTTTTTTTGACTGTTAAATACATGATAAAAAAAAATTTATACACCAATAATAAAGGTGCAGGAGAGGGTTGGAGGATCCAAAGACCACCCCACCCCTTGGCTCCGCCGTGCCTATCGCCCCTTCTCACGCATGACCACCCTTCCCCTCCCCTCCCCTTTCTCACCATTCCCCCTCTTTCTCAACCGCCCAACCCTCCCACCTTCTAACAAGTGACACAGGGAGGAACAAATAACAGCAAAAATGATTACCAATCATCATTTAGCATACGGTTTTTGTTTTAATATAATCGATCTTTAAATATTCATCTGGACCAAAATGCATGATTCAGCTAACGCACCAAAATACATAATCTTAAACGTATGTTAAATAAATCTTTATCCATGAGTGAGTTAGATTACTTTGCAATTCACAAAGTTATGACCCATTTTAACCCAGCGGATCAACCTGTTTAACGTGAAAGTTATCTCATCTTTATTTTTCTTTTTAACATATTTTAAAAAATTTTACATGAAAAAATTTACTATAATCTGTGAATAAGCGAATAAATAAATTAAGAAATTACAAAAATGCATATTAATTTGATTTACAAAAATGAAATGAATTATCACATTAATTATATATGTGTCATAATATATATATATATATATATATTTATCTATAAAACAAAAACTTATACACATATAATAGGGAAATACTTTTCACGAGACAATTCCTTTAGTGGATAAGAGCCTTTGCGATACACTAATCCCGTGAAGATCTATATATACAAACACACCACGAACATATATATATACATCACACAGTGCACAAACCGCGCACACCACACACAGCGCGTGTACACAAACACATCGCACACTATATATATATGTATACATCACACAGTGCACACCACACACAGCGCGTGTACACAAACACATCGCACACTATATATATATATATATATATATATATATACATCACACAGTGCACACACCGCGCACACCACACAACACAGCGCGTGCACACACACACATCGCACACAAAACAAACAACAGGCGCACACAAATCATATGTATGTGGACACACATGCATATGATGCGTGTGACTCGTGGGCCAGTTTTGCTTTCTATGCAATTTGACCTGCGGGTTGATAAAATTGACAGGTCATGGGTCCTATTGCCACCCCTAGCTAGAAGTTTTTGTGGGTGGCTATTAATGAGAGGGCTAAGTGTTTCCCTATTTGATCTTCACCTTGCTTCTGATCCATATTCCAGGGAAAATATGATTCAAGGCATCAAATTTATGTTGGCGGATGCAAATAAGAACTTCCTAGCTAGCTGCATCATGTACATAAGAGAATAACGGAATTAAGGATTTTGGAGTGGATCAGATTTGCATTCAGCAGCAGAAGTCACCAGCCCTGAGCCAAGCAAACTGTTTATGCATTTAAACATGTGCTTATGATGTTCAATGTTTGGCTTTCCTATATCTTTTGTTCATTAAAAGAATTTTCAATGAGGTATCAATGTTCTCTATCTGGTAAAATCTCATGTTCTTGATGAATTTCGTTTTCTGGCAATGACTATCTTCGAATCCATTGTAAAAAATGTCGATCGATTGTTAATGGTTTGGCTTCATGTTAGCTATGTACAAATTATGCCCGCAAAAAAAAAAAAAAAAAAAAAAAAAAAAAAGAACTGAGCATATATGTAATTTGCGAAGGGATCAGAAGTTGTGATCATTCCGTGCAGCACGAGAAAGGGTTTGGGGCAGCTGAGAAATCATTTTCACCTTTGCAACAATAGAATTTTGTAGTAATATATGTTCTTAACATCTGTAATTGTTTGAGCAAATTTTAGATTCAAATGAAATGTGGAATTAATGTGCACTAAATTTATAGTAATCGTTCAATGGATAGTAGTGATCAGAGGCATCTGCGTGCCATAATTGTACAGCTTTTTTCTTCTTTTTTTAAATGTTGTGTTTTCACATGGAGGGTGGTCAACAAAAATTGTCCACCATTGTTTGACCTTAATAAAATGGGATTTAGTATAAATCCAGTATGTAGCATCTGTGGTAACGGTTCGGAGAAATGTAGATCACTTGTTTCTGGAGTTTAGAAAGATAGGATAAATCTGGAGAATATGTATATGACATGCATTATAATTATAATTATGATGTTTTAATGCAAGTTTATTTTCGAAAACAATAAAATTATACTATTACACTGGGTAGCTCCATTATCATTTAAAATGCCCCTGATACTTGTTTTTTTTTTTTTTTTTTTTTTTTTTTGTGGAATCAGATTTCAAAGTCGTCGACCCCAAAAGAGAAATTTACACATCAAAGAAATAAAAAAATTTGGACCATTTTTCAATTTGTGCGTGTCATCCTTACGCAGGGACCATGCTAATCTTCTCTATATCGTTCCAATTTTATCGGATGTCCTCGAAGGGTCCCCTGAGACTTTCTTGCATGTGTTGCATGAAACGATCACAAGATTTCTCTTTGTAATCTAATGGGCCACCGGAGTATCATGAGTTTATATTCCACTTGCTGTGGTTGAAAAATTCTTTCCTCACTGGCTTCAATCTTCTCGAATGTTTTAGATGAGAAATAAAGAGCTTATTGAGTTTAGCAATTAAAGAGGAGAAATATGGTAGATTACAAAAACTTTTGTTAGGTAAAGTTGTCTAAATTACCTTGAGATTTTGCTATGTTATCAAACCGACTCTTCTAGAGTGATTTGTTATTGTTGAGGTAATTTCGGCAACACGACCAGAGTTATCTTTATATATCTTGAACCGAAAATTACAAAAATATATATGTAAAACATTTTCAGATTCCCTTCCATTGAAATACATATATTTTAAAACGGGCCTAGTTAAACCTAACAGCAACATCTACAACAACAATTAAAATTTTGTTTTACTACGTAGAGTTGGCTATATCTCATCATCATGTACAGAGTACGGTAAGTGTACTCGATTTCTTATATGATTCACTTATGAAGTTTGAAAATATTTTTACGTTGGCTATCAATCTAACACAACCTTTCTAGCTCATTTTTCCTCGCTTGGGACAAACTCAAATGAATTACTCATACGTATGGGGAGTTTGCATCAAAACTATCAAATGATATAATTTTTTTTTTTAATCTATAAGTGAGAATATAATTTCAGAAACATAAAAAATAATGAATTCTACTTTTCTTTTCATGATCTATTGCGAAAGATGAATTTAGCAATTGCTTTAGAACTGATGTCGTTATTTGAGGAAATTTTGAAAGACTCCTGTTGGAAAAATTAAATCAAACTTAATTAGGAAATTCTAGTTTTGGTAGGATTCAATAATTACTTGTTTAGTTTGTTTCCAATTTAGATTTGGTTTGTATTGGAAAATTAATTTTGAGAAGGATTCGGGTAACTATCGTTCTATATAAAGTAACTATAGGGTATTGTTTTCAGTTGAGCTAAGAGTTTGAAAGGTCAGAACCTTTCGGCTCTCTGTCTTCAGAGGGATTTTGACAGACGGCGACTCTCTATCTTCGGGATTGTGAGATGTTGGGTTATTGATGTAATAGGTGTATAGGTAAAGACTTTCGGCTTGCCCCGCCTTTGATTGGTTTAGTGAATTTTGTGGATGTAGGTATAAATATCCAACCACGTTAAATTATATGTTGTTTCATTTGTTTTTTATTATTCTGCTGCGCGTTACTCTCTTTGGGCGATAAGGATATTTTTATATCTTACAACTCCCCTCCTTGATAGGGATATTTTTATATCTTACAACTCCCCTCCTCCTACTAAGGAGAAGACAGAGAAAATTAATATTGGTAAATTTTGTTACGGCTGGGTTTTGATAAATTATTGGGTACTAATTGACAAAGTTAAGAACGTGATCAAACTAATTAAAGGTTTAGGGCTACAGATATTATAATTTGTGAAATGACAATAAAGTTAGCCATTATGTAATGTTGTGTTGTTATTAATATTTGTAATTTAAAATAGTATAATATTTTATTTTTAAGGGATTTTTTAAATTGTGTGAATTAAAAATATTCAAAATTTAATTAATTTTTTCATATAGCTTTTGACAACAAATTAGTTGTAGTTTTAAAATTACAAAATATAGTATATTAAGATTAAATGACTGGATTAAATATAATAATTACTCAAACACTAAAATATAAAAATAGCTTCAAAAATACAAACAAAAGGCCAATTCTACAATTTGTGAAAACAACAATAAAAAGCTCCGTAGGAATAGTTCTGCGAATAACACTGTTTTGGCGGAAGTTCTTCTGCAACAAACCCTGCGAAACATTTTCTCGTTTCCTCATTCTCACGCAATTTTTGGGCAGGGTTGGAGATGTCCTGAGCCTATGTATAGTGAATCGAGTTACAAAGAGAAATATCGCAACAAATTAAGTTGAAAACTTATAATTTTTTCTGTGCACGAAAAAGAAAAAGAAAAAAAAAAAAACTTGAAGAACAATGGCTCAGACTAAAGTGGTGGCAGTCCTACTTTGTGTATTCCTTCTTGCAAGTTTGGCAAGCATCAGCACTGGTAAGTTTATTAGAATTCCAAATTATTAATGTTTCTTTCTTGGATTTAATGCTTTTAATTATTTTGATCTTGAAACTAATTTTTATTTCTGGATTTTGATTGATGGCGTGCGAAGCTCAAAATCAATATCTCGCTGGCTGCGACAAAGCCTTGCTTGCTTCGAAAGGTGAAACCTGCGACTCATTTATCAAGAAAAATAAGGTCAACAATGATCTTTTCCAAAAGTCCAATCCCAATATCAAATGTGATGCCATCTTTGAGAGTCAATGGCTATGTGCATCTGGTGCTTTTGTTGCCAAGTAAACTTCAAATTAATTTCTGCATTAATTCATTGAAGAATTAATGCAAGTTGGAGAAAATTAGGGATATGCTTTTTTTTTTTTTTTTTTTCCCTCTTCATTTACTAGTACTTTATTCCAAATGGAAAAGGGCCTCTAACTCAATCAATGAGCCTCTTCTTCATTGTGAGATGTATTTTGCTTATTAATGTTTCATTAATAAAATGGATGACATGCACTCATTATTTGTGTCATTAATTAATGTGACGATTTATCATTTTATAATTTAGGGTTGAATGATTTATCTATTGAAGAAAGATGTTCTCTTATGAATGAAATGGAGATATCTAATCATAATATCAATATTGGAGATCTTATCTTCTTAATCAAGCTCTAAAAATCTAATTTGTTCTCCTATTTACAGTAGAACTTCCATAAATTGATACTTTATAAATTAATAATCTCTCTATAAAATTAGTAACTAGGATAATTAATTGAAATAAATATAAATCTATTTTTGTTTGTCTTTTCTTGAAATTTTGATTTATGTGAATCATTTCTAACTTTTATAATTGCATCCAAATGTTTCAATGTTGAATTCTTGAACTGTAATGAAGAATTTAAAGAGTCATTGTCTCTTTGAATGTTTCTTTTCGTGTGATTGATTCCAAATGCATTCAATCATCTTCACCTTCATCGTCAACATGATTTCGAGTGCAATTAGGCACAATTTATTCTAAAAAACCTTGGACCTCTGAACATTTAATTTTTTCATCTGAGTAATCCAATAAGTTATGACATCCATCATATTGCGACAATTAAGATCTTAATTTAATCATATTTTCAAATGAATGCATTGTTTAAAAGTTATATTATTCAAATCCTTGAAACTGTTTCATCCCTTAAATGAATTTGGAAATGTCGAAAACACTCTTTAAATTAATAAATTATTCATTTATTTATTAAATAATATCTCTATAAATTAATAAAATTTCATGATCCAAAGATTATTAATTTTATTGAGGTTTTTATGTAATGTTGCAGTTCGCTTTGATAAATCTATCACTTTGATCCCCATATAATTCTACCGTAATTAGTTTGACATATCGCATGATCTTTCCTTGCTAACATTGCAATAAATAACTATATTTGTGTCTAGAAGACTAGTTGTAGGATTTGATTTAAAACTTCATAATAACCCAAAGATTAACTCAACTGAATAAAAAAATTAAAAAAAATTGTATCAAACACAACAATACAACAAAGCATTTTTCGACTTTACAAACGATGGAAGGCTTTTCACTCATCTCATCTCATCTCAACCTCTCACCTCTGTTTTATTTATATTTTTGGATTCGTCCTTTTATATATATAGTATAGATCATTTGTTAAAAGGATTTGAAAAGAAAAATAAAATATAATACATAAAAATAATGAAAAATAACAGTGGACAATTACAGATACAAAAAATTAATGAAGCCTATTCCTAGATTTTTAAAGGGGTTTTTTTTTTTTTTTGTAGAATTTTCTGGACTCAGCACCTTTGTTTGAGTTTGCAGATGGTTCATCCTGTGGCTTCATAGCCCGATAACAATGGCACCTCCTTGATGTTGTGTGAATCTGTCGAAAACAACAATTTTTCGGACAACAATGAAGTATAATCAAAATATCACTTGTAATTATTTTCATAATTCTTTTACTCATTTAATTAAATACTATGCCCGTTCAATTAAGTCATGAACTTAACAATAAGTACTACGCCCTCCGTTAAATTAGAAGAGTCCACTTTGGCTAATGTACAGTTTATTATGAATGTCAAAGTACAACACCTAAAATAGCTAAACTGACACTATTTGTTTCATTCGTATGCTTACTTTTTAAGCATAGCCTAATTGCGGACTATACATGATTATTGTAGTGAGTATATGATGAGTAAAATTTTTGAAAGTGAACTCTCCTATTGAAGAGTGGACTCTTCTAATGGAATGGATAGAGTAATACAAAGACTTGATAATAAATTAACCAAGTCTTGCCATTATTAGTCTTCCAGATAACACTTGATCAAGTAAGTCTTGCTTCTTTTTTCTTTTTCTTTTTTTTAAAAGAAACTAGTCTTGCTTCTAAGTGCGCTAGACAAGGCAATTTTTGCCTATAAATTAATCTAATGAATGCATGATGGGGGTATCACTTCTACACAAAATCTTATCCCTGCTTATCCCTGCTCTCTGCTACATTTTAATTAGTCAAAATGTAACACTTTTTTGCGTCGCCATTATAATCAATGTTCATGCCACAGCTTATGAAATAATGACATCCAAACGTGATTCACGAAGATGTTGAAATCGAAGCCAAAGCCCTTTTAGCATGGAAAGCTAGTCTTGACTTCCATAGCCGAACTGCAGCTAATGGTTTGGAATTCGATTTGAAGAGTTGTTGTGTTAAAGGTAAACTGACCATCATCTGAATTTCTCATCATTATCTCATCTTTACTTCCATTATTCCACCCAATATTGGGAGTCTTTCTAGTATGCAATTCTTTGGTTGCCTTGCAATAATTTCATTGGAGAAATTCCAAGTGAAATCATCTCATAGATTTTGTCAAATCTTCTTCCCCGTTCAATGGGAAATTTAGCTATAATTTTACTGGTGAAATTCCAATCTCACAGATTTGTCAAATCTTCTTCCGCCCCGTTCAATGGAAAATTTAACAAATTTGACTTTCTTGGTAATATGTTAAAATAATCTTTCAGGACTCATCCTTTAGAGATTGAAAAGTTAAAAAAACTAAGTGAATTGAAAAGCGTTGAAGTGGTTATATTTTTCTCATAATAGGATTTCAACTTGAATATTGTTAGGACCCATCACTTGAGCCTTTTTCAGTTCACTCCAATATTTACATATTGTTATATGTATTTTACAAATGTAGATATGCAGGTTCATTTGAGTATTTTAGCATGACATTGAAGAATCAAAACAAGCCAAACCAGCCCTTCTCTTTTAATCTTTTACCTTATTAGAGAAGATTGATGATTATTGTCACAAGAATAATTCACCGGTGATGACAAATTTTTGTATAAAATTGTGCAAATTGGCTCCGATCCTAATTTAATTGACGAATTGTTATTTTGGTAATAACATCAACCTTTAGCCAGTGATAGCCCAATAAAATAGTTTCATCGTTTCTAAGGGCAAAAAAAAACTTAGAATCGATCTGGGTTAGACACCATTTTATTTATTTCAAGAGTAACATAGGACTATTGAAAAAATTACATGGAATTGTGAATTTATTTTGGAAAACTTTGCGAGTTGTGCGTAGTCCTTCCAAGGCTGTTAGCATGTTTGCGTTGTCTTTAGTGGAAGTAGCTGCTCTTGAACTACCACTGTCTCATAAATGTCGTTTTGGCTTGGAGTGTTTTCTACTTGTCAAAATAAGTGTAGTTTTCTATTGAAGGGCACTCTACTTACAAAATTATTTGTTGCTCTTTAAAACTTAATTTACTATTACATTAATAAAAAGAGAGAATTAAATAAATGAGTTGAATTGATGCACAATTGTCGGTCAGGCATCCAAAACATTGGTTGAATCCACACTAGAATTGTCGAAAATTAAGTAAACTGTATCAAACCCAAATTTTATTTCGCCAAAAGCTATAAACTTTACTCTAAAGCAAACCACCTATTTATATAAGTAGGAAGCAACAAACTAGACCTAAAACTAATTAATAAGAAAGGAAACAAAAAAATAATTTGGGACTGACCCTACTAATTCTAAAACTAAAAGAATTTTAAATAAGTGAGATCATATCACTAAGAGATTCACCATAAGTCCAATTCTCTCTTCCTTGCCCTAGCCTCCCCTCTCCCCCTTCCTTCTCACAAAAACCTAAATTTACAATTTAGTAGATCATACACACTGATGTGGTGGTTCAGATCTGATAAAAATAAGATCAAATCTTTTGTAATGAGTTGTATGGACTGTTTATTGATCTTCTATTGTCAATCGCCGTAGGACGATTTTCGAAATCTACGTATTATCTCCCCTATTTGATCAAGTGAATGAGGAATTGCACACTATCCAATTGTCTTCTTCCCAATTTGATTAAGTAAAAGAATACTCCATCTATTCTATTAGAAGACTATTTTCAACCCCAAAAAAAAAAATTTCTCTAACAGAAGAGTTCCCTATCAAAATTTAACACATTTGTCAAAGTAGATTCTTCTAATGGAAACGAGGAAGTAATTGCTTAATTTACCAAATTCGGCCGTATCCACTTTCATCTCCAAATAACCTTCAATTCTGCCACCTTCATCGGCCATGCAGGTTGGGAGCACAGGGTTTTTTCTTCCGCTTTATCAGCAGGGAACAGAAGTTGGAGTATAAGAGATAAGATATATGAGAGGACAAGAGGAATTCAGATGGAAAAATTTACATTTATTTTCAACATATCCATTCCAGATGCTAGTACACGATACATTTTTTATAATTTCATAAAAGAGAATAGTATTTTTTTAATCCACTCAATTAAGTTAATAATTTAACAATGAAATATACACGATAAAAACCACTTCATAAAGCAAGTCTTGCTTTTAGGTCTTCTGCCATTAATTAAAAATTAGGACGTAAAAAAGTTGAGCCTTGAATTATATATACACACACATATGATGGGTGCATATCACTTGTATTACAAAACAGACTCGAAATGGCCCTTTTGTTACTCTTTTCCCTCGCCATTATAATCAATTTTGCAGTTTCTCAAGTGCATCATGTTCATGCCATTGCCACTGCTGGTGAAATGGAAGTCAATGCCTTTTTGGAATGGAAAGCTAGTCTTGATTTTGATAGTCAAGAGAGACTGTTGTCCAGTTGACAGCCTTCCTCGGACCACCCTTGCTGTAGCAAATGGTTTGTAATTCGATGTAACGAGGCGGGATGGATATTCGGAATCAATATTACCAATTGTGGTATTAAAGGTACACTCGATCATCTGAATTTCTCATCCTTGTCACATCTTACTTCCATTAACCTTACTAATAATGCACTCAATGGGAGAATTCCACCCAATATTGGGAGCCTTCCTAGTTTGGTTACTCTTTGGGTTGCCTATGAATCATTTTACCGGAGAAATTCCAAAAGAAATTGGTCAATTGACCCTTCTTAGAGAGTTAGCCCTTTTTAATAATTCTTTTCGTGGCTCTATTCCTCATGAACTAGCATATCTTAAATATCTCACTGTCGTAAGGTTAGGGTTTAATAAGTTCACGGGATCAATTCCTAATTCTATTGGGAACTTAAGCAATCTAGTATTCTTAGGCATTCCGGCGAATAGGATTTCGGGATCAATTCCCTAGTCTCTTATAAACTTGACCAAACTCAACAAGTTATCTTTGTTTGAGAATGTAATCTCTGGTCATATCCCCAAAGAAATTGGGTATCTAACATCTCTTCGGCTATTACACCTGTCAGAAAACAGTATCACGGGTGAGATTCCGGCCTCGGTTGGGAACATAACAGAGCTAATCCAATTAGAACTTTACATGAACAATCTTTCCGGGGCCATCCTTTTAGAGATTGGAAAGTTGAAAAAGCTAGTTGATATCCGTGTTTTTGATAACAAACTAAGTGGTGCCCTTCCTGTGGAATTCAATAATATCACAGTTAAAAGTGCTGGATCTGAGTGGCAACTCTCTTGTTGGTCAGGTGCCACAAGATGTGTGCAGTGGTGGGTCATTACGATGGTTCGGTATCGATGATAACAATTTTCGTAGTTCTGTACCAAGGAGTTTGAGAAATTGGTCTAGCTTACAAAAGATCAATGTTCAAGGTAATCAACTATCATGCAACATATTTGAAGAGTTTGGAGTGTATCCTAACTTGGAAAAGATCAATTTAAGACATAATAAATTCTATGGGAAGTTATCATGGAATTGGGATAAATATCTGAACTTGACGGTCTTGCAACTATCCAATAATAAAATTATGAAGAATACCAATTGAGCTTGGAGAGGCAATTCAATTACAAAGAGTTCATCTCTCTTCAAATCTTTTGGAAGGGAGTATCCCAAAAAGTTTGGCCAAGTTGACTTTACTTTTTGAGCTTAAGTTGGATGGAAATAATCTTTCGGGAGAGATACCGCGAGAAATTGGTCAGCTGTCTAAACTTTTAAATCTTAGTTTGTCCGGTAATAATCTCAGTGGTTCAATTCCTAATCAAGTAAGTAATTGTGTGCAGTTATTGGATTTGAATTTGAGCCAGAATTCACTTAGTGGGAGTATCCCTTCTCAGATAGGAAAAATGGCTTCACTTCCAGCTCTTGATTTTATCCAAAATATGCTGGAAAACAAAATTCCACCAGAGCTTGGTGGATTGAAAAGCATTGAGAGCATGAACCTTTCACATAACAATATATCTGGCTCCATTCCATCTAGCTTTGACCATTGCCTAAGTTTGATTCTATTGATATATCCTACAATCAATTGGAAGGTCCTTTACCAAACATTACGGCATTTCAAAAAGCTCCGTACATTTCCTTACGAAACAACAAAGATTTATGTGGTGACATTGTTGGTTTGAGATCCTGCACCCAACCTACGAGAAAGAAGATCGCGAATAACTATATTTTCCTGATCGTCTTTACACCACTTGGAACCATATTTCTCTTGATTGTTGTTTTGGGAACCTTTGTTTACGGAAGGTCACTGACCAAAAAAGATGAGATTCAGCAAAGAGGATAAAATGGAAATGCATTCTCTATTTGGAGTTTTGATGGGAAATTGGCCTATGAGATGATTATCGACGCGACACAGAATTTTGATGCAAGGTATCGCGTTGGAGTGGGGGGGTTTGGAAGTGTTTATAGAGCTCAGCTGCCTAATGGAAAACTTTTTGCAGTGAAAAAGTTTCACGAAACCGAAGATGGAGTCTTGAGGAATCCAAAAAGCTTTTCCAATGAAATTCGGGCATTGACAAAATCCGGCATCACAATATTGTATAGCTCTACGGATATTGTTCACGCGTAAGGCACACATTCTTGGTTTATGAATTCTTGGAAGGAGAAAATCTAATGCAGGTATTGAGCAAGGATGAAACTGCTGAAAAGTTTTGTTGGATCATGAGAGTAAACACCATGAAAGATGTGAGCAGTGCATTATCTTACATGCATCAAGATTGTTTACCTTGTATACTTCATGGGGACATATCTAGAAAAAACATTCTATTTGATTCGAAAAATCAGGCTCACATTTCTGATTTCGGCACTGCAAGACTCTTGAACCCTGATTCGTCTGTTTGGACTTCATTCGTTGGAACTTTTGGATACGCTCCTCCAGGTGATAATTATTTCCCATCAATAATTTTGATGTATGACGTATATACTTTTAGTTTAGTTTATTTGGATAATGAATGTTGAAGTGACGATTTATTTTAATTGTTGTGATTTATAGAACTTGCTTATACTATGGAAGTGAATGAAAAATGTGACATTTATAGCTTTGGAGTCCTAGCTCTTGAAGTGATCATGGGGAGGCATCCAGGCGATTTCATTTTCTCATTGTTTCAAGCACCATCTTCATCTCAACCAGCAACCCGTTTGATGCTACTAAAAGACATTGTGGATCCAAGACTTCCTTTTCCAAGTAATCAAGAAGCCGAAAAACTCGTGTTGGTTGCGAAATTGGCATTGCTTTGTATAGATCCCAATACTCACTTGAGGCCTACGATAGATCAAGTTTTTGCCAAATTGTTGAAGCAGATGCCGTCCTTGGAAAACTTGCTTCCTTTCATCACAATTGAACAGCTCTCGGTGGTTGAATTCGGAAACATTTGATGTTATATTGTTCATATATAATATTAGTTCATAGTTGTTTCCACTTCTTTCTCGAATGTTTTGAAATTCGTCTTTTTTAGCTTTAACTTTAGTTTGTACTAAGCAATATTACACTCGATGTAGTGAGTATTAACATCTTGCTCAATAAACATGCACCGTGTCTGTGAAAGGTTTAGTCATTAGTGTTATTTATGGGGAAAAAAAAAGTTTAGTTGCCAAATGAGAGATTTTGAAAAAGTAAAATAACATTTTTGACAGTTCATTTTCTAAAAGAATTATAACTTTTAAACTTACGGGGAATTTTATAATTTTACAAAATAACTGGCTTGGTACTCCACTCCAAAGTCTTGTGGAGTCATTATTATTAGAATAGTTCAGTTTGGAGAATATACAACATTTTATGGGTTACAAGGTATAATACTTAAAATAGGTAACTTTTTTACTAATGTACTTACTTTTCAAAGCTGGATTAGTTGTGACATGTGAACCACACATAATTTTATTAGTAATTAAGGGTAAACTAATTTTTAAAAACAATAAAAATCATAACTTGGCCCTTCTACTGGAACAAAAAATATTTTGAAATTTGATCTTTCTAATGAAACAAATTAAGGGAGTATACATCTTTCCGTGTGTTTGAATTTTCTCCGAAAATTCATTTCTAATTATTATCATAAATATAATTCTTCTATATCCGAAAATTCATTTCTAATTATTATCATAAATATAATTCTTCTATATATTCAGTTACATTATACTCCCTTTGTTCCATTTAAAGAGTTCATTTTGTATTACTGATTTTTGTAATACAAAATGGACCTTTTGACTGGAACAAAGGGAGTTCCTAATTAAATATGCATGTTTTGATAAGAAAATAAGTTTACGGGGATCGATCATATATTTAGAGACTATGACTATAAGAAAATAACTAATATTGGAAACGAGAAGGCCTTTAAAATGTCTACTTGACATATGTTTTTCATAGGTTTAATTACTCTATTTTTTAATTAGTTCATCCCAATTCCATATCCGTTCAAAAGTAAGGCCTTGAAAGATCATGATTTTAGAGTCATAACTTATTGCTATTTGTCTAACAAAATTTCAAAATCGCCACTCTAAAATATGTACGTCTACATTAATATAAGCACCTTGATCTCCACTTAAATTTTAATTAAATAATTTCTTTTATATGATTACTCATTTAATAATTGTTTACTTAACATAAACAAAGAAAATAAATTAGATGCAATATAGGTTCGTACCAATTAATTCATCAATTTCGTAATCAAATATGAGGAAAAATAATGCGAAGACTTCCTAAAGCAAGTTTTACTTCTAGGATTAATTGGGACATCGAAAGCTTTTATCGAAAATACTTTTGTTCCCAAAATTTTATAAATATACATTTTTGTCTCTTAAATTAATGTTATTGTTCTCAAGCTTAAGGTTTTGTTGATAACATGAACAAAAGTAAAGGTAAATCATGCGTTAATTTATGGCATAATGTACATTTTTAAAACATAATAAACACTAGAAGTTGTATGCCGTGCAATGCCCGACATTTGCCCAGTAATATTATTAGGTTATAGTTATCCTTTGAACTTAAGTCTTAAAAAAAATATGAGATAAGTTTAGAATTTGGTTGTACTTATGTAATGTATATGACACATAGTTCTAAATATTTACAATGGAATAGTATGTATTAGGTTAGATGCAATATAAGCAAACATTTTTCCATCACATAAGCTAATATTTTACCAGCACATAGATGAAGAGATATGATTCGATCTTAGAAGCAAGAATTTATCGAAGGAAAAAAAATTAAGAAAAAAATCATACAGAGGAAAACAAATCACAATTAATAGAAAAGATAATCATAGTCAATGTAATTTCATAAAGGACCATATAACATCCTTAAAGAATGTAACATCATCCCGAGGTTTAAATTATTTAAGATAATGTATAATTGGTATAGATAAAATTGCTTAGTCTTCAATGGTATAAAAATAAAAAAAAAGAGTCATGCATAAATCAACAATAATTGTGAAGTGACATTCACCGAATCACAATATTATTTATTTCACAAAGGTTACTTGCAATTTCTTGGCATAAGCTCTTTAATTTCTTTTAAAGAAATTAAAGAAAAAGATTGGAATGAACAAAAATGTAATGATAAAAAAAAACTTGATGTAGTATTACATAAAAGAAGAATAACATTGAAATGTAATGTAAAGCAAAGTGAATTAAAACATATTGTTAGACATTGGTGACAATTTTGCAAGGTAGATGAAATCCTGAATGACAAAATAGAGAACTTACACTGTTTTTCTAAGTATACCTTCATAACCTACCCAAACCATATGGAAATCGAAGATACTGATTTAGTTTAATTTTCATTCTCGTCAATGGAGATTGGAAAATTTTCTTGTTAAATAGATACACTGGATCATTAATCAACTCATTAAAGCACGTAGGTGATAAAGAATAATTTGGACATAGTGGAGGAAGTGAAAAGACACTGTTTTGCATCAATTAAAGATGTCTATAATATTTATGTTAGCCTAAAGTTGATTAGTCGTGCAAATTTTTTTTTCTTTTCTTTTATTGAGGAATATGGTTCATCTTTCTATTATGCATACTTGACAAATGAATACTATAATTTTGAGGAATTAATAAAATAAATTAAGAACAAAACTATTTGCAATGATTTCTAATGCTGCTCTTATTAGCAGTGATAAAAGTGAGAAAGAGGAACAACAAATATTAATTAAGGTATGACTCTTGATATTTTTTTCAACTTTAATGCGAAAAAATTAGCATAGTCTAATCAAAGGCTAATTTTATCTAACGTACACGTGAATATTTGAAAACTATTATACGTTGCCTATAAAATTTATTATCCCTATAGCCACGTGACATTTGGACTTCAGTCCTATATTAATTTATATTATATAGGGTAAAAATAAAATAAAATGAAGGATAAAATTACAGTTTATTTTCTTCTGAAATTAAGATTTATAAAATCACACGTATCACAAATAATTTTTTAACAATGAAATTATTTTAAAATGTTGCAAGTAGATATATATTTAAAAGTAGTAGTAGGTCCAAATTATACATTTAATATTATAATTTATAAGTTATTAATTTACATTTTATGTTTTTTTAATCTATATTGAAATCTAAACAAACAAGAAAAATATATTTTTCAAACTCATTAAAATATTTAATATTATTATTCCTCTAAGTGGAGAAGATGGGAAGTCATATGTAATTCTGAAATTATTAGATTGTTTACTTATTAAACATCTTGCCAACATGGCATCTACGTGGCACATAATATAAAATAAATATTAACTACTATCCTTATATGGCAGTCACATGGCAACCTCGTATCAAATCTATGTTACTTTCTATTATATATGGTAGAAATTTAATTAAATCAGTCCCGAAATATAGAGAAATTAATTTAATGTGTTATTTATGCATTTTTATTTGTCATTTTATTAGCCTTAAAATGTACGTTGTCCATTTGAGGTTCTTCCACTGACCATGTACTTCCGTGTACTCTTTTTATTTATATATTAAAAAATAATTAATCTTAAAGTGCGTCACGTGCAAATATTATTGTTACAAAAGTCAACATTTGACCGACATTTACACTGGTGTCCTGTACTATACTACTATGTCAATGCTGAGGCAGACGATGCGAAGAGCCAAAGTGTTTATAAAGAACTGGTCCGAACACAATTAATTAATTAGTTTGCTTTAATTTATTATTTAATTGTTGGGACTTTTTTTATTTTTTATGAATTGTTTTAAAAGAAATTATTACGTAGTTTCAACACTCCTCTATATATTTTGCACCATATTAACCAATATGTGAGTACTAATATATATATATATATATATATATATATAAAGGGCGAATTTCAAAAACTCTTGGAAGTTTGGGTAATTAAAATATAAATATGCACCTCTTATGAGTTCTCAAAATATAAAAGATTCTTCTTCCAGTTTTTATAAAAAGTTTCCCTCATATTTTATCCCAAAATCATTCAAGTTAAAATCAAAATAACTATATAAACATTAGTCTAAAATAGCAAGGAATATATTAAGAGGAAAAGAATAATATTAACTAAGTGTTTGCAATTAATACGGCATGTTTTATCTACTTCATACTTTACATAAAACTCTAACAGCAACGGAGGAGGTAAACGTATTACCTGAGTGTGAAAATCGAAGACGGAACAGAGAATAAGCGGTTATGTTCGGACTGGTGGATTACTCCTACCTTCCTCCTTAGGTCACCTAAATTGCTCTCTTCTTTTTGTAGCTTCTGAGATTGTTATTCGACCATTTCTCTCTTCCCTTGCAGCTTATTTATCATTCTTCAATATATCATTCCTTGTCATTGTTATAAATTTCTACTGTAGGTATGATTAGACGTCTCAATGTTATTCACCACACAATGTATGCATAATTTCCACAAATATTTGATGCTCTGTTGTCTTCAGTTCTGCATTGCTTTTTGACCATTGAACAATATTTTTGACCTATACAGTATATTTGACTACCAAATTATTGTGTTATTTTGGCTTCAATAAATGTGATATGCTTTTTGGTTTACTTAGCTTTGTCACAAGCTTTGTCTGGTTTACTTTAGCACATACATTTGGAGGATGAAAGGGTACCTAAATATATGAAGCATAATTGTATCTAAATTCGAATAGTACCAAAAATAATGTCTAAAAAAATATGCTTCCAAAGCTTGCTCCAGCAACCACATTTCATCATATCTATAATCAATTTTACGCCAATAATATTACAATGGTTTCTCCTACAATAACATGAATTAAACCAAACGTTTACACATTGCCAACAGTTGTACGCCTTAACACATTAACTAGGAAAAGGTATCCAAATTTCTTCTACAACAAACTACTACAACAGGAAATTAAAAACCAAACACACACACTTAAAACATGAAGGATAAGGTAAGGCTTCAAGGCTTGAAGCCTCCAAGACTTCATGGCTTCCCGGCAAGAAAACAAAGGAGTTTCTTTCTATCCATTGCTAATAGCATGGATGCCTTATTTGGATCACCATTCATCCAAACGCAGGCTTTTATCCAATTAGGTTCTTCAAGACTCATTATCTGTAGATGAGCCATTGCATCTGTAACTTTGTCAGAAGAACTCATGTATTTTTCGACCAAGTTATTGAAACTTTGCATGCTTGCTGTAATGGATGGTTCGTCCCCTTTACTTTTCTTCAAACCATGTGACAATGTTTTCCCAACCCAATCAGGCGTTGGCTTAGCAGATCTCTTGCCCTTTCCCTTATCAACAATAGGGGGACTAACGTCATAGTCACCCTCCAAACTCACAATATCATTTTCGGACTCCAATACCACACCATCGTCCTCATCAATTGGCATATAAGTTGATGTCATACCAAACTGATTCGTAGCAGTTTGGTGTGAATACAATTTATCTAGCATATCAAAATAGGGAGGCGGCGGAGTATTCTTTCACTTCTTTGCTCCTGTAATAGCCTACAAACAAATATAACAGATACATTAGCACAATGTTTCATATCTAATACAATGTCAAAGTGAAAGCAAAACAGGAAAACATATCAAATAGGTATATATTTACATACACTTTCAAGCACTTCCCAATCGTGACAAGTGAAAACTTTTGTTTTAGGGTCCGCCCCAACGCCTGTACTCTCCTTGATTTTATACCATTTTCTCCATTCACCTTTCAATCTTTCCACCTTGGTGCTCAACTTTTTCTTGATCCAATTCTTTTTGGTGGACGAGTTAAACTCTGCAACAATTGCAGTCTATTGTGCTGCTTTGAAGTTACCATTGGTCATCTCTAAGCTTCGTCTCTTGTTAACCATGATGGTCAGTGAAGTTTCAACAAGTATATCGTCCCATTCGGCTTTCGGATAGTGCGGATCACTTGAGGGCGATCCAGGTTTGTCCATACTCTACCAAATAAGCCCAAAATTTTAAATTTCAAAACACACTAGTATGATTAGTTCATATGACAATATGAAACTACATTGATTTTGATTTTTATGAAATGAAATATATTCAAGTTCAGATTTTTCACGAATTATATAAGAATCATGATCATGAAATAGAACTATCCAAAGTTAAATCACCATATTAGGTACAGGACGAATACACCACAACCATTTCAGAACCAAATGATTTATCATATAGTTCCAAATAGAAAGATTGTGAACTGAAAAAAATTTCCTAAACTCATGCAAAATATCACACACTCAATCAAACTGATTTCTTAACTCCCAAATCCAGTATAGAACGTAACGTAGCAACAAACAGCGGCACAATAATATGATTACAAGAGCAAGAAAATAAAAACACAAGTGGAATTATATAAAGGTAATACTTGTTCCTGGCTGCTTCGGATACACTCCTCTAGATCGTTCTCGGCATGCGAAGAGTGTGTTGACGACTCCTTAGGTTCAATATTTTTGAAAAACCATTAATCAATAAGATAGAATATAGTGTAAGAACTAGTTCCCCCACCCTTATTGCAGAATGAAGATGTTAGGTAAGAACTTACGTGGTTAGAGTTATTTTTTGACAATCTTACTCTTTAATCAAAATAATATACTGGACATTGATAAGACATACCGTTCTCAATAGAATGTTTTGATTCCAACATAATAATAGCCCTTAGCAATTTTTCTTAAGCTGAGGTATCAACAATGTACCTCAAATGGACCGGACTAGGGAAGATGATTTGAAACGGCCTTATGAATGGAAGCTGAAATCGTGAATAATGGAAGCCCTACAATAAAAGCAACATTTAATGCTACATAATCGAACTCACTCACACAGAAATAATCAAATTCACAAACTTATGTGTAGGGATACAGTAATGGTTTGATTCCAGGAATAAAAAATCATAGAGCAATGAAAGACCACATAAAGGAAGAGAAATTTTGCAGGAAAAACAGAAAAAGAAAAAAATGCACGGAATCAAACAAATCAAATCCGACGCATTTTCAGAGATAGTTGTTCCATCTCACCACAAGGGAAGCTACAAAACAAAATCGTAGACAGATCGATTACAGGTTTCCTTCAAAACCACTAAACATAACCAAAAAACTAGAGAATTGAGAACCAGAGAATTAAGACCTCTCTGTTTTCCTACAAGTATATATAGTTTTCAGAGTAATCTAGCAAAACAGGGTCTGAAAAACAAAACAGCATGTCAACATTGACCATACGATTAGCATACATAATTACTGTGTCGGACACTGCAAATGTAAAACATCCCTACATTATTGATTTAATCCTATATAACAGAAAACGAAAGATGGGAGATTGGGACAAAATAGAGTTAACAAACGAAAAAAACATGAAGATTGCCTAAGAATCCCTTACCATTTATAAATGCAAGCAGCTATGTCGCCATCCCTCCCTTAAAAAATGGCACAGTTCCTAGGTACTGGTCGAAACTTTTGACTTTTCGCAGTCGAAATTGATTCCTACGAGCAGCAACTACTCGGTCAATCGGTAGCAGGGGCTGAGATGAAGAAAATACTTTTGAGGTTCGTAACCGCCGGTTCCACGGTGACCCCTTTGCCCGCGAGTTTATCGCCGTTATCGAAGAATGATAAAGTAGGAACTTAACAGGAATAGGAGGAAGAAGGGAGAAGGTGGTGTCAACCGTCGTTGATAGCAGCTCCGAAGGAATAGCACTGGAAGCGACGACGAGGAGTTGGGCTAGGGAATGGGTAGGGTTTTCTGCTGCCTAGTATTTCTCAATTTAGGCGTAAATGAAGAAGGCTGAAGGTGAGTGGAAGCGGATTTGGAGTTTTTTTTTGGGCCAACTCTCACCAATAGTAACCATACAACATTTGCAAACACATTTTAAAATGAGATGGGAGAAAATGTTTGCTAAACACATTTTGCACATTGGGCCCACCAAAAGGAGTCCAAAATGCATTTTCAAATGAGCTGCCATACAGGGCCTAGGTCGTGCACTACTACAAAATAGAGCTTTAACGGCTGCGGATTAACGGCGGAAAATAGAAAACCGCCGTTATAAAAAAAATACAGACTTTCTACGGCGGTTCTAAAATAAACCGCCGTAGAACGGGACTTTCTACAGCGGTTTTAAAATAAACCGCCGTAGAAAGGGACTTTCTACGGCGGTTGGGATAAACCGCCGTAGAAAGAGACTTTCTACGGCGGTTAATTGTTAACCGCCGTAGAAAGTGGACTTTCTACGGCGGTTTAAAGCAAACCACCGTAGAAAGTCCATACTTTCTGCGGCGGTTACCTTCCAACCGCCGTAAAAAGCACACTTTCTACGGCGGTTACCTTCCACCCGCCGTAGAAAGTCCACTTTCTACGGTGGTTTGTCCCAACCGCCGTAGAAAGCCCATTTTCTACGGTGGTTTAACAATTAACCGCCGTAGAAGGTATTTTCTACGGTGGTTTTAAAATAAATCGCCGTTGTATTGACGTATTTAACCCTAAAATAACAATGTGTATCTCCATATCGCGGCCGAAAGTGTTCTTCTCCAAATTTCTACTACGGTTTTGTACGTTTGATGTAAAGAATCATCATTTGGAGCTAAAATTTACCACCTTAAGGTTAGAAACTTCTAAAATTTATCAGTAATTGCTTATGCTTGTACTTTAGATATGTCATCTTATAGAATTTATTTTTATTTGTGGTAGAGGGCTGAAAATTAAAGTTGCATTAATCCATGTATATGGTGAACCTTAGTATTGTGGAACCCTATTTAGTTATACTATGTAGTTTCTTGGTGATGTGATTTGATTTATAGTGTTTGATTTTTAATGGAGGATGTTCATATAATTAGCACTTAGAGTGTGTATTATTTTTTCATGCATTGCATGTGTTTGACGAAATGCATAAATGAAAAACTTATGAGTTCTTCTTCATTTGATTATGTCTAATGCGCATGTGTTGGTTATGCATTATTTTTTTCATTGAGGTATTATATTAGTTTTGATTCTATGAGTAACATTAGTATGACGTGCTAAGACAAGCATGCAACTTGATACTTTTTACATTGTTTGTTGAATTATTATTTGGGTTTTTTAATTATTTTGGAGTTAGTTACGCATGGATCGAAATGTCTTGTTGTATGGTGATCGGACCTCCGATTTTTATGTGAAAGAAGTTGAGAATTTCATTGAATTGGCTTATAAGAATACAAAGTACATCCATTGTCCGTGTAAAGCTTGTAAAAATGGTGCGCAGTTTGATAACTCAGATACAATAAGATTCCATTTATATCGGAACGGATTTGATCCTTCTTATAAACTGTGGATTGGCATGGTGAAAGTATTGATGGTTTACCTGAGAAAAGAAAATCCCATGCAAAAGGAGATGATGGGATTACTAGAGATCGATTAGATGACATGATTGAGGATGTGGGCGAGGATTTTGCTGATAAACTGGAAGTTCTTGCTTCCATTTTGGGTGACAATGAGAAGCCTCTATACAACGGTTGCACTAAATATACACGCTTGTCTAGTGTTTTGAACTTGTTTAATTTGAAAGCGGCAAATGGGTGGTCAGATACTAGTTTTACAGCCTTATTGAGGGTATTGAAAGATATGCTCCCAGAAGATAATGAACTTCCAGATCGAATTTATGAGGCGAAAAAAATATTGTGTCCAATGGGTATGGATTATAAGAAGATCCACGCTTGCCCAAACGATTGCGTCCTCTACAAGAATGAGTATAAGGATTTATTGCTTTGTCCTAAGTGTAAAACTTCACGATACAAAAACAAGCAGTTGTGTGATGAGGTTGAAGACAGTTCTGATGCACAAAAGAAGGGGTCGCCGGCTAAGGTTCTGTGGTATCTTCCTACAATACCGAGATTTAAACGGTTGTTCGCTAATGCAAAAGATGCAAAACTTATGACATGGCATTCAGATCGGTGTATTCCCAGTGATGATGACAAGGTGATAATGCATACATCAGACTCAGATCAGTGAAAAAAAATTGATTCAATGTATCATTCTTTTGGGGGAGAAGCCAGAAATTTGAGGCTTGGTTTGTGTACTGATGGAATGAACCCGTTTGGCAGTCAGAGTAGCACACATAGCTCATGCCTGGTGATGTTGGTTATTTACAATTTGCCGCCTTACTTGTGTATGAAGTGCAAGTACATACTTATGTCTCTAATGATTTCAGGCCCACAGCAACCAGGAAATGACATCGATGTGTATCTTGCTCCTCTTATTGAAGACTTGAAAATGTTATGGGATGAAGGCGTACATGTGTTTGATGCATACCATGAAGAAATGTTCACATTATGTGCCATGTTGTTCTGTACCATTAATGATTTTCCTGCATATGGAAACTTGTCTGGGTACTCTGTTAAAGGGCATAAAGCATGTCCAATATGTGAGCAGAGTACAGATTTTTGTCAGCTTGCACATGGGAGGAAGACAGTATACCTTGGGCATCGCAGATTTCTTCCCGAGACTCACCCGTATCGCCGTATGAAAAGAGCATTCAAAGGATTTCAGGAGTTCAGAAAAGCTCCAAAACCCTTGAGCGGGCCAGAGGTGAAAGCTCATGTAACGGACATTAATGTGGAGTTTGGTAAACCTTCGGAGTCCAGCAATAATGATACATGTTGTTGGAAGAAAAAAATCCATATTTTTTGAACTTTCATACTGGGAGAACTTGGATGTCAGACATTGTCTCGACGTTATGCATATTGAGAAAAATATTTGTGAAAGCCTGTTAGGTACACTCTTGAACAACCATGGTAAAACTAAGGATGGTTATAACGCGAGACTTGATATGGTTGATATGAACATAAGATTAAATTTAGCACCAGTAGCTCGAGGACAACGCACATATCTACCCCCTGCCTGTCACACTTTGTCCAAAAAGGAGAAAAAACAACTGTGTTCAAGTTTGTGTAGCATCAAAGTTCCATCCGGATATTCTTCAAATGTAAGTTGACTTGTTTCCTTGAAAGATTTAACACTGGTTGGTTTGAAGTCTCATGATTGCCATGCCTTAATGCAACAATTGTTGCCTGTAGCTATTTGCTCGATATTGCCCAAGCATGTTAAGTCCAGTATAACAAGACTTTGTTTCTTCTTCAATGTTATATGTAGCACGGTTATCGCGCGCGAAAGACTTGATCAGTTACAAGATGAAATAATTGTTGTCCTTTGTCAATTAGAAATGTATTTTCCACCCGCCTTCTTTGATATTATGGTGCATTGGGTGATTCATTTGGTTGGAGAGATAAAAATCTGCGGGCCTGTTCATTTGCGATGGATGTACCCATTCGAGCGATATATGAAAGTATTTAAGGGGTATGTTAAGAATCGTTATCTTCCTGATGCTAGTATTGTTGAAGGTTATATAGCTGAGGAGGTAATTGATTTTTGCACTGAGTACTTGGCCGATACAGCATCAATTGGAATATCTAAGAATCGGCACGATGGGAGGATTACAGGTATGGGCACAAGGGGAGGAAAAATGTTTTTGCCGTCTAATGTTGAATTGATGAAGGCGCATCTCTACATACTGCGCAATTTTGAAGAAGTTGCGCCCTATGTGACAGACCATATGCGTTCAATAAGAACGTCTTATCCTGCTTAGACGGATCAACATGTTCGGACATTTGTCTATTGGTTTGGTAATGTTGTCATGGGCAAAGCCATTTCGGAGACATTGAAATGGTTGGCATTTAAGCCCAGCCCTGCGATACGAGCATTTTCATGCTATGACATAAATGGATATTCATTTGCTACTAAGAGACAAGATGAGAAGAGTACGGCACAAAATAGTGGTGTTACATTAATCTCGGAGGCTTTACATATTTCTAGCAGGAAGGATAAAAATCCATTGTATGCAAACATGGCATACTACGGGGTGATCGAAGATATTTGGGAGCTTGACTATGTTGGTTTCAAAGTAGCTGTATTTCGCTGAAAATGGGTTGATAACAATAATGGGGTTCGAACTGATGATCCATTGAGTTTTAACTTGGTGGACCTTAATCGAGAGGGTTTCAAGGGGGAACCATTTATACTTGCAACGCAGGCGAAACAAGTTTTTTATATCACCGTGACGAACATTGGTCTGTTGTTCTTCATGGTAAACAACATCACGGAGTGGAAGGGATTGATACAGAAGAAGGGCTTTATGAGGCGGGCCCTTTCTCTAGTGGGTTACCTGAATCGAGAGCAGATGAAGAAGATAGGGAACTTGATAAATACATACTTCGTGCTGACCACAGCGAAGGATTATGGTTCGAGGATCAAGTGTCCCATAAGAGAAAGAGAATAAGTTAAGAATCATTTTTAGGTATATTGTTTGTTTTTATTAATTTTTTTTTCTGTGGGTGTGTATGTGTGTGTGTGTGTGTATTCGTATATGTTTCTTTGATTTTAATGAAATGAGGTGGACATAATTTTATAACAACATTTATTTTTATCGTTCGTACTGTCTGATTGAAACAGGTCACATCTTGGATGAAGCCGCGCAAGCAAGGGATAAAATTTTCAGGGACTTCATATAGCGAAATGTTTACAAATGAATATCTTATTTTTGGAAATTGTGTGAAGCTTCTGTGTTGATGTTATGATGCCAAAGTGTTTTGGTCAAAAACAAGCAGGGTAGATTTTCTCTGAATTGATTTGAAACTGAATTCCGTATTATTTTAAGTAGTTGGAATCTTAATGAAGTATTTAAGTATGTGCATATCCTTGACAGGGAGTATGTTACATTTATAGGGGAGACTTTGCCGAATTTTCTGGCAAATTGATTTCCTTGTTTTTCATTTATGAATAAATGTCTCATGTATTTTTTATTTTTTTTTCAAGGAGTAGTACTTTTGGTAAAATTTACAGGGGAACCTATACAATGATTTTTGTTTTGATTTTATATTTAACTCTTCATAAATTACTTGTCTGTGCCTCGAAAAAAGATATTCATTTAGCGAGGTTGGGTATTGACAGCTAAACGAATTAATTATTCGTTTATCGATTACTAATGCTTTATTATTTTATAAAGATTATTCAATCTATTTTATATTGAGGCGCGCTCCATACCGGCGGCAACCTATTTTTATTTTACCTTAACATAATTGTAATTATTGCTTGCCTTTAATTATTAAAATAGAGATAATTATTTAAGAACAAATAAACTGAATTTTGCGCGTTTACCTAAAATTATTGTGTAATAGTACCTGAAATGGTGCGGTGGAATGTTGCATGGGAAAATTGGAAATATATTTAGTAAAGCATTTTTCATACAAGTCTTGATAACATAATTAATAAATATAATGTAAATTGGGTATGTAATATTATATGTACAAAGTTTTGGGGTTAATTTATGAAGATGAAAAAACTAGAAATGTTTAGGGTCTATGCTTCATAAAATGAAATAAAAATAGAAATTTATGCGCGCGCGGGAATTAATTAATTGGCTGAATTTGTTCCCACTTTTCTACGGCGGTTCTAAAACAACCGCCGTAGAAAAAACTTTCTACGGCGGTTCTTCATTGAACCGCCGTAGAAAATACTTTCTACGGCGGTTCAATGAAGAACCGACGTAGAAAGATAACTTTCTATGGCGGTTCAACTATGAACCGCCGTAGAAAGTCATCTTTCTACAGCGGGTTGTTTATGAACCGCCGTAGAAAAGTGGAAATTGCAGCCAATTCCCGCACGCGCATAAATTTCTATTTTTATTTCATTTTATGAAGCATAGTCCCTAAACATTTCCCCTGCTTCTTCCCTGCATTCCCCTGTAATATTGGATATGCAATTTTCTAACGATCAACCGGTGCAAGTAAATAAAATACATTATATTTTGATTAACACTCAATTTAATGTATTTTACTATACATAATTGATTACTGTTATCATCCGTAAGTCCAAATATATTTATATATATATATATAAGGTCATGAAATGCAGTAAGTATTTCTTTTTTTTTATTGGGCCCTTAAGCATTAATTTTTCTTATACTACGTACGTAATGCATTTATCGATTTGAAACTATTTTCTTCCGTTAGCCCAAGTCGAGAATGCGAAAAATTTAGGTCTGATAATGAAGCTTATTACTTTATCACAGCTTACATGTAATTTTACGAAATTTACTAATTTTAACTTATACCTAAAATTATTGTGTAATAGTACATGAAATTTTTCGATGGAATATTGGTGCACGGGAAAATTTGAAATGTACTTATTAAATGTTTCATAAAAGGCGAGCTTCTGTAATTAATAAATACAATGTAAATTGGGTATGTAATATTATATTCACAAAGTTTTGGGGTTAATTTATGAAAATGGGAAAAACAAACTTAATAGGGAGTAGGGTTTAGGGTTTAGGGTTCAGAAAATGATGTAAAAATAGAAAATTTGTGCGTGCGCGGGAATTGGCTCCAAGTGAAACTACTTTTCTACGGCAGTTCAACCGAGAACCGCCGTAGAATCAACTTTCAACGGCGGTTCATTTTGAATCCACCGTAGAAAGGTTGCTTTCTACAGCGGTTCAATTTTGAACCGCCGTAGAAAGTAGTTTCTACGGCGGTTTATTTTTGAACCGCCGTAGAAAGTATTTTCTACAGCGGTTTATTTTTGAACCGCCGTAGAATAAAGCGACGATCTAAATTCAAATTTGTTGGCCTAGGTTTTAGGGTTTACGGTTTTGGTATAATATCTAATTTCCCCAGAGTTCCCCTGCTTCTCCGAACATTCCCCTGTAATATTGTATATGCAATTTAATCATGATCAACCGGTGCAAGTAAATAAAATACATTATATTTTGCAGCATGTATACTAAATTTAATGTTTTTCACCATACATATTTGATTAATATTATCGTAATTGCAAATATATATATATATATATAATTTTTACTTATGAAGTTGTCTTCAAGTCTTCAATTCTTCAAAAATGAAAACATTTTATATATGTAGTGGAAATTTACAAGAGATCGAGAGCAGAGAGGAGAGAGTTGGATGATGTACAAGAGGGGAAAGGAGAAAAGAGGAAGATGTCTATATATATATATATATATATATATATGTATGTAAGGTAATGAAATCCAGTAAGTATTTAATTTTGTTTTCGGCCACTTAACCATTAATTTTTATATTACTACATACCTAATGCATTTATGGATTTGATTATGTTATCCCGTTCGCCCAAGTCGAAAAAGTAGAAATGTTAGGGAAGATAATGAAGCTTATTACTTTTTCGACGCTTACATGTAAATTTATGAAATTTATTAATTTTTATCTTTCACCTATAATTATTGTGTAATAGCACAGGAAATTTAAATGCAAATGGTTCAATGGAAAATTTGAAATTTAATTATGAAATGGTTTATAAAAGTCGAGCTTGTGTACATAATTAATAAATATAATGTAAATTGGGTATGTAATATTATATTTACAAAATTGTGGGGTTAGTTTTTGAAAATGGAAAAAAAAAAATTTAATATTAAAATATGCCCGCGCGGGAATTGGCTCCAATTTTTTCCCCTATTCTAAGCCGGATCAAGAAAATCGAGACCATTCAACGGCGGTTCAGCCGCGAACCGCCGTTGAAACAAATTTCTACGGCGGTTCACGGTTGAACCGCCGTTGAAAGCAACCTTTCAACGGCGGTTCACTGTTGGACCGCCGTTGAATGTTGGTTCAACGGCGGTTAGTGGTTGAACCGCCGTTGAACCACCCAGCCGGTCTAAGTTCAAAAAATTTGAACTTAGACTTAATTTCTTTCCTTTCCCTCATTCTTTTTCCCTTCTTCTCCCCTTCTTCTCCCTTGCTTCTCCCCTGTTTCCCTCTCCCTTCTCCCGCGGCGGTTCAGCCTCTTCGCTTTCTATCCCGTCGCCGGCTGTAGAATAATTAAACTAAGTTTCCTATTAATTTCTATTTTCTGAAACTTGCATATGTGGCATCTGAAGCTTGTGTTTATGCTTATGGTGTAAGGAATTTGGGATTAGGGGGAGAAGAGACCAGTCGACCGCTTCACAATTAAGGGTTTAAGACTTGTGGTAGAAGAATACTTACTAGCTTGATTTTAAGCTTATCAGTTTCGCAAAAAAAATTTCGCCGTTAATGTCCGTGTCTAACTCTAACTAAGTGCTTAGTTAATAGTGGGTTAGTGGGTGAGGGGTTAGTTTTTAGAGGCACACATGTGGCAAGATATTACTTGTGGACTAAGGAATGGAATAGGATTTGGGACTAGAAGACCCGTAGCATTTAGCGTTTGAGTATTTAATCCAGTTTATTAATATACGTATACCATATTTTCTAATTAAAACTACAACTAATTTGTTGTCAAAAACTGTATGAAAAAATTAATTAAATTTTAAAAATTCTTAATTCCAGCTAAATTAAAAAATTCCACAAAAATTAAATATTACACTATTTTAAGTTACAAATATTAATAGCAACACAACATTACATAATGGCTAACGTTATTGTCAAATCACAAATTATAATTTTTTTAGCCTATTTTACCTTTCTCTAAAAGATACCCTTAATTAGTTTGATCACGTTCTTAACTTTGTAAATCAGTACCCAATAATTTACTATAACCGAGCCAGAACAAAATTCTATCAATATTAATTTTCTCAAAACAACAACATTATAATCTTGAGAAAATTCTCATTACGGGCTTAGCAAGATTAAAAATTCCTTATAAGGGCGTTAAATTTTTAAAATTCCTTTTAAGCGTATAAATTTATTTTAGTTTAGTAAATAAATTGTAAGTGACCGCTTTACCCTTTAAAAAAAATAATATATAATTCTAGCTTGCCTCATATTCCTTTCCTAATATTTAATAAAATAAATAATTAAAAACTCTCTTTTTAAAAGAGTTCAAACATTAATCGAACCTAAACAAGTGTACTTAGGTGTGGGCTCCATCCCCCACCAAGTCCAATTGATCTTTTGCATGATAGCTTTTGGATTTTTTATTTTTTTTTCAATAAGATTCATTTATAATAGCCCCACCACTTATAATTTTTTGCTCATTTGCTCTCTTTGAAGATTCATTAGCAAATTAGTTTTTAATACTCCCAGTTTTATTACAAAGTCTAATTTGACTAATGTATAATTTATTATTAATATCAAGGTATAACACTTAAATAGTTAATTTGACATATTTTATTTTATTGATATCATTTCTTATTAAGTGATAACTAATTGTGAACTATACATGATTATATTAATAAATGTATAGGCTCCTAGGATATAGTTTCATCATCTTCATCACAAAAGAATGAACAATACTGATATTTAAAGATGTTTCAACCAATAGTTGTGCAGATTTATTAATTTTTCTTACTTTTATAATTATGAATTTTAAAATTGAGATGTTAAATACATTTATAACTAAGCCCCCACTAGAAAAATTTTCTAATTGTGTCAAAAAAGAAAAATTTTCTAGTACCCGCCACTGAATTAGCTTAGAGTCGAGAACTGTTTCCATACACTTCTTTGGGCAGTTCTCACGTCTGCGGCCCCCGCAGGTAGAGCTAAAAAATTTGAAAAAAAAAAAAAGAAAACAAAAACAAAGGCTGCACAATTGTGGCGCGTAGGTTGCCCTTGCTACCAGCCCTCAACATGGGCAGAAAGAAATTATGTTTGCATGCATACTGGGAAGCCAAACATTGAACATCATAAGTACATGTTTAAACTCCAAAATCCTTAATTTTATTACTCTCTTCTGTACATGCAGCTAGGAAGTTCTTATTTGCATCCGCCAACATCAATTCGATGTCTTGAAACATATTTTCTCTGGAATATGCATCAGAAGCAAGGTAAAGATGAGATGGGAAAACACTTAGATAGCCACCCACAAAAGACTTCCAGCGCAGCTCAACCCACTTCATTTGTTGAAAGTTGACACTAAGCTCCAGTGATCTTTCGCACTTTACCTATGCCTGAAAAATAAAAATAAAAAACAGAAGAAAAGGCTTGCACAACTATAGCACGCAAATGGCTCTGATACATCTCATTGAGTATACGAAACTTTGTCAGAATTAAGAATCGGGTGTTTGATCAGAGAATTGGCGGAGGGAAAAGTGTATAAATAAGAAACTAAGAACAACACCGCCCGGCCCGCTAATAGTTTTATGGCATCATCCATCATACCACAACCATTTAGAAAGATTACATTATTCAAGCTAATGTCATAACAACATCATCAAGACCGAAATTTTCGTCTAGCTGGCTAATAATTACAGGCTACATCTTCATTCTTTTCACTTCGATCACCTTCTTAATTGGTTCTCTCCTGCTTTCTGACAAGCTTCTACATCCTCCGTGTACGGTTCCAGGGTATATTTTGTGGTGGCATTCAGCCTCAGTTTCTTCTTTTACAATGTTTGCAAATTTTATTAGCTTCTCCACCGGAAAGAATTCGTCATTCTCGTTCTCAGGAGCATATATGGCAAGAGGAACCTTAAGGGAGCTGTCAATTTAATTTACTGTACTATTTAGTTGCCAAATATATATATAATTCTCTGCGTTTATCCTTTCGGATTGTTACTTTGCAATTCACAAGATGCCGTCAGGTGCGTGTATAGCATTGGCAACAAGTCGTGTTCACGTCAGTTAATCTTATTTTTAACCATTATTTTGAGAGTCAAACATTTGGACTTGAAAAACTTTCAGAAACCATCCTTATAGAAAATCGGTATACGTATACGGCTGTAAAAATTTTGCAAGTGATTATTACTATAATGAGATAATGTCAATAATGCACAAGCATCGCACGCGCCTTGTAGGCAAACTGAATTTTTTCTCTTTTTTTTTTTTTTTTTAAATACAAACTGAATTGAGAAGATTAAAAGAATAGCAATAAGTTCACTTTTAAAAGTTCTCATTAACCAAATCATGAATGAAGGGATATTTGATGTCGATATGCTTGTTTTGTTAGCTCAATCGCAAGTGAGGAAAGAATTTCCAACCACAGAAAATGGAATATAAGATACATAATATTCCGATGAACCATTAGATTTGCAAAGAGAGATCTTGTGATTGTTCCATGCAGCACAAGAAAACCTTTGTGACTTTCTATATGTACATCTGTTGCATACTGGAATTAGATTAAATCCACTTTGATTAAGGTCAATCAATGTTGGACAAGCTTTGTTGATCACCCTCCATATGAAAACACTACAAAATTCGCAACCAAAAAAATAAAAATAAAAATAAAAACACACAAAGGCTGCACAATTGTGGCATCCAGATGTCTCTGATCACTTCCTAGGATAATTCATAAATAACTCCAGGTCTGCAAAATGGTTGTTGTAATTTGGATTCAAGAATTCATCCCAATTCTGGCTGAGGATTTTAGGGTTAACGATGAAGGAAATGTTTCAACAATGGTTGTAGTGGTTTAATTTTATACTTCCTCCTTTTCTTTTTGTGTTGTTCCAAACATCAAGATTGGTCCTAAAAGTTTTGTTTTATTTTTTTATTTTTTGGCCTTTTTATCTTTTAAAAGTTGTGGTTTATTGATCCACCTTTTCATTCTTGTTTTCATTTTGGCAAATGTGTATGGCTTTTTTTATATTTCCTATTTGCATAATCCAATTATCCCCTGAATGAAGGAAGTTCTGATGTCAATTTCATCTGTTATTCTTCTGCTCTTTTTGGTCATCTGCACTACGTACTAGCCACGTAGGATTTGTTGCACTGCCATGTAAGAAACAACTGTGCTGACTTTAGTTCTGACTATCAAATGAGGGTAAAGTAAGCTTATTTGCTGCAGATGTAGCACATAAAGTAGCACGGAAAAGATAATTGGTACAGACGATTTGGTATTAGGCGTGCTAAGTGCAAACCATCATTTCTAGCATTGGCTAATCAAGAAAATCCACCATAGAAGCAAGAGAAGAACAAGAAGATTCTTGGATTGTAAGGAAGTGCACATAAATAGTATAATTTAAAGATTAACATGCTTCAAATCTACGGCAAATGAAATGACCCTGGTCAACCACAAATCCACTACTTGATAGTGATAGTGAGTTCCAATCTTCTTAACCTTAGTGTTTACTCTATTTTTTATTTTTTTATTTTTATTTTCTTTTAAAGTTGTAAATACAAGATCAACATTGACAGCAGGGGTTTTCCTCCCGTCTTTATTTTAGAATTCACGGAAACAGTATACGATACAACTGACTACGAATTCCAGGGAACAATAGTAACATAACATAACGCAACCATCAAACGATTCGATGCAAACCAGAGTTGAAAGCTTAAGGAAGCATTGTATTATTGGTGTTGGACCTCAGTTCAGCGAGGAGCTTCGTACTGCACAATTCTACGGGTGCGTTTCTTATACAGAATGCGATAGCCGCACTCTCTGCACTGAATCACATCCCCTGTCTTAAGGGTGTTCTCCTTTCCGCAATCTCTGCAGACATAGGTGATGGGTTCAGGATGAGCATCCATTGAAAATTGCCGAGTTCTCGAAGCTTCAGTGCTCACCTTAGTGTTTACTCCTTCGATCCTTAGAATTCTGTTTGGTGTGTTAGTAAAATGTGCACCCACAGGGCACCTTCCGTGCTATATATGTATAATTGTTCCTTTTTCTTTTTTTAATTTTTTTTCTTTTTTTCAATTTTCTTTCCCTGCTAGCACTTGGTAGTTGGTTCCCCCACCACATCGGTTCCCATTGAGAATTTGAATCTGGAAAAGTGGTCGGAATCTGCAGCAGCCTTGACTGCCACCGCACATTAGATGCACAATTGTTGCACAAATCAAAAAGACCTCAAAGGAAATAAAGGAACTCTTGAAATATGAAAAGACCAATGTTTCGAACAGGATTGACATGGCGAGTTAATTGCACGAAAAGAGGCGGGATTGTAGGACCCAAATTAAATCAAACACCCACAAGAATTAAAACAAATCGGAAGCTACGGTTATCGAGCGAAATTGAAACGAAGCTACTGCCAAAACCAAATTGATTTCAAAGCTAATTACAACTTAATTGATCAACTTTACCGCACGCAATTCGAGGGAAATAGTCAAAGCAATCCAAATTGATTTGTTGCTGCACTGAGATCAAACCACACATGCAATTCAAGTTTGCACTAGAACCGAGGAAACAAAACTTGCACAGGACCAAAGCAAAACAAAGCTTTGTCACCGGAAAAGAACAACCGAAAGACTTTTATTTAATCTTTGTAATTTTCTCTATGATTACAATGGCAACCCAATATATATATTTATAAGTTAAACTATCCCTGAATCCTACACTGATTCAGATTGCAACTATTTACTAAAACAATTAGGTTTCCTAAAACAAATACGAAACTAAACAGGAAACAAACGAATAGGAAACATAAACTGAATAAGAAATAGAAACTAATCGGAAACTTAGTTTAATTATTCTACATAGCATTCCTTAAACTAAGTTCGCGCCGTTAGCCATATCGAGCATCTTCTTCAACTTTGCAAAGATCTCGAACTTCAATGTTTTGGTGAAAATGCCCGCCACTTGATCTCCAGTCTTGCAGTAATCAACAAGGATCTCCTTCTCATTAACCAAATCACGATTGAAGTGATATTTGATGTCAATATGCTTACTGCGACCATGAAAGACTGGATGCTTCGTCAGCTCAATTGCCCACTTGCTATCACACAACAACGTAGTCGGACTATCCTCTTTATGCTGAAGGAAACTCAGCATCCTTCTCAACCAAATCATTTGAGTAGCACAATTAGAAGCTGCAATATACTCAACCTCAGTAGTAAACAATGCTATCACAGGTTGTTTATTTGAACTCCAAGAAAACAAACTAGAACCAATAAAGAAACCATACCCATAAGTGTTTTTTCTTTCAACTATATCACCTGCCCAACCACTGTCAATATACCCAAGAAGCTTTATTGGTTCACCTCTCAGATACATAATACCATCTCTTTGAGTACCCTTAATATACTTCAAGATTCTCTTTGCAGTCTGCAAATGCGACTGACAGGGATTCTCCATGAATCTGCTTATCAATCCAACATTAAAATTTATATCCAGCCTTGTAGAAGTCAAGTATCTCAAACCACCAACCATACTCTTAAAGTAAGTGAGATCCACAAAATTTCCAGTGCCTTCCTTTGTCAACCTCAATCTCTCTTTAGCAAGAGTCATGATCGGATTAGCACCATCCATCTTGAACTTCTTTAAAATATTAGCAGCATATTTTCTTTGAGAAATAAAGATTTCACGACACTATGAGAAACTTGAATTAATCCCAAGAAAATATGACTTAAGCCCCAAATCAGTCATCTCAAACTGCTTGATCATTGACTCCCTGAAGTCTAACATCATCTTTTTATTGTTTTCAGTGAATATCAAATCATCAACATACGAGCAAACAATGACAATATCCCTATTTGATGAAGACTTCACATGTAAAGTATGCTTATATGAACACCTTTGAAAACCACTTTCGAGAAAGAAGGTGTCATTACTAGTATACCAAGCTCTCGGATCCTGCTTCAATGCACACAGGGCTCTCTTCAAACGATAGACTTTCTTCTCTTGATCTCTTTTCACAAAGCTAGGAGGTTGATTAACATACACCTCTTCTTCAAGAACTCCATTCAGAAAAGCAGACTTCACATCCATCTAAAAAATCTTCCAATCATCTTGGGCAGCCAGAAAAATTATTATTCGCACAGTATCAAGTCTAGCAACAGGAGCAAACACTTCAAAGTAGTCAATTTTAGGCTTCTGCTTGTACCCTTTTACAACAAATCTTGCCTTGTATCTATCAATTTCTCCACTAAGCTTGTACTTTGTCTTGTAGATCCATTTCACACCAATGGGCTTCTTTCCACAAGGAAGGTTTGTAATCTCCCAAGTATTATTCTTCTAAATAGAATTAATTTCTTCATCCATTGCTTTCACCCAACGATCATCTCTAACAGTATCGGTAAAATTAACAGGATCACAATATACAAACAGAGCAAAATTCACAACATCCTCATCAGTCAAATTATCAACTTCATCCCCAACTACATAATCATTCAAACGAGATGACAGTTTTGACTCTCTCCGCGGACGTCCAATTGAGGTGGAAGCTGTAGAAGTAGAAAAATCACAAACTGGTTGTTGAACTGGCTGACTTGGTTCTTCAGTTGCATTCTCTCCACCAATATACACTATTAATGATCGTTTTACAATTTTTGGTGCCTTCTTTTTCCAATTCCAAATTCGTTGTTTATCAAAAGTAACATCTCTGCTGATAATTACCTTCCTAATATCAGGATTGAACAGTTTATATTCTTTGGTCTCACTGCTATAACCAATAAAGACACATTTTTCTGCCTTATCATCTAACTTCTTCCAAATTGCATCCGGAACATTGGCATATGTAACACACCCAAATACTTTAAGATGCGAGATATTTGGTTTCTTTCCTGACCAAATCTCATATGGAGTCTTCTTACCAATAGTTCTTGACGGACACCTATTCGATAAATAAACTGCACAGGCTACAGCTTCAACCTAGAATTCCTTAGGCATACTTTTGGCCGTCATCATCGACCTTCCATATCCATTATTGTTCTGTTCTTTCTCTCTGCAATACCATTCTGCTGTGAAGTGTACCTTGCTGTCATCTGATACTTAATCCCATGATCTTTCATCACACACCGTATACTCAGTGTCTCTATCAGTCCTCAGAGTTTTAATGGAACGTCCACTCTACTTCTCAACATAAGTCTTGAAACTCCTGAAAATATCACATGCATCATATTTGAATTTCAACAAATAAACCCAGGTCTTCCTACTAAAGTCATCAATGCAAGTGATAAAATATTTGTTACCACCCCGAAAAGAAACATCAACAGAATACAAGTCAGAATGAATCAACTCCAATGGCTGCTTTGCCCTCCAAACTGCACCTTTTGGAAAATGCTCCCTGTGTTTCTTGCCCAAAATACACGACTCACATTGTCGAGATTTAAAGTTAAGTGATGGCAATCCAGAAACCACATTATTCTTCACAATAGAGTTCAAACAGGCAAAATGAAAGTGGCCAAATCTCATATGCCACAACTAACTCTCATTACAGCCAGTGGTACTAAAGTAAGCTGAATTGCAATAATTAAGAGTGATTGGAAACAACCTGTTATTGTTCATGTCTACCTTTGCAATCATCCCCATCCGTTCATCACGAATTGTGCAAATACCATGCCTTAAATTAATATCATAATTCTTCTCTTGCAACTGACCAAGACTTAACAAATTTTAACTAAGATTAGGCACATAAAAGATATCACCTATTCCACTGGTCTTCCCATTTTTCAAAGTAGTGGGAATACTACCTTTCCGAACAATAGACGCAACATGATTATTTCCAAACCTCATTGTGCTCCTGTATGACTCATCAAGATCAGAACAAATTTTCTTTTATTTCCAAACCTCATTGTGTTCCTGTATGACTCATCAAGATAAGAAAAAATTTTCTTTCTCTCACACATATGATTACTACAACCAGAATCAATGTATCACTTGGAACTTTTATCTTTTTCATCAGTAGTAAATAAAACAGTTTCTTGATTATTACCACTACTTTCAGCTATTTGAGCTTGCCAACATTATTATCTTTCTTCAGACCCCAACATTCCTTTTTTATGTGACCCATCTTTCCACAATTATAACATTTAACTTTAGACTTATCACGTTTTTGCCCATTATTCTGAGCATCAAAATTAACCTTTAGCTGGTAAGAAAAATTACCTCCACCACGGCCTCTACCTCTGAAGTTGCCTTGATCGTCAAGTCCTCTCCCTAGAGAATTCTAGCCCTGCTGATTGGTTTCACCATCATCGGATTCTTTAGGCTTATATACCAAAGCCTTCAATGCTTTTGTCATCGCATCAACAGATGGTCTGTCAGATGACATCTCATATGTTACCAATTCTCCTTCCAAAGCAGCATACGAAAATGTGGAAAGATCTTTAATGGACTCAATAATCTCCTTCTTTGTGTGAAATTTCGAAGTCAACGTCCGAACAACTTTAGATACCATCTGCTCTTCCGTCACTTTATCACCGTTGATCTTCATCTGACTAGCTATGGATTTTACCCTAGCCATGTATGCTTGCACCTTTTCATTAGGCTTCATCTCTGCCAACTCGAATTGTCTCCTTAACTCCTACAGTTTCTTTCTTTGAACGTTTTCGTTTCCTCGATTGGTAACTTTTAACTGTTCCCAAAACTTCTTAACTGTCTTTACATCCATTAAACTTTTGCATACGTATAGTTCAACCTTCATTTTTAAATAATAGAGTGCATGATTGTGAGAACGATTCTTCTCCAATTCTTTACTTCCCTCACCTGTTGATTTTCCACCTTTCTTGTCTTTTTCAGGTTCTTCAAAACTTAGATCTATCACATGCCAGATACAATTATCTTGAAAAAAATTCTCCATAAATTGACACTAGATTTCAAAATCATTTTTATCATCAAAGACAAATACATGGCAATCAGGAGAATTAAGTAAAGAAGGCATCCTGAACTCCCAAAAAATAACACAGGTTCTGATACTAGATGTAGGACCCAAATTAAATCAAACACCAACAAGAATTAAAAAAAATCGAAAGCTACGATTGTAAAACGAAACCGAAACGAAGTTACTGTCGAAACCAAATTGATTTCAAAGCTAATTGCAATTTAATTGATCAACTTTACCACACGCAATTCGAGGGAAATAGTCAAAGCAATCCAAATTGATTTGTTGCTGCACCGAGATCAAACCACACATGCAATTCAAGTTTGCACTACAACCGAGGAAATCAAACTTGCACACGACCAAAGCAAAACGAAGCTTTGTCGCGGGAAAAGAAAGCCGAAAGGCTTTTATTTAATCTTTGTAATTTTTTCTATGATTACAATTGTAACTCAATGTATGTATTTATAGGCTAAATTATTCCTTAACTATTTTCTAAAACAATTAGATTTCTAAAACAAATACGAAACTAAACAGGAAACATAAATCGAATAGAAAATAAAAACTATTAGAAAATTTAGTTTAATTATTCTACAGAAATTGATCTACAAATGGCATTAAGAGGTTTTGGAAATCTTCTTGTTGTCATTAGTGGTAACGCGCATTGATGAGAATGGAGGAGAAGTCTGTCTCTCCTTTTTTTTTTTTTTTTTTTTTACCTTCAATACTTCTCTTCTTTTCCTTCCAAAAATCATGCAGGCTCAATCATCCAATCAAAAGAAAAAAAAAATTTCAGTCGGCACTCTCTTTTTTTTTACCTTCTTCCTTTACGGGTGCTTTTTTTTTTCATAAAATTATTTTTTAATCATTATAATTAATTCAGATTATTCAGATTATTATATCATGAAAATAAATCATTATTTTTTATTTACTTATTTTTATCTCACATCTCATGATAATTTGGCTCATTTAATAATTTTTTTAAAAAAATTTTTCATCCTTTAAATCTATCTCTTAATAATTATTTTATATCAATATATATAATCACATATATTGAAATACATATATACTTAACTGGGCATATGAAATTATTTTGATCTCTTTTGATATTTTTCAAATATAGTAATGCATGTAACTTCGTTTTATCGTTTCAACTTAATATAATTTACTTTATTTTACCAAATCTAAACGAAATACTGGGTCGAACCATGACTCGCGCGGTCAGCTAAGAACTAGTAATTGACCTTAATACAAAATTAGGCTATAAACAAAAATATAGTACTAGCTTTATAGCTCACCATATTATTCAAAACTTTTGGAGGAACACATGGATCGGATGATAATAGTAATTTCTAGTACTATACTAAAAGAAGTTGATAGCGAGTGACACGATAAACTTGCACTACTACATAACTGCTCAAAGGAGGCGCCCTTTGGAGGCGGATTTACAACTCCAAAGGGGCCTAGAAAAAGCGGATTGGTATTTGGAGGCGGGTGAAGGCTGCATCCGCCTCCAAATATCACACTAATGGAGGGGGTGAAGGCAAAACCCGCAGCTTATTGGCGGCGGGTTTTGCCTTCACCTGCCTCCATATAATTATCCTAGTGGAGGCGGGTTTTACCTTCACCCGCCTCCAATGCTGTAGAGGGGGGTTTTGCATTTCCTTGACCCCGCCTCCAAAGAGGGTGTAGCAATACAACCACTGCAATTAACTAAATCCATTACGAAGATTCCATCATGTTTCTAATGGAAATGGGGGATCAATTCCCTTCCACAATTTTATATTCCTTACAAGTCTTTAGTGGGAAGACAATTGGGGACTACATCTGTATACTGAATTGGGGGTACGAGACGCCGAGGTAGCCCAACCGCCTCCATAGCCCTGCCCGAATTTGAAGCATCCCGCTCGTCGCACTACGGTCTCCCGCTCACGCGGAATTGATCTGCTGCAACTCATTCGGCCCATCATAGTTCCGGTCAAGGCCTTACCGCCGCAACACTGACCTCTCGCATTGCCGGCGACAGCCTAATAACGGTACATCCATCGGGGCAGAGCAAAATCATTGTGTCGACTTCAAATTTGAACCAGAAACACGTAACTTCTATCTTCCTTAAAAACCCACAATTTTTCCATTGTGTTTATGGGTCTTTCTAGGTTTATATGCATTATTTGTTTATGGGTCTTTCTTGGTTTATATGCATTGTGAATTTGAGACTTTTTGAATGTAGCCCAAGTGAAAAAGTTTTTGTTTTTTGAGGGTTCTGTGTATTTTTGGCAGATGGGGCGTTTTAATTGAATTTTCAGCTGTTGTTAATGCGGTTTTGTCTGGAATGATCATAGTTGTTGTTGGCAGTTATAGTACAGAAGTAGAAGAGGGAAACTTCTTGTTGGCGGTTTTGTCTGGATACCAACTTTTTCTTTTCCTTCTTTTGTTAACGTGCTGCAGTTAGGAGTTGGAGGAAATAAATTATCATGCACATTTCCTGGGTTTTTTTTCTTTTTCGTTCTTAGTAGTATCAGACTTGATGGGGATGATTTGCATTGTGAAGTGCGTAATAGTTAAACATGTGGCGCAGCCCCCTTAATGTAGTACCCTCTCTCTCGACTCTGCAGTTTAAGAGACTCAAAATATTCTTGCTTGTCTCGACTCTGCAGTTTAAAATATGTAGGAAAAATAAGTAAAGATGAGTGCATGCTAAGTGTTTGAAAATATGATTGTCATACTTTTTGATTGATCGAGAGCTGTATGTATGCGCTTCGTTGAATGTTTAGTAGCTTTAAAGAATCCACTAAGTGACGTGCTCATATTTATGCTTTAAGTGATTTTACTCTGATATGAGATATCATTTTTTTCTGCTATAAGTTACTTTTGATATGCGATTTTGGATTGCTGAAAATCTGTTTAAATGGGTGATTTTGGAGCTGAGAAAATTATGAGTGCATTTGTACATTTTCTGCTGTAAGTTACTTTTGATATGGGATTTTGGATTGCTGAAAATCTGTTAAATGGGTGATTTTGGAGCTGAGAAAATTATGAGTGCATTTCTAGATTTTCTGCTTTAAGTTACTTTTGATATGGGATTTTGGATTGCTGAAAATCTGTTTAAATGGGTGATTTTGGAGCTGAGAAAATTATGAGTGCATTTGACCTGTGCTTAGAACTTTGATTCATGAATTATGTGGCAATTTGGTTGATAAGCTTGTAGCTAAAACTGAAATTCTTACGAACATGTGGATATATAAATATATATGTTTAAGGGGCTAGAAATTGAAGAAATGTTGAGTCTTGTTTTATAACAGTTGGAATTGATTTGGATGTTTAGAGTTTTAATTCATGGATGGTTGTTTTTGTGACTTGAATGTTCATAGTTTCTTAAGACAAGATGATTCCAAAACTCTTATATACTTTACATACAAAAGGAAGCTTATGATGCATGTTAAAGCATATTTGAGTTCGATAACTTCAAGCTTTTCTGCATGTAAAATCTTTTGTTAAAGTTCTCCATTGCCTTCTTTCTTTTGATAGTTTAGGAAGACTCATTTGAGAATTCCCAACTTTTTCCTCACCTAAAGCTTATTGCAAACTTTACAAAGCTTTACTCACTAAAATGAAGGGTTAAAATACTATTATATATGTTATAGAAACTTAAATAAAACGATCATTGATCGAAAAGTATTTCTCAAGAGTCTAAGAATCTAAATTTTGTAAACATTACGTATGGTTTATTGACTTCTACAGGTGTTTAAGATTAAAAGGAGCTACAAAGGCTTTAGTGACTTCTACCATGTTTTGAGATTATCCGAAGCTAGAAATGAAATTTACTATTTTGAGAAAGTAAATGTTCAATGAGTTTGCTAGAACTAATAGATTTACAAATGCATTATTAAACATAGTAGTACTTCAACTTACATATATGATTAGAATATTCGGTAGCTCACCCACCTCCAATAACTGATTATTGGAGGCGGGTCTATGCCTCCTTTGTGAACTTGTTGGAGGCAGGTGCAACTCCCACCCGCCTCCAATAGAGGATTATTGGAGGCGGTATTGGAGGCGGGTGCAGCGTGCAAGCACCTCCAATAATCGGCTTAACGGAGGCGGGTGCACAGCCACAGCACCCGCCTCCAAAGTCCCTAATAACCCACCTCCCATGTGACTTTTTGCCATAGTGTTGCAAAAAAGTAAGCCCTAATTTCTTGTCTTGTACGTCAAGCTGGAGATGAAGTTCTTTTTCGTTTCCTTCACAGCTCTCTTCCTCCTCGATTTCCCCAAATTTCTGGATAATATTCATTGCTGACTCAGGGTGTTCCTACCCAGAAAAAGGCCCTGTTCCGTAATATAAATTTGGGCCTTTTTATATTACTGCAAATGTAAAATAATAATATATATACTATTTAAATTATAAAATTCTAATTCAACTAAGTTCAAATGTACATTCAAATTCAACATTTATTGTCTAATTTAAAGTTTCTAATTTATTAATTTTAATTATGATATATTCATCCCTAATTCAAATCATAAAACATTATTCAGACTCAAACTAGGAATAAAATTAGTAAAATTGCACATCCAATTCCAGGTCAAACGCCTAAATTGATTAATAGTCTATGAATTTAAACAAATAATTTATATCATTAACATAAATCATAAAAATTTAAAAATATAAACTAATGTTTAAAGAGAAAAACCATTAGAGGTTGAGAAAAAATAAATTTAGAACAGTCAAAGATCAAGCTTCAAACGGAAGAAAAATTAAAATAAATTAAAGTTAGTATTTGAATTTTTTATTAAAAAAAAAATGATTGAAGATAACAAGATTCACAAACCTTTGGGGAGGAATTGCTTCAACTTGAATTAGGGAGGATGATGAGTGTGGCTGCGCCGCGCCTGCGGCTGTTTAAAAAAAAATGAGTGAAAGAGAGTTATAGATTTGGATTTGGATTTGGATTTGGTTTTGGATTTTGGTTTGGGTTTGGGTTTGGGTTTGGGTTTGGGTTTGGGAGATTAGAAAAATAATAATAATTTAAGTTTGGTGGAACACGCCATTCCACCAAAAAAGAAATTCAGTTTAAAATTAAAAAAAAAAATGTTCGGTGGAAACGTAGTTTCACTAAAACGAAATAAATAAATTTCAGCCCAGGTTCCTTTGGGGCCTCAAAAACGTTGGGGGCAGCGCATGGGCTTGACTCGGGTTTTCTAATTCAAAAATCAATTTTAATAAAACTAATATGTTGTGATATTATATACGAGAATAATGTATTGTGTTACAATATTCAGAGACATGTACTCTTTATATAAGAAATATGTAACACATTCATAATAAAGAAATGGATATAAAATAAGGGAAGTGTTGGATATGAGATTATGGCTGAGATGATCAGGAGGGTGACGAGGCAAGGTGGAGGACGACTTGGAAGCCCAAGTAATGATGGCCAGAATAATGTCCGGTGTTGGTACCATGAAATTTCGAATGGGATACCTGCCTAGTGCGTGTGTCCTGTGCGATCAAAGAAGCGGTTACTATTAGATAACACGAAATATATTCGTTGAACGGAGGACGAGCCCAAGTGATGACATGACCCCTTCCTTCCATACTTCACTTGAGAAAGGTAATGAACACTTAGTGAATTAGTCTTATATTGTCATATTTGCTTAGAAACTGACTTAGTTATCGGAATTAAATCGGAAAGTTAGTCCAGACTGTTGGGTTAATCTCTTCAAATTCTTAGTACAATTAGGGTTTGCTTCTTTCTATTATAAATATGTGAGTTATGCAATACATTATGACATGCTAAACAGAAAGCATCCACCCATACGGGGTGTAGGTAGAGAGAAGGCCTTCGGACAAGTGAGAGATGGGGTACTGTCGTGAGTTCATAAGAAAAGATAAATATTCCTACTTATGTCTCCGACGACGAGAACAAAAGGGGACTAGATCGAAAGGGGGAGTGATAATAGGATAGAGGGCGAGAGCCTTTATATGTTGAGCGTGTATATTGTAAACTCTTCTATTATTTGATTCTCATATATGAAGCAGTAATCAGTAGTTCTGCAGAGTAGATCTGTTGAAATCGAACCACGTTAAATTTGTTGTATTCTTTTTTTCCTGTTTTCAATTCCGCTGTAGTGTTCTTGTTGGAATATTTCTTCCAACAAGTGGTTCAAAGATCCTGATGGGTATTTATTCCTAACAAGTGGTATCAAAGCCTGGAACCAGAGGTCAGAGACAGTAGAAGGAGAAAAGATAAACACAGAGCCAGTAGAATCAGCAATTTTGCTGATTGGATTTCCGGAGAAGAATCTTGTTGGTTGCCGCAACAAAATTTCGCCGAGGAATTGTTGATTTGGTTTTAATCAGTTACTGATTAAGCTGATTAAATTGAAGAGGAAAAAAAAAAAAAGGGAGAGGAAGGAGAGGCGGCAGCTATTTGTGGCGGAAGAGAAAGGATTGCATCTTGTATGTTGGTGGGGTCCACTTGTGTAAGAAAAAGGCAAGATTATTTCTTTTACATGGGCATTAGTTTGTGGGCTCCAGTGATTGAAGGGATTCTCGTAGTGTGCAGCCCCCGGAAGCGGAGAAGAAAAGATTTTTTTTTCACCTTGATGTTTGGTTTTTTTTTTCTTTTTCAAGTGTTTGCTGATTGTTGCGGGCTGCCAGAGTAGAAATTGCAGGAGATTGATTTGATTGAAGAGATGTTATGTTGAATATGTTATTGTATTTAGGACTTTGAGTCGAAGGAAGTTTGTTAGGTTAATCTCCTTAAATTCCTAGTACAATTAGTATTTGGCCAATTAATTTAGACCCATTAGAGTTTGCTTATTTCTATTATAAATATGTGAGTTATGTAATAGATTAGGGCATGCTAAACAGAGAGCATCCATCCAGACAGGGTGCAGGTAGAGAGAAGGATTTCGGACAAGTGAGAGATGGGCTACCGTCGTGAGTTCACAAGAGACGATAAAGATTCCTGCTTATGTCTCGACGACGAGAACGAAAGGGGGCTGGATCGAAAGAGGGAGTGATAATAGAATAAAGGGCAAGAGACTTTGTATGTTGAGGGTGTATATTGTAAATTCTTCTATTGTTTGATTCTCATACATGAAGAAGTAGTCAGTAGCTCTGTGGAGTAGATCTGTTGAGATCGAACCACGTTAAATCTGTTGTGGTCTTTTTTTTTCTTTTTTTTATGTTTTCAATTCCGCTGCAGTGTTCTTGTACTAGTGCAAAATGGGACATTGGAGGTGGGTGTAGAGGGCTTTTGGAGGAGGGTGTACAGTGTGTGCACCCGCCTCCAGTGCAGGCGCCTCCAAAAGGAGGGCCCGCACCCACCTCCTTAGTGAGGGGTTATTGGACTTGCACCCGCCTCGAATAACCCTTCCACTAACCCGTAAAATACAAAATTTAATTTTATTTTCTTCAATTTATAATTTCGGTAGGAATCGAACTCACGTATGCAGGATAAATTGACTCTTTCACATTAAATTACCACTAGGCTACATATACTTATGTATATAAAATTAAAATCGAAAGTATATATTTATATATTTTCTTCTAAAACTTATGGGTTTTATTACTTAATAATTTATCGTCTTTTTCAAAATAATTTTCAACTTTCAAAATCATCCTAATGAATTATTTTCAAATTTATTTTCTACTTTCAATAGTCCAAAACAAAGAGAATTTTCGAACTAGTATTGATGAAAATTTGCAGAACTACTCCCGCCTCCAATAAACACGATATTGGAGGCGGGTGCAAGGCTTTGGAGTTGGCGGGTGCATCTCCAATAGATTATTCTATTCCAAAGAGCTTTGGAGGCGGGTGCAAGTCCAATAGAACCATTGGAGGCGGGTGCAAGTTGCACCGGCCTCCAAAGGCTTTACCGGCCCCTTTGGAGGCGGGTGTACTCCAACAATAGTTCAAAGATTCTAAGGGGGTGTTTATTCCCAACACAGACTACAGGTATCGTGGCGTAGGATGAGTCCAAAGGCCTCGGCATGAAGGCAGGCTTCAACAGGAAGCTCCATTATGGAGTTTAATTTGCCTTTTCTTCTAGCACACAAATTAGAAAACCTAATCAGATTTGAAATCATCTATATAATATGAATTTTTTAATCTTAAAAAAATCATAATCATAATACGAATCGCATAATCTATCATTAATTCCAAATCTAAAACACATGACCGCCTATTTCACTACTAATTGCATAATTTTAAACCTTCATTATCATAATAGGAATAAGGAAACTACTCCAATAAGATTTCATTATTTAATACTAATAGGAGTATTGAAAGTTACTTGGATATTTAATATAATGACTAACTCTTGAAAACATAATTAAGTTAAGACTAGAGTAAGTTGCAAAAAATAATGGCAACTTTTTTTTCCATCTCATTTCACTCTCACTTTCATTTTATAATAATTTCTCATCAATTTCAATACACCTTTTTACATTTCCCAAACACCTTTTTACATTTTCTCAAACACCTTTTTACATTTTCAATATAATTTTAATAATTTTAAAATTCAAAACAACTTTCAAAACAAATTTCAAAAGGCATACCATACGGGGCCATATACTTTTTGCTAAAGCATTATTGATATTATTATTATTTGAATATTGTTACTCCATTTTAAAGGTCTTTTATTCTAGATCGGAAAGAGTATATTATTATAAGCTATAGTCCAAAATAAAAGATTTGAGAAAAAGTAAGAATAATAAAATGAAAGCAAATACTCCAATTACAATACATTAGTTAGACTAAAAAGAAATTTTAGTACACTTTGAGAATCGCCAATTGGCATGTTCTAATTTTAATCACTAGATACCACATATCGGATCATTAGAACAGGTTATTTACCTCCTTTAGATGAATGATTCTTCTATTTTTGAATATAATATGCCATCTATTCTCATTCTCATGCATTAACACTACTACAAAACGGAGCTTCTACGGCGGTTATAAAGGGCTTTTAACGGCGGGGTTTAGCATTTTTGAACCGCCATCTATCTGGCAGCCGTTGTAAGTTAGCGGACTTTCTACGGTGGGTCGAACCGCAGTAGAAAGATCGGACTTTCTACGGCGGTTCATGGTTGAACCGCAGTGGAAAGTTTAAACTTTCCACGGCGGTTCGTGATTGAACCGCCGTGGAAAGTGTAAACTTTCCACTGCGGTTCGTGCTTGAACCGCCGTGAAAGTGTAAACTTTACTGCGGTACGGTTGAACCGCAGTGGAAAGTTTTTAAACTTTCCACGGTGGTTTTAAACTTTCCACGGCGGTTCGTGATTGAACCGCCGTGGAAAGTGTAAACTTTCCACGGCGGTTCGTTTGAACCGCAGTGAAAGTTAAACTTTCCACGGCGGTTTTAAACTTTCCACGGCGGGTTGAACCGCGTGGAAAGTTTAAACTTTTTCACGGTTGAACCGCAGTAGAAAGGTAAAACTTTCAACGGCGGTACAACGTCGAACCGCAGTAGAAAGTGGTACTTTCTACTGCGGTTCAAAGTTGAACCGCCGTTGAAAGTATAACTTTCTACTGCGGTTCAACGTTGAACCGCCGTAGAAAGTTGTTACTTTTTAAAAGCAAAACGCATTAAAATCATTAAAAACCTGCTGATTAAACCTGGTTCAAATCAAAACCTTATGCTAACAGCCCAAATTTATTACAAATATCACCAATATACAAATTGAATTCGCTTTTATAATACAGCATATCCAAAAAATATTTGTACAACTCTAATATGAACAAGTTTAATTAGTATCCTTCTACTACGACGGATGCTCCAAAATATATCTAGCGCATATTTTTCGCACTGCATCTATATCCACATTGCTTAATGGAGTGCGGTCGATCTTGAAGTGCTGCAACAGAGTTTTTTGAAATTAAAAACTACCCGAGTAAACAAAATGAAATACAGTCAATTAAGTAAGTAATGAGAAATATATATTTACCTTTTCAAGTGCAAATGTGGATGATTTCATTGCTATTTGGTACATGTAGTGCATTACATAGTACCCACACTCCCAATTATCCGTTTGCTTTTTATGCTAATGAATTAATATATACGAGTTAGAAGATCATACAATTAATTGTATACAACACAACGGTGAGTAAAAAATTTCTACGAATATTCATAACTAAACTCGTATTAATCTAATTAATTAAATAACTAGGACTGACTAATTTCTACTGATCGAAAAGGCAATTTGCATGCTTATATTAACTAACCTACAGTACTGGACTCACAGATTGCATGCATAATTAATCAAATACCTCAATAAATAACTTGACTAACTAATAAATTAATTGACTAACACTATACTAACTTAGGCTACTAGACTCACGGATTTAATTAAAACAACTAACACTACTAATTGCTTAGGCTACTAGACCCACGGATGTAATTAAAAAATTTATAAGAACCAATTTCATTTACCTTAACTACTATCCACGAAGGTGGCATATGCACATTTCTGGGCAATCCCAAGAAAGCTTGATAGTTAAACATCACCCTATAAAAATGAAATCGGCACGAAAATAATTAGCAATATATGGATATATAGGCATTCTAACAGTTGTTAATATAGATAACTCACTCGTCCATAAGCTCCACCGCCTCATCCTTCTGTGGATTTTGTAAAGAATCAAACCAGTATACAACCTTATCTACTGGTCTAATGGCCATTAGCATCCAATGTTCACTGCCAACAAAAAATTTAATGACGTACGTCAGATCTTTATATCAGTGTTTCTTAAATATTAGAGAATCGCTTACAGTGTCACTTACCCCTGAAGATAAGGCACCAGATACATTTCTTTATTCCTATCCTTCAAGATTCGCGCAATGTAGTTCACCCTATCTTGAAGCGTAGTTTGTGTGGGTGTGACATGATCAGCCGAAAGGAAACCTATCCCCTTTCTCCCATTCCTTTCAGCTAACTCATGTAAAGCTCTAAAGAATTTAAAAAAAGGGCTTCATTGGTTAGCCTATGCACATGGAATGCATAATATATAACATTAATAATCAGAAATAGGTTATAAAATTAAGTGGAAACTCACAGGGTGAACAACTGCATCAAACTGTTTGAGACCTGGCTTTCTCTGGTCAATAACTCTAAGAGATCCCCTCGATCCATCAGATTAGGCAGTTCGAAACCTATGACTTCTTTTGTCATTTGAAAGCAGAAGCCATTGAAGCCCGCATCATTATCCATTCGGAGCTGTAACTCTTGCAATGGATCAGATGTCGATGAGGATGACTCCTCAGTCGGAACCGTCGCCGAAGGAGATGTCTTGTCATCCATAGAACTCATCCGGCCTTTTTTCTTTTGGGCACTTTTATCCACCTAACATCATTTGAAATAACATTAAATATACAAAAATGTATTAAGTAATACACAAATAAATGAAAGAATATACCTTTGTTACCGGAGCCGGCTGAATAATTTCAATCAACTCTTTAGGCCATTCCACGAAAAAGGACTTGGCCATTCCCACTGTTGCAGCCTCTTCCTCAGGAAATGGCAGCGGGGCACAGTCATCATAGGAAATTTTAATTGTGACCCTCGCGCAACCTTTCCTAACCTCGCGCCCGTGGTGCTTGCTTTGCTTATAAATATTTCCTTTTGCCACAAGCTTACGCCGCGTTTGCGAATCCTCAGAGAGGAACAGATGGCATTCACACCCGTCCTAAGATAATAGGCAAGCGAATGAACATTAGTCAACTATTAAGTCTAACTTAACAAAGCACTGTAATAATGAAAAAAAAAAATTTTGAAGTATTAAAAGAAGCCGTCTAATTTTATTTACCTTGTATTCGCCTAAAGCACCGCCGTCAGAGGCTTTGATCGGCTCCGTAGGTGCAACATGTAGCATCTCCAAATCGGGCAACCTCGTAGGTATCAGAGGAGAAACAGGGCTCACAGGGGATACAGGGACCGCTCCGGAGGTCTCTGGGTGCAAGCTCTCATCCGGGGCATTATTCATGACGGTGGCTTTTAAAGTATCATAATCGGTTCCCATCTTACCACATATAACCCCAATCATCATCTTCAGCTGTGTCTGACATTCATCTAGTTGGGCAGTGGTTTTCTGAAGCTGTCGCTTAGTTAAATCAAGTTCCTCTTTAAGCGACGGCTTTGTTTTCTGTGGGAAAACCTCTGTGATACGTGCCCGCGTAGAATGGCCGCGATAACGACCGGGGTGATCGCGCTTGCCCGTTGCAATGACAAGAATGTCATTCCTACCCTCTGCAACGGTCTCCCCTTGGGACTCGCGGGAACATAGATTTTCCTACACATGTTGCCAAATATAGTAAATGTAAATAGATTAATTAAATATAAATAAATACACATATACAGAGATTATTCATTTCTTTATATAAATTTTAAATATAAAATTGATAACCATAATTATAAAATATAAATAAATACACATATATACAAATTAGTCATTTATTTACTTTACAGTGACAACTAGATAATAATAATTTGATATAAACATTTAATGACAACCAAATTATTAATTAGCATTTCATCATAGATATCTAGTAATAAATAATCAGTTATAATAAAAATTCTATACACATAGACTTTAAATATTAAAATAATTGAAACATAAGAAAATGTAAGGTGCAAAACTTACAATTTCCTTCGCTACACGCTCAGCCTCTGGCGTGAAGAATTCCCCTTTTTTGTTCGTATGGGCATGTATCCAAAGGTCATGACGGCCTGGCCCTGAATAAGAATCCTCGCCTTCTTCTTCGGACTGACCCTCCTCTGAAGGCTTCTTTCCGGATGCACTGACCTCCTCGTCATGCAACTGCTGCTTCAGCAGTCGGTAGCCACCGCGAGATAAGTTATGGTAGAAAGCATTTAAATTGGCATTCGTTTGCGCTTTTCCACGAATGGCCTAGAGAGAAATATAATGAAAAATTATTATCCCTAAACTGAGCAATTTCAAATATCCAAAAAGAAGAAGGAAATCAATTTTAAAAAAATATACCTGCCATTCTTCTGTCTCGCGGCTAGCCTTGAACTTAATCCATGTCTCCCTAGGGATAAATTTATATTCCAAACATGGGTCCCTACCCTTCATGGGACCATGTACATATTTCCCTAAATATGATTTGAAATCTTTCCACCGTTTGCCGGCATAACTAATCCACTTATCTTCGAGTTCTTCGGTGGACTCGAAAACAAATAATGCCTACAGTGAAAATTAGGAGTAAAATTTAGTGAGGAATTTGAGTAAAATTGTATGGAAGAATTAAGAAACAAAGAATGCATTATAATTAAAGAAAATACCCGTATTTCCATCCAAACTCTCTTCTTGAGCTCCGCGGGAACTTTCGGCCATGATTCATATTCCACTAAGTCCACTTTGCTCCGGGCCGTATATGCCACAAAGGTAACCCACTGTACATGATATACTATAGGCTCGAGCCCGGAATTAAAAGAAATGTCAAGAGTTTCCCCATTCTTTCGCATTTCCAATAGGCCATTGCAATTTGTGGGCCCTCTAACTCTACTAGATTTAGTAGAAGAACCATCTCCATGCTCCGTATTGCTTTTTCTTTTTCGGGCCATTGAAAGTACCTTAAACTTCATTTACATAGAAAGAGAATTCAATATAACATATATGCAACTAAACAAAAGCTTTAATGTCGAATACAAGAATGCTTGTAATGTTGAAAAAAAAGTGGTACATTCGCAAAATTAACTCCTACAAATACACAATTACCATTAACCAAATTAAACCAAATGAGGGCCAAAAAAAAGTCCGTTTATAAAGGGGACCATTGATAAAGTAATTCACATTTCACAACCAACAACTAATGTGGAAAAAAGGCAATGTACATTCGCAAAATTCACTCCTAAAAATCCACAATTACCATTATCCAAATTAAACCAAATGAGGGCCAAAAAAAAGTGGATATCTCAAGGGTACCATTGATAAAGTACTTCACATTTCACAACCAACAACTAATGAGAACATTCATTCATTTCAACTAAAGGAATAACATTTCACAAAGTGGAATCAACAACAAAGCATTTTCCTCATTATCACTAAAGGAGGAACACTAAATCGAATAAAAACCGAAATCAAACACCAATGTTCTAAAATTAATCAAGCAAAACCGAAATAATCATTTGAGTTTCTCATTATAAAAAAAAAAACCCGAATTTCAAAGGGTACCTAATGGAACATTAATCAAACCCTAGGTTCTCAACTTATGTAGGACAAAACACTCAATTCAACAACCAAACCAAATGCTATATTTCACAACAAACAATCAATAAATCCAAAAACTTTCCAAACTTTCATCACAAGGCCTAAAACCGAAATCAACCATAAATATCAACCAACAAAATCCTAGTGCAATGGTAAGCATTTGCAAAATGTAAGCTTAAATACACAAAAGTTTAAAATGAAAGCATAGAAGGTGGAACCTTTTGGGGGAATGCCGACCGACGGTGAATGGGAGGGTGGAAATGGAGAGCCGACCGACGGTGAAAGCTTGGGCAGCCGAACAATCGGTGAATGCTTGGGCAGCCGACGGATGATCGGAAGGTGGAGGAGGTCGCCGGCGATGGGAGAAGCAGCGGAGAAGACGAACGGCCGCGGGATGAAGATTCGGGAAACAGGGGAAGTGAAGGGGAAAAGAAGGAAGAAGAAAGGAAGAGAATGAGGGAGGAAATGAAAAAGGTAAAAATTTGAATTATAATTAATAACCGGTCTCGGTTCAAACTTTCAACTGCGGTTCAAGGTTGAACCGCAGTTGAAAGTACACTTTCAACTGCGGTTCAACATTGAACCGCCGTTGAAAGTGTACTTTCAACTGCGGTTCAACCTTGAACCGCAGTTGAAAGTATACCTTCAACCGCGGTTCAACCATGAACCGCGAACCACGGTTGAAAGTCCACTTTCAATGGCGGTTCAGTGTTGAACCGCCGTTGAAAGTGTACTTTCAACTGCGGTTCAAACTAGAACCGCAGTTGAAAGTGGACTTTCAACCGCGGTTCTCGGTTGAACCGCGGTTGAAAGTCTGCACTTTTTCTCGATTTAAGTCGAGGAAAAAATTGGAGCGAATTCCCGCGCGGTCATATTTTAATATTAAATTTTTTTATTTTCCATTTTCAAAAAACTATTCCCACAGTTTGGTAAATATAATAATACATACCCAGATTTTGTATATTTATTAATTATGTACACAATCTCGACTTTTATTAACCATTTCATAATTAAATTTCAAATTTTTAATTGAACCACATATTTGCATTTACAATTCCCGCGCGTGCTACTACACGTACAATATAATTATAGGTCAAACATAAAAAGTAATAATTTCCGTAAATTTAATACATATAAGAGCAAAGAAAGTAATAAGCTTCATTATGTTCCCTAAAATTCCTACTTTCTCGACTTGGCGAACGGGATAAAAAAATCAAATCCATAATGCATTAGGTACGTATTGTAATATAAAAATTAATTAATAAAATTTAAGTGGCCGAAAATTTTTTTGCTGAAAGTCATTAAACTTTATGAGCATTATTTGAAATTAGCTAGAAGTTTGACTTTTAGACTTTTAAATACTTAGAAGATGAAAATTGGTCAAATGAAATTAGAATGATATTTTAAATATGCTAAGACCAATTTTGAAGTTAAAATACTCAAGCAAAGATGAGTTAGGCAAAATAGAGAAAAATTTGAAATTTGCATTTGATTGATGAGTCTTTGAGTGATATAATCCTAGAATGCCATGTTTATAGTTAAAATGATGCATTAGGATCTATGTCATCTTTGGTATCTTGAAATTCTTGCATGTTAAAACGGTTGAAAATTTTCATTTGAAGATAGGTAGCAAGAATTAAGCATGTTTGCATTACATAAAAATGGTTGACCAAGTTGTTGACTTTTTAAATATACATGCTTTAGCTTATTTGAGAGTTTAAGAATTAACTTATTGATAATTTGAAGTTGCTGACACGAGAAAATTAAGGATATATGCTTCAAAATGGCAAGCTTCAATGATTGTATGCTTTGTATGCTTAAAATTGAAAAAACTTGACCAATAGTTGACTTTGAAAATATGAATGCTTTGGATTGTTTGAATCTTTATGCATAACTACTTGAGCCTTTGAAGGTGCTTGGATGATATATAAAATGCTTGATAGAAACTTGAATTTAGCAACTTTCAAAATTCAAAGCTTAATATAATTAAGCTTGAAAAACGTTGACCGATAGGTTGACTTTGCACATATGCATAATTTGAAATGTTTCATTCCTTCGAATGTCAAAGCGAAAATCCAGGAAAACGGTGGCGCTTCACTATATATCTATTTCCATCTTAAGAGTCACCGCGGTTAATTTATGAAAATCGGGAAAAAAAAACTTAATAGAGAGTAGGGTTTAGGGTTTAGGGTTTAGGGTTTAGGGTTGACGGTTTAGGGTTTAGGGTTTAGGGTTTAGGGTTTAGGGTTTAGGGTTTAGGAAATGATATGAAAATAGAAAATTCATGAGTAGCGCGGGAATTGCCTCCAAAAACTAATTTTCTATGGCGGTTCAACCGAGAACCCGTCGTAGAAAGTATTTTCTACGGCGGTTCATGTTTGAACCGCCGTAGAAAGTTTCATTTCTACGGCGGTTCAACCTTGAACCGCCGTAGAAATCTAGTTTTTGGAGCCAATTCCCGCGCTACGTACGTACGCATGGATTTTCTATTTTTTTGTACCAAATTCAAAATACATTATATATATATATATATATGAAATAATTATAAAAGTTGTCTTAAAGTATTCAATTATTCAAATGAAAATATTTTATTTATGTAGTGGAAATTTACAAGATATCGAGAGCATAGAGGATCGAGAGAGTTGGATATATATGATGTGCATCAAGAGGGGAAAGGAGAAAAGCGAAAGATGTATATATATATATATATTTATATATATATGTATGTATAAACATATATGTTATGTATATATATATGTTTGTAAATTAATGAAATCCAGTGTTTATTTTATTTTTTTCGGCCACATAACTAATATTAATTAATTTTTATATTACTATACGTACCTATTAATGCATTTGTGGAAAAAGTAGATATTTAACGGAACATAATGAAGCTTATTATTTTATCGTCTCTTACATGTGTTAAATTTACGAAATTTATTAATTTCTATATTTGACCTATAATTAATAAATATACACAATCAGGGTATGTATTATTATACTTACAAATTTGTGAGATTAGTTATTTGAAAAATGGAAAAAATAAATTAATATTAAAATATGCCCGGGCGGGAATTGGCTCCAATTTTCTACGAGGAGACCTTTCAGCGGCGGTTAAACATTGAACCGCCGTTGAAGATACACTTTCAACGGCGGTTCAATGTTGAACCGCCGTTGAAGTTTAACTTTCAACGGCGGTTCAATGTTGAACCGCCGTTGAATATACGGTTAATTAAAGTTCAAAATTTTTGAACGTTTCATTCCTCCCTCATTCTCTTCCTCTCCACTCCCATTTTTTCCCCTGCATTTCCCCTGTTTCCTGAACCCGCTGACAAGTAATTGATAAAGAGTTAAATATAAAATAAAAACAAAATGCACTGCGTATAGATTTCCCTGGAAATTTTACCAAAGTACTACTCCTTGGAAGAAAATAATAATAATAATACAAGAAACATTTATTCATAAATGAAAAACAAGGAAATCTATTTGCCGGAAAATTTGACAAAGTCTCCCCTATAAATGTAACGTACTCCCTGTAAATTCGATGCACATATACTTCAATACTTCAATAAAATTCCAACTATTTCGAATAATACGGAATTCAGTTTCAAATCACTTCAGACAGAATCTCCTCTGCTTGTTTTTTACCAAAACACAAGTGCAATTTAAGATCAGCACATAAGCTTCACACAATTTCAAAAAATAACATATTCATTTATAAACAGTTCCGCATATGAATTCCCTGGAAATTTTGTCCCTTGATTGCGCGGCTTCATCCGAGGTGTGACCTGTTTCAATCCCACAGTACGAAGGATAAGAATAAATGTTGTTAAAAATTTATTGAATCCTCTCTTCATTAAAATCAAAGAAACATATACAAATACACAAACACACATACACACCCACGGGAATTGAAGTTTAATAAAAACAAACAATATACCTGAAAATGATTCTTAACTTATTCTCTTTCTCTTGTGGGACACTTGATCCTCGAACCATAATCCTTCGCTGTGGTCATCACGAAGTATGTATTTATCAAGTTCCCTATCTTCCTCATCTGCTCTCGGTTCAGGTAACCCACTAGAGAAAGGGCCAGCCTCATGAAGCCCTTCTTCTGTATCTATCCCTTCCACACCGTGATGTTGTTTACCATGAAGAACAACAGACCAATGTTCGTCGCAAGGATCGGTGATATAAAAAACTTGTTTCGCCTGCGATGCAAGTATAAATGGTTCCCCCTTGAAACCCTCCCGATTGAGGTTGACCAAGGTAAAACCCAATGGATCATCAGTTCGAACCCCACTATTGTTATCAACCCATTTGCAGCGAAATACAACTACTTTGAAACAGACATAGTCAATCTCCCAAATATCTTCGATCTCCCCGTAATAAGCCATGCTTGCATACAATGGATTTTTATCCTTCCTGCTAGAAACATGTAAAGCCTCTGAGATTAATGTAACACCACTGTTTTGTGCCGTACTCTTCTCATCTTGTCTCTTAGTAGCAAATGAATATCCATTTATGTCATAGCATGAAAATGATCGTACCGCAGGGCTGGGCCTAAATGCCAACCATTTCAATGTCTCCGAAACGTCTTTGCCCAGGACAGCATTACCAAACCAATAGACAAATGTCCGAATATGTTCATTGAGCACACGTTGATCCGTCCAAGCAGGATAAGACGTTCTTATTGACTGTATGTGGTCTGTCACATAGGGCGTAACTTCTTCAGAATTGCGCAGAATGTAGAGATGCGCCTTCATCAATTCAACATTAGACGGCAAAAAACTTTTTCCTCCCCTTCTGCCCATACCTGTAATCCTCCCATTGTGCCGATTCTTAGATATTCCAATGGATGCGTTCTTGGCCAAGTACTCAGTGCAAAACTCAATTACCTCCTCAGCTATATAACCTTCAACAATACTAGCATCAGGACAACAACGATTCTTCACATACCCCTTATATACTTTCATATATCGCTCGAATGGGTACATCCATCGCAAATGAACAGGCCCGCAGATTTTTATCTCTCTGACCAAATGAATCACCAAATGCACCATAATATCAAAGAAGGCGGGTGGAAAATACATTTCTAATTGACAGAGGACAACAGTTATTTCATCTTGTAGCTGATCAAGTCTTTCGCGCGCGATAACCTTTCTACATATAGCATTGAAGAAGAAACAAAGTCTTGTTATACTGGACTTAACATGCTTGGGCAATATCGAGCGAATAGCTACAGGCAACAATTGCTGCATTAAGGCATGGCAATCATGAGACTTCAAACCAACCAGTTTTAAATCTTTCAAGGAAACAAGTCTGCTTACATTTGAAGAATATCCAGATGGAACTTTGATGCTACGCAAACTTGAACACAGTTGTTTTTTCTCCTTTCTGGACAAAGTGTGACAGGCAGGGGGTAGATATGTGCGTTGTCCTCGAGCTACCGGTGCTAAATTTGCTCTTATGTTCATATCAACCATATCAAGTCTCGCGTTATAACCATCCTTAGTTTTACCAGGGATGTTCAAGAGCGTACCTAAGAGGCTTTCGCAAATATTTTTCTCAATATGCATAACATCGAGACAATGTCTGACATCCAAGTTCTCTCAGTATGGAAGTTCAAAAAATATGGATTTTTTCTTCCAACAACCTGTATCATTGTTGCTGGACTCCGAAGTTTTACCAAACTCAACATTAATGTCCGTCACACGAGCTTTCACCTCTGGCCCGCTCAAGGGTTCTGGTGCTTTTCTGAACTCTTGGAATCCATTGAATGCTCTTTTCATACGGCGATACGGATGAGTCTCGGGAAGAAATCTGCGATGCCCAAGGTATACTGTCTTCCTCCCATGTTCAAGCTGACAAAAATCTGTACTCTCCTCACATATTGGACATGCTTTATGCCCTTTAACAGAGTACCCAGACAAGTTTCCATAAGCAGGAAAATCATTAATGGTACAGAACAACATGGCACGTAATGTGAACATTTCTTCACAGTATGCATCAAACACAGGTGCGCCTTCATCCCATAACTTTTTCAAGTCTTCAATAAAAGGAGCAAGATACACATCGATGTCATTTCCTGGTTGCCGTGGGCCTGAAATCATTAGAGACATAAGTATGTACTTGCGCTTCATACACAAGTAAGGCGGCAAATTGTAAATAACCAACATCACCGGCCATGAGCTGTGTGTGCTACTCAGACTGCCAAACGGGTTCACTCCATCAGTACACAGACCAAGCCTCAAATTTCTGGCTTCTCCCCCGAAAGAAGGATACATTGAATCAATCTTTTTCCACTGATCTGAGTCTGATGTATGCATTATCACCTTGTCATCATCACTGGGAATACACCAATCTGAATGCCATGTCAATAGTTTTGCATCTTTTTCATTAGAGAACAACCGTTTAAATCTCGGTATTATAGGAAGATACCACAGAACCTTAGCCGGCGACCCCTTCTTTTGCGCATCAGAACTGTCTTCAACAGCATCACACAGCTGCTTGTTTTTGTATCGGGGAGTGTTACACTTAGGACACCGCAATAAATCCTTATACTCATTCCTGTAGAGGACGCAATCATTTGGGCAAGCATGGATCTTCTTATGCTCCATACCCATTGGACACAACATTTTTTTCGCCTCGTAAATTCGATTTGGAAGTTCATTATCTTCTGGGAGCATATCTTTCAACACCCTCAATAAGGCTGTAAAACTAGTATCTGACCACCCATTTGCCGCTTTCAAACTAAACAACTTCAAAACACTAGACAATCGTGTATATTTACTGCAACCCTTGTATAGAGGCTTCTCATTGTCACCCAAAATCGAAGCAAGAACTTCCGGTTGATCAGCAAAATCCTCGGCCACATCCTCAATCATGGCATCTAATCGATCTCTAGTAATCGCATCATCTCCTTTTGCATGAGATTTTCTTTGCTCAGGTAAACCATCAATACTTTCACCATGCCAAATCCACAGTTTATAAGAAGGATCAAACCCGTGCCGATATAAATGGAATCTTATTGTATCTGAGTTATCAAACCGCGCCCCATTTTTACAAGATTTGCACGGACAATGAACGTACTTTGTATTCTTATAAGCGAATTGAATGAAATTCTCAACTTCTCTCGCATAAGAATCGGAGGTCCGATCACCACAGAACAAGATATTTCGATCCATGTGTAACTAAGACCTTGAAATAATTAAAAATACCAAATAATAATTCAACAAACAATGTACAAAGTATCAAGTTGCATGCTTGTCTTAGCACATGTCATAATACTTATGTTAGTCATATATGTGCAAAACTACTATAATACCTCAATGAAAAAAATAATGCAATGACAACACATGCGCAATAGACATAATCGAATGAAGAAGAAAAGTTTTTCATTCATGCATTTCATCAAACACATAAAATGCATAAAAAAATAATACACACTCTAAGTAGGGCTAATTATATGAACATCATCCATCAAAAATCAAACACTATAAATCAAATTGCATCGCCGAAAACTACATAGTATATAACTAAATAGGGTTCCACACTACTAAGGTTCGCCACATACATGGAATATATGCAACTTTAATTTTCAGCCATGCAGCTACGATAAATAAAAATAAATGCTATAGGATGACATATCTAGCTAAAGTACAAGCATAAGCAATTACTGGAAAATTTTACAAGTTTCTAACCTTTAGGTGGTAAATTTTAGCTCCAAATGACGATTCTTTAGGTTCAACGTGCAAAATCGTAGTAGAAATTTGGAGACAGACACTCTCGGGCGCGATATGGGAATACACGGTGTTATTTAGGTTTTAATATATATATACGTCAATACTACTGCGGAGAACATTAAACCGCCGTGGAAGGTGGACGTTCCACGGCGGTTGGAAGGTAACCGCCGTGGAAAGTGTAGAATTTCCACAGCGGTTGCCTTCCAACCGCCGTGGAAAGTGGACTTTCCACGGCGGTTGCCCTCCAACCGCCGTAGAAAGTCCCCTTTCTACGGCGGTTTGTACCAACCGCCGTAGAAAGTCCGTTTCTACGGCGGTTCATTTTTAAACCGCCGTAGAAAGTCCTGTTCTATGGCGGTTCATTTTTAGACCGCCGTAGAAAGTCCGCATTCCCTTTATTACTGCGGTTTTCTATTTTCCGCCGTTAATTCGCAGCCGTTAAAGCTCCGTTTTGTAGTAGTGCAAGCACACCTGAAAGAGATCGCACACCTGAAAGAGATCCACCATTTCGTCTCTTTTGTGTGTGTGTGTGTGCTTTTAATTTTTATTATTAGTGAAGAATATTATCAATTATTCCAAGTACGCATGGAGGCATGTTCTTTACTGAAAGTTTGAGTTTTGGGTTTTGAAAAATAGTTTTATAATGTAAAAAGTGTATTAAAAATGTAAAAAGGTATAGTTAAATAGTAAAATGTTGCATTAAAAATGATAAAAATTGATTATAATATATTAAATTTATTGTTGAAACCAAAACCAAAACTCAAACCAAAACGTAAAGAACATGTCCATAACTGAGTCCTACTTGGTATCAGAAAAAAAAAAAAAACAATTTTGAGCACTACTATTGCAAATTATTTTCCTTGCCTAACGAATAATACCTAAGTTAGTTGTATTCATCATATATGCACATGCAGATATGGTTTGTTTTTAATAATAAATTTCATATTTCATTACTTAAAAGAGAATCGGTAATATAACATGATCTCATAATAATCAGATACAAACATTTGGAAATAAACTAAATCTAACATATACAGATTTAAACAAGTATTAATCCATATAAATATATCTAGTAGAACAAAAAATCATCATCGCGCTGAACAAATCATGTATCGAAGTATGAATCCAATCTCGAATGTGCAACTAATATTCTGATGAAAGCCCCAACCAACTGAATTTTCACTTGATAATAATAAAATACCCATTTATTAATATGGGGGAGAAACTCCAGTTTATTCGGGGAGACCAGAACTCTCGTTATGAGATAATGAAAAACTCCCATAATAGAAGAAGACAAAAATAAACTAAATAGAAAATAATAGGAAAAAAAATCTATTTGCCCCGTCTTCCATGGGATGGAGATAGGGGAAGAAGATAGAAAATGGATGCTAAGGTTTGAAAGGAAGAGAGAAAAGAGGGAGTGAGCAATATTCCACAACTGAAATTCATGCGGATGTGGTTTTAATATGTCATTCTTGTTGAAAAATGAATTAATTTTTGAAAAGTTTCCACAAAGTACTATTCAACTTGATACTCCACAAAGTACAAATCTCCCACCTAATCAACATCGACTTTATTTCCAAAACCGTGCAGCACGTCAAGGATTTGTTCGGCGACTTAAACAATTAGAAGTTTGTAACCTTTTTTTTCTCTCTTTTTTCTGTCTCTCATACCACAAGAGAACTCGGATTGGTTATAAACGGTTAGCTATGGTTTTAGCAACAATCTTATCAAGATATGGCAAAGAATGAGATTTGTGCGATTGCAGGATGACCAAACCTTTTCACCATTCAGCACCTCCAGCTCCAAAACTCTGCTTGTAAAGGATTTTGCAAAATATCTCAATATCGTAGGTAAAAACCCGCTGGATTTCCATTCGGTCCTTCAGATAATTCGCATCTTCAGTATATAACGTCTGAAAAAAATTCTGCAATTCATGATGTTGGATTTCCTGCGTGTTGTCCATCGATTCTTCGACCTTGATCATCCCTAAGTTCGGAGATCCCAACTCACTCCTCGACGTCGGGTTGCATACTGGGGATGGAATCGAGTGTTTCGATCGCCTGAAACTTCCAATTCAATCTGGACCTTTGTAGCTAATAATCTGCATGATACTCCAGCAATTGTTCAATGGAAGTCTTTTATAATGGATTCCCTTTTCGAATTCAGCGACATCTTCATTCGTAACTCTTGTACTTCTGACATTAACTTTTGAATCTTACTGTCTAACGAACCAAAACATGGATGATGGAAAAAGTTCATAAGCCTCGTCCCACACAAACTGGATCCGCTTCACGCGCCGCCGCGCTGTGTGAAAGAAAAAGGTCATCAAGAAAAAAATTCTAAGGAGCCCAAGCAGAATTTATGCACGTTTTCGTATCTACACAGGTACAAATCACTTTATTAAAAGGTGAAAACATTTTAATGTGATTCAATGAACAAAACATTCCAAAGGATTCTGGCCAGTGATGAAAGAATTTTCAACCACAGCAAATGGAATATAAGACCCATGATATATGTTCCGATGAACCATTAGATTTACAAAGGGATACCTTGTGATCGTTCTATGCAGCACAAGAAAGCCTTTGGGGCATTCTAAATGATAATGGAGCTATGGAGCGTAAAAGTATAATTTTCTTGTTTTCGAAAATAAACTTGCATTAAAACATAACATGCAATTATAACGCACGTCATATACATATTCTACTTAAAAATATTAATTCTAACGTCATATACATATTCTCCATATTTCTCTCATCTTTCTAAACTCAAGAAACAAGTGATTTACATTTTTTTGAGCCGTTCTCACAAAATGAAAAAAAAAAAATTTCTCGAAAATTAAAAACAAAGGCTGCACAATTATCGCACGCAGATGCCTCTGATCACTGCTATCCACTGAACAACTACTATCAATTTAGTGCACATTCCATCTTTCATTTTAGTCTAAAATTTGCTCAAACAAATAGATATTACAAACTTAAAAGTACTACAAAATTCCAAAAAAATACAACGTACATCGCCCGTACGAATAAAATCCATACACAAGCGAATCTCAGCCGTTGAATACAGTGAATCCTCCAATCAAATCAGCAATCATCACGAAAACCTAGCTTTTGTGCCTCGAAATCTGGGCCCTTAATGTATTATTTTCCTCTCAGCCTGAATTTACTTTCCGATCGGGCAACTTTAGAATTGAGTTGAATTCGAATTTTGCCGATGGGTTTTGGAGCTTTTCTGTGTTAGTTGGCTCAGTGGGCAAAATTAACGAGCTCTCTCGGTCCTCTCTGTTCTGCGGTAACGAACAGTTTATGGGGACTAGGAGATCATCTTATCAGTTTATTTATGGCTATTTTTAGAATTGCTCGGTGTTCTCTACAGTATCAAGTCCGTAGCTGTTTTAGGGCATAATTGAAGTGTAGGATTATTTCATTTGGGATGGTCCTTTTCTATTTGATGATTAGTGGTTTCTTCGTGGCTGTTAAAGTAGTTACACTGATAGCTTTATTAGAGCTTTCCAGATTTATCTGCAACTCCCCATTCTTGAGTGATGACTTTACACCTTAATTTTCACTTACTTGGCCCAAGGGATGCCCACTTCAAAACCAGATTGATTCAGAATAATTAATGTTCCCAATTATAGGGCTTGTGATTTCTTGTTTCCACTTGAAAACCAGATTGATTCATAATAATTAATGTTCTTCGATGGAGCTCCGTTCCATGATAATGTCCACTCAAAATGGTGCTGAGCTTGACACAATTGAAGCTGATGAGGACTTGGTTTTACGTTTTGATTCTTGGGAGTATGGCTATCGTGCTCAACTTCAAAGAAGGTTGAATAGATGCGAAAGCGATTTCTTTTTTATTTTCGCATTCTACTCATTTTTTTTTTTTTAAAGTTTGATGATAGAGTCCTAATAAAAGAGTATCCACGTTTAGTTTTATATATGTTTGATTTATAAAGAATATGATTTCTTATTTATTTTATAAAATTTATGAAATAAACTTAATAATTAAATATTAATTTCCTTTACTTTATAAAAGGATAAAATAATATTATTTAGTAATTTATTTAGTGCATGAAAATAATATCATGCCCTTGAGAGGAATTCTAAAAATTCAACACCCCTCTAATAAATTTTAAATCTTATTAAGCCCTTAATGAGAATTTTCTCCTCAAAATTCTCAAAGAAAAAACCAAAACAAAAACAAAACAAAGGGTGCACAATTATGGCACACAGAATCTTTCAGGAAAAAAAAAAAAAAAAAAAAAAAATTTATGGCACGCAGATGCCTCTGATAACTACTATCCATTGAACAACTATTATCAATTTAGTGCACATTTCATATTTCAATCTAATGGCTCAAACAAATAGATATTACAAACATAAAAGTACTACACAACTCAAAAAAAAAAAAAAATACAGAAGAAAAAGCTGTCACAATTATAGCACGCAGATGGCTTTGATCACTTCCTTTAGGATGTACTTTTCAGTGGCCCGATTTTATCAGATCGATTTACCTCTTGAATTTTATTTAATTAATTAATTGTAGCACTCCATTATCATTTAATTAGAATGCCCGAAACGCTTTCTTGTGCTGCACGGAATGCTTACAACTTCTGATCTCCCTTCGCAAATTATATGCTGAGTTTCTTTTTTATTATTATCATTATTTTCTGCTAGAACCACTAAAACGCCAGCCAGCCTGCATGCTTCTTTTAGGGGTGGACAAAAAACCCGACCCACGGTCGACCCGGATTGTCATCAGTCAAGGTTTGAATACACAACCTAAGGTTGACAAACCACTTAAGGAAAGTTGATTAACCACTTCATCAACTCTTTGTTTTGTTAATATTTCTTCTTATTATTCTATTATACAACAAATTAAACTATAAATCATTTAATATTTTTTTCAATTATATTAATGATTTAAATTACATCATCATACATGTATTTCACAATCTAAACAAAATTTAATTTTTTATATAAAAAAATAAATAATATTTTATTATTAAATTTATATATTATTTCAAATTTAAATACTATGCTTATCAATTGAAAATTGATATCTTAAATAAGTAAATTATACTCTATTATTTTTTTATTACAGTATTTTTATAATAGTAACAGAAAGGTACAAACAGTAAAGAGAAAACAACACAAAATGTAAATTATACTATTAGTTTATGTAGTATTATAATGTATACTGTTTTTTAAAAAAATTCTTATAATATATGTAGTATAAAGAATTGATATATAAATAAATATATAATATAATAAAGATAATAAGATAATATAACAAAACAAAAAGTAGAAGGAGTGGCTAATCAACTTACCTTAAAATTAATTGTTAAACTTTAGGTCACATGTTCAAATCTCATATTAAATAAAAAATAATATAATTTTGAAACTTTTTCATTTGAGAAACCAAAAAAAAAAAAAACTGAAAACCCGGCCCAAAACCAGACCCGACCGACCCGGAAACGAGGGGTCGGGTCGGTTCCGGGTCGGGTCTATGATTTGCTCACCCCTAGAGTATTAGGGCTGGTCACGACAACGATCGAGTTGCCAATGCACCCATCCGGAAAATCGTAGACACGAAAGACTCCGTTTTATCTGTCCTTCATATCCACCGCCATATCTGCTAGCTTTAATTTCTGTATAAGAACTAGAAATTAGGTGTTTGATCAGAGAATTGGCAGAAGGAAGAAAGTGTATAAATAAGAAATTAACTAATAACAACACCGCTCGGCCTGCTACTCTTTGCGAGGCTGTTTTCATACTAAGGGAACTGTCAATTCAATTTTTACTGAAAGCTTAAGTTGCCACGTGTCCGCTGTGTGTGTATGGCGCCAGCAACGAGTCGCATTCACGTGTTTAGGTTTGTAGGTTAACATGTAGAGACAATTTAATCCTAACCTTAACCATTTTTTAAAAAAAATTGTATGGATTTATTTATTTTTCGTGACGTGTCTATTAATCTTATTTTTAACTAATCAATTTGAGAGTCAAACATTTTGACTTGAGAAACTTTCAAAAATTTTCAAGATGCTATAGAAACTTCGTATACTTGTGCGGAGGTAAAATTTTTGCAAGTAATTATTACCAGAATGAGATAATGTCAATGATACACACTATCGCATGCGTGTCTTGTATACAAATTGAATATTTTTGTTTTTATTTTTCGAAAATACAAACTCAATGGAGATGATAAAAGAGTACCAAAAAGTTCATTTTGTTAGAATACAAATTATTATAAGTCTAATGTTATTGGCTAATGTAAATTTTCGTCGATAGCATTTTGATTGGCAATTTAATGATTTTATTTTTGGACCAAGTTTCATTTTAGCGTGTAATGTCATTTGCATCTAAATAAACTCTCAACGTTATAAAATAGGGTGAATTTAGTCCTTCTATATGGAAATGTACATTAAAGCAAATATGAAAATTTTAGTAAATATATATGGGTACATAACGTAAAACTTTGGGGGTTGTTTTTTCAACACATGCAGTATAAATATCGGGAGTTTATTTAGTCACAATGTAAGAGGGTTATTTGATTCTAGAGTATAATATTATGGGATAAAATGGAGCTTTGCTCTTTTATTTTTATGTTAAAATCAAAATTGAAGGAGAGCTCGTGAAGAGTTCATGCACGTGCCCCGGCTTCTCTACAAATGCTACCCTCCCAATCTCCCATGATCCACACAAATTTTGTCAGAGAACTTATGAATTAATGGGATGGCTGCCACAGAAATGAGAAATATAGGGCATGTTCGTCCTCAAAGTATGACATGCATGCCATATTTTATCAACCAAACTGCGTATGTATGTACACTACTCAAATAATCTTTTCAACTTTCTCATAACAAGTGAGGTGTTATGTATTTATTGGCTAAACTTTTATAAAATAATTATTAATACTACATTATTGATCGATGAATACATGACACGTACATCACTTGTTATGACAAAGTTGAGAAAATTAGTTGTGTAATGTATCATTACTCTTTCTTGAAATACTATATTTTAACAAAATTGTGATATTTCAACAACTAAACTCTATATTTTTATGATTAAACTCAATATATGTGTTTTTACTTGTTATTTCAACATAATACGATATATCATAGACTAAATTTTATATTTCAGCACCTCAAAATTGTAAGTGTATTTTGAAAAAACACGGTAGGACTCATAATGGATTCTTTAGCCTTGCGAGGCACGGTTTAAAAGAAGAAATAAGAAATGCATGCCCAATCATCCAATCAAATCAATTAAAATTCTGTCGGCCTCTCCTATTTATTTTCTCTACTTCTTCTTTTTCCTTCCCAAAATCAAATAAATTTACAAACTCACAAGCCTAACATACTTAATTGGCTGAACCACGAACAAAACACAAATCCACAATTGATGGCCTTAACCAAATAAATAGACACACCTTTTTCTTCAACTTGACGCCGATTTCTTTTGTCCAGCCACCGCAAACTAAGCGAAAAGTCAAGGTGGTCAGATATAAATAATACCCCATCCGTCCCATTCAAAGAGTCATGTTTATAATAATATTTTCAATATTACAAACAGAACTCTTTGAATGGACAGAGGGAGTAAATTTTAATAACACGCAGAGATGAACTTAGTGAAAATAAATCGCTAGTTTATTCCAAACAAAACAAAACAAACTTAACAACTTTATTGTAAAATGGAACGGAGGTACCAAAAGTTATCAAGACTTTTCACAACATCGATGCAGGATTTTCTAAGTTGAATCCCTACTATTATTTCTTTTATATGTTTCAGTTATTCCCTTTTCTCTTTATTTGCTCATTCTCATTTTGGGTGCATGTGTTATTGGAGTTTTTCAATATTTCATTACATATTATCCTTGTGGATTCCACCCCCTTAATACTACTTAGACGGGTGTATATCTTAACCGGTGTTGTTGGTAAGTCTTTTAACACTTGTTTTGTATTTATATTTTCATCTACCATTTCAGCGCATCAAGTTTTTGGCACATGGCCTCACAACCTGTTATGTCATAACTCTATTTCTCTTTACTAAAATCTATGCTTCATGACTCCTTGGAATTACCTAACACTAACTAGGAACCTATAACTATCGAAACTAATCCATACTCAAAAACTGATTTCCAAAAACAAACTGGATTCTGGAAACAACTATATTTGTGCCTAGAAGACTAGCTGTAGGATTTGATTTAAAACTTCATAATAACAAAATGATTAACTCAACAGAATACATAAAAAAAAAAAAAAGATTGTATCAAACAAAACAATACAAACAAAGCATTTTTGGACTTTACAAAAGCGAAGTACTCAAAGATGGAAGGCTTTTCACTCATCTCAACCTCTCACCTCTGTTTTATTTATTTTTTTGGATTTGCCCTTTCAGTATATATAGTATAGATCATCTGTTCAAAAGATTTGAAAAGCAAAATAAAAAATAAAACATAAAAATGATGAAAAATAACTTTGGACAATTAGCTAGAGATAAAAAAAATTAATGAAGCCTATTCCAAGATTTTTTTTTTTTTGCAGAATTTCTTTTGGACTCAGCACCTTTGTTTGAGTTTGCAGATGGTTCATGCTGTGGCTTCATAGCCGGATAAAAATAGCACCTCCTTGATGTTGTGTGAATCTGTCAAAAGCATCATTTTTTCGGGCAACAATTAAGTATAATCAAATATGACTTCTGATTATTTCATAATTCTTTTACTCGCCTAAATAAATACTATGCCAATTCAATTAAGTCATGAACTTAACAATAAGTACTACTCCTTCCGTTAAATTAGAAGAGTCCATTTTGACTAATGTACAATTTATTATTAATGTCAAGGTACAACACCTAAAATAGCTAATTTGACATTATTTGTTTCATTCATATGCATACTTGTTAAGCATGACTAATTGTGAACTACACATGATTATTGTAGTAAGATATGATGAGTAAAACTTTTTGAAAGTGAACTCTTCTATTAAAACGAAAAAGAGTTGACTCTTCTAATGGAACGGATGGAGTAATACAAAGACTTGATAATAAATTAAGTCAGTCTTGCCATTATTAGTCTTCCACGATAACACTTGATAAAACAAGTCTTGCTTCTAAGTGCGCTAGACACGGCAAATTTTGCCTATAAATTAATCTAATGAATGCATGATGGGCGCTCCACAAAATCATGATCTTGAGGATTCTATCAATCACAAAACATATGCTTATCCCTCCTCTCTCTGCTATATTTAATTAGTCAAAATGTTAAACTTTTTTTTATGCTTTTTGGCATCGCCATTATAATCAATGTTCATGGCATCCAAACGTGATTCATGAAGATGTTGAAATCGAAGCCAAAGCCCTTTTAGCATGGAAAGTTAGTCTTGACTTCCATAGCCGAATTGCACCAAATGGTTTGGAATTCGATTTGAAGAGTTGTTGTGTTAAAGGAACACCGGCCATCATCTGAATTTCTCATCATTATCTCATCTTAATTTACTTCCATTCACCTTTCTTATAATGCACACTACGGTAATTATTCCACCCAACATTGGGAGTCTTTCTAGTCTTACAATTATTTGGTTGCCTTGCAATAATTTCATTGGAGAAATTCCATGTGAAATCATCTCATAGATTTTGTCAAATCTTCTTCCAACCCCGTTCAATGGAAAATTTAACAAATTTGACTCTCTTGCTACTCTGTTAAAATAATCTTTCAGGACCAAAGTTTAAAAAACTAGGTGAATTGAAAAGCGTTGAGGTGATGATATTTTTCTCATAATATATAGGATTTCAATTTGAGTATTGTTATACGTATTTTAGGACCCATCCCTTGAGCCTTTTTCAATTCACTCCAATATTTGCGTATTGTTATACGTATTTTACAAATGTAGATATGCAGGTTCATTTGAGTATTTTTGCATGACATTGAGGAATCAAAACAAAGCAAACCAGCCCTTCTCTTTTAATCTTTTACCTTATTAGAGAAGATTGATGGTTATTGTCAAAAGGATAATTCACCGGTGATGATAAATTTTTGTATAAAATCGTGCAAATTGGCCCCTATCCTAATTTAATTGATGAATTATTATTTTGATAATAACATCAACCTTTAGCCCTTTATAGCCCAATAAAATAGTTTCATCCTTTTCAAGGGGAAAAAAAATAATTAGAATCGACCTGGGTTAGACACCATTTTATTTATTTCAAGAGTAACTTAAGACTATTGAAAAATTACATGGAATTGTGAATTTATCTTGGAAAACTTTGCGAGTTGTGCGTAGTCCTTCCAAGGCTGTTAACATGTTTGCATTGTCTTTAGTGGAAGTAGCTGCCCTTGAACTACCACTGTCTCATAAATGTCGTTTTGGCTTGGAGTGTTTTCTACTTGTCAAAATAAGTGTAGTTTTCTATTGAAGGGCACTCTACTTACAAAATTATTTGTTGCTCTTTAAAACTTAATTTACTATTACATTAATAAAAAGATAGAATTAAAGAAAGGAGTTGAATTCACACACAATTGTCGGTCTATCAAGCATCCAAAACATTGGTTGAATCCACACTAGAATTGCCGAAAATTAAGTAAACTGTATCAAACACAAATTTTACTTCGTCAAAAGCTATAAACTTTACTCTAAAGCAAACCACCTATTTATAAAAGTAGGAGGCAACAAACTAAACCTAAAACTACTTAATAAGAAAGGAAACAAAAACATAATTTGTGACTGACCCTACTAATTCTAAAACTAAAAGAATTTTAAATAAGTGAGATCATATCACTAAGAGATTCACCATAAGTCCAATTCTCTCTTCCTCGCCCTAGCTGCCCCTCTCCTCCTCCCTTCCCACAAAAACTTAAAATTCACAATTTTCTTCTTTCATTCTCCATCACAGAGGATGGGGGAAGCCATTTTTCTCTCGTTTCTTGTTATTTGTTAGCTAGTTTTCTATTGATTGGGAGTTTTCCCTTCAATTTATTTTATTTTTCTCTATGTTTATGTTGTTTTATTTCGTAGCTATGGGAGATCTTCTCTATGGCTATGATGATTCTATTCATTATGGCTATGGTGTATGAGTCTTTGGTTATGATTCTATTCATGGCCATGATGGATGAAGATTTGGTAGAAGATTCAGTCTCGAATAAGCTTTCATTAGTAAGAAGTGGCAGATTCGTAACCGTCAACACGAGATTTGTTCAGTTTTATATTTCTACTATGTTTAGATCTATATTAGGCATAGATTTCCAGTTGAGTAGATCATATACACTGATGTGGTGGTTCAGATCTGATAAAAATCAGATCAAATCTTTTGTAATGAGTTGTATGGACTGTTTCTTCATCTTCTATTGTCAATCGCTGTTAGACGATTTCTTGGAACTATGTATCATCTCCCCTATTTGATCAAGTAATAATTTGATCAAGTGACTAAGGAATTGCACACAAACCAATTGTCTTCTTCCTAAATTGATTAAGTAAAAGAATACTCAATCTATTCCATTAGAAGACTCTATTTTCAACAACTAAAAAAAAAAAATTCTCTAACATAAGAGTTTCCTTTCAAAATTTAACTCATTTGTCAAAGTATACTCTTCAAATGGAAATGAGGGAGTAATTGCTTAATTTACCAAATTCCGTATCCAATTTCATCTCCAAATAACCTTCCAATTCTGCCACCTTCATTGGCCATGCAGGTTTGAAGCACAGGGTTTTTTCTTCGGCTTTATCTGCTGGGAACAGAAGTTGGAGTAAAAGAGAGAAGATATCTGGGAGGAAGAGAGGAATTCAGATGGAAAATTTTGCATTCAGTTTCAACATATCCATTCCAGAAGCTAATACACGATACATTTTTTATAATTTGATAAAAGAGAGTAGTATTTTTTTAATCCGCTCAATTAAGTTAATAATTTAACACTTAAATATACACGATTAAAACCACTTCATAAAGCAAGTCTTGCTTTCAGGTCTTCTACCATTAATTAAAAATTAGGACATAAAAAAGTTGAGCATTGAATTATATATATATATACACACACACACACACGTATGATGGGTGCATATCACTTGTATTACAAAACATACTCGAAATGGCCCTTTTGTTGCTCTTTTCCCTCGCCATTATAATCAATGTTGCTGTTTCTCAAGTGTATCATGTTCATGCCATTGCCACTGCTGCTGAAATGGAAGTCAAAGCCCTTTTGGAATGGAAAGCTAGTCTTGATTTTGATAGTCAAGCGAGACTGTTGTCCAGTTGGCAACCTTCCTCGGACCCCCCTTGCCGTAGCAAATGGTTTGGAATTCGATGTAGCGAGGCGGGAAGGATATCCGGAATCAATATTACCAATTGCGGTATTAAAGGTACACTCGATCATCTGAATTTCTCATCCTTGTCACATCTTACTTTCATTAACCTTACTAATAATGCACTCAATGGGAGAATTCCACCCAATATTGGGAGCCTTCCTAGTTTGGTTACTCTTTGGTTGCCTATGAATCATTTCACCGGAGAAATTCCAAAAGAAATTGGTCAATTGACCCTTCTTAGAGAGTTAGCCCTTTTTAATAATTCTTTTCGTGGCTCTATTCCTCATGAACTAGCATATCTTACATCTCTCACTGTCTTAAGGTTAGGGTTTAATAAGTTCACGGGATCAATTCCTAATTCTATTGGGAACTTAAGCAATCTAGTATTGTTAGGCATTCCAGCGAATAGGGTTTCGGGATCAATTCCCACATCTCTTATGAACTTGACCAAACTCAACAGGCTATATTTATTTGAGAATGTAATCTCTGGTCATATCCCGAAAGAAATTGGGTATCTCACATCTCTTCGGCTGTTAGACTGGTCAGAAAACAGTCTTACAGGTGAGATTCCTGTCTCGATTGGGAACATAACAGAGCTAATACAATTAGAACTTTACATGAACAATCTTTCCGGGGCCATCCCTTTAGAGATTGGAAAGTTGAAAAAGCTAGTTGACATCCGTGTTTTTTACAACCAACTAAGTGGTGCCCTTCCTATGGAATTCAATAATATTACACAGTTACAAGTGCTAGATCTGAGTGGCAACTCTCTTGTTGGTCATTTGCCAGAAGATGTGTGCAGTGGTGGGTCATTACAGTGGTTCAGTATCTATGATAACAATTTTCATGGTTCCATTCCAAGAAGTTTGAGAAATTGTTCTAGCTTACAAAGGATCAATGTTCATGGTAATCAACTATCAGGCAACATATCTGAAGACTTTGGTGTGTATCCTAACTTGGAAAAGATCAACTTAAGAGATAATAAATTCTATGGGAAGTTATCATGGAATTGGGATAACTATCTAAACTTGACCGTCTTGCAACTATCCAATAATAAAATTTCTGGAAGAATACCAATTGAGCTTGGAGAGGCAATTCAATTACAAAGAGTTCATCTCTCTTCAAATCTTTTGGAAGGGAGTATCCCAAAAAGTTTGGCCAATTTGACTTTACTTTTTGAGCTTAAGTTGGATGGAAATAATCTTTCGGGAGTGATACCCCGAGAAATTGGTCAGCTGTCTAAACTTTTAAATCTTAGTTTGTCTGGTAATAATCTCAGTGGTTCAATTCCTAATCAAGTAAGTAATTGTGTGCAGTTATTGGATTTGAATTTGAGCCAGAATTCACTTAGTGGGAGTATCCCTTCTCAGATAGGAAAAATGGCTTCACTTGCAACTCTTGATTTTAGCCAAAATATGCTGGAAAACAAAATTCCACCAGAGCTTGGTGGATTGAAAAGCATTGAGAGTATGAACCTTTCACATAACAATATATCTGGCTCCATTCCATCTAGCTTTGATCATTGCCTAAGTTTGATTTCTATTGATATATCCTACAATCAATTGGAAGGTCCTTTACCAAACATTATGGCATTTCAAAAAGCTCCGTACATTTCCTTACGAAACAACAAAGATTTATGTGGTGACATTGTTGGTTTGAGATCCTGCACTCAACCTACGAGAAAGAAGATCGCGAATAACCATATTTTTCTGATCGTCTTTACACCACTTGGAACCATATTTCTCTTGATTGTTGTTTTGGGAACCTTTGTTTACGGAAGGTCACTGACCAAAAAAGATGAGATTCAGCAAAGAGGATCAAATGGAAATGCATTCTCTATTTGGAGTTTTGATGGGAAATTAGCCTATGAGATGATTATCGATGCGACACAGAATTTTGATCCAAGGTGTCGCGTTGGAGTGGGGGGGTTTGGAAGTGTTTATAGAGCTCAGCTGCCTAATGGACAGCTTTTTGCAGTGAAAAAGTTTCACGAAACCGAAGATGGAGTCTTGAGGAATCCAAAAAGCTTTTCCAATGAAATTCGGGCATTGACAAAAATCAGGCATCGCAATATTGTAAAGCTCTACGGATATTGTTCACGCGTAAGGCACACATTCTTGGTTTATGAATTCTTGGAAGGAGAAAATCTAATGCAGGTATTGAGCAAGGATGAAACTGCTGAAAAGTTTGGTTGGATCGTGAGAGTAAACACCATGAAAGATGTGAGCAGTGCATTATCTTACATGCATCAAGATTGTTTACCTTGTATAGTTCATGGGGACATATCTAGCAAAAATATTCTATTTGATTCAGAAAATCAGGTTCACATTTCTGATTTCGGCTCTGCAAGACTCTTGAACCCCGATTCGTCTATTTGGACTTCATTCGTTGGAACTTTTGGATATGCTGCTCCAGGTGATAATTTTGATGTAGTTTTTAGTTTCGTTTATTATTGAATGTTGAAGTGACGATTTATCTTAATTTTTATGATCGTTTTACAGAACTTGCTTATACTATGGAAGTGAATGAAAAATCTGACGTTTATAGCTTTGGAGTCTTAGCTCTTGAAGTGATCATGGGGAAGCATCCGGGCAATTTCATATTCTCATTGTTTCAGGCACCATCTTCATCTCAACAGGCAACCCGTTTGATACTATTGAAAGACATTGTGGATCCAAGACTTCCTTTTCCAAGTAATCAAGAAGCCGAAAAACTCGTGTTGGTTGCGAAATTGGCATTGCTTTGTATAGATCCCAACCCTCAGCTGAGGCCTACGATCGAACAAGTTTTTGCCAAATTGTTGAAGCAGAGGCCGTCCTTGGAAAACTTCTTTCCTTTCATCACAATTCAACAGCTCTTGGTGGTTGAATTTGGAAACATTTGATGTTATATTGTTCATATATAATATTAGTTCATAGTTGTTTCCACTTATGAAGTCTGATGTTTTGAAATTCGTCTTTTTGAGCTTCTAACCTTAATTTGTACTAAGCAATACACTTGATGTTGAGAATACAAAAATCTTGCTCAATAAATATGCACGGCATGCTTTGAAAGTTTCGTGTCATTTGTGGGGGAAAAAAAAAGTTTAGTTACCAATTGGATATTTTGGAAAAGTAAATTGACATTTTTGATAATTCAGTCCAAAAGAAGATCATGTGGCGAATATATATTATACAATATTTCTAGAAAAATTATAAGTTTCAAACTTACAGGGTATTTTGTAATTTTACAAAATAACTGGCTTGGTACTCCACTCATAAGTCTTCTGTGGGCATTGCTATTATAATAGTTCGGTTTGGAAAATGTACAATTTTTTATGGGTTACAAGGTACAACACTTAAAATAAATCAATTTTTCATTAATGTCCTTACTTTTCAAAGATGGATTAGTTGTGACCTTGTGAAATTTTAGTAAGAGTATGTGAAGTGAAATAAATATATAAAAAAATACACAACTTGGCGCTTTCTAATGGAACCAAAAAACATTTTGAAACTTGATCTTTCTAATGGAACAGAGGGAGTACACATCATTGTGTATTGAAGTCTATTTTTCCTCACAAAATATATATATATATATATATATACCTCTTTCTGTGTAAGGAATATTAACTCATTTCTAATTATTTTCATAATTCTTCTATATATTCAGTTACATTATACTACATCCGTCCCGTTTAAAGAGTCCATTTTGAATTATTGATTATAGTAATACAAAATGGACTCTTCGAATGGAAAAGAGAGAGTATCTAATTAAATATGCATGTTTTGATAAGAAAATAAGTTTACGGTAATCGATCATATATTCAGAGACTATGACTATAAGAAAATTACTAATGTTGGAAAATGTCTACTTGACATATGTTTTTCATAGGTTTAGTTACTCTATTTTTTAATTAGTTCATTCCGATTAATTCCATATCCATTCAAAATTAAGGCCTTGAAAGATCATTATTTTAGAGTCATAACTTATTGCTATTTTTCAAAATCGCCGCTCTAAAATCTGTACATCTCTACATAAGCACCTTGATCTCCACTTAAATTTAATTTAATAATTTCTTTCATGATTACTCTTTTAATAATTGTTTACTTAACCTAAGCAAAGAAATAAATTAGATGAAAATAATGCTGTAGAGGTACGTAGCTACGTACGTACCAGTTAATTCCTCAACTTAGCAAACAAACATGAGGAAAAATAATACTTTATAAAGTAAGTCTTACTTCCTGTAGTTTGTACTGGAGAGGAAATGTTAATTTGGAATCGTCCGCGTGCTTACTGCTGGCGCTTGTACTTGAAAGTTGACAGGATTCGAAGCTGGCTTAAGTTCATACTATTTCTTAATTTTGTTAATTTTATAATCACAGAGTGAATAAACAATGCCACACGATTTAACGACATTCATTTCATTTAAATAAGAAATACGATGAATCGGGTGATCATTAATAGTGGTTAGGGTTAGATCTGGAAGCTAACTTCAATTATAATGGATTGATTTGTTCCTACTTTTCTTATTTTCTCAATTATTAAAATGTTAACTTTTAAGTGGTTGCGATTTAAAGTAATAGATTTTGTTTGTTTCATAAAGGAAAAAAATCTGACCGTTGCTTTATTTCACTCCCTGAGTTCCATTAGAATAGTACACTTCATAATATTGTTTGGATTTCAATAATAAAATACAAATATAGATACTACTGTTATTTTCTATGTCCTACCAATTTTTTATTTTTTATTTATTTATTTTTTTGAAATGAACATTATGTCCTATCAATTTTATGGTTGTAAGAAAAGTGTAATTTGTCGGTACGAGTTTGATCAAATAATTTTTTCTTCTCTTTTGTATTAGTACACTTATTTTTAAATCATTGGAGCTACGTGATATCAAATAGTTATATTATTACCACAACAATAATTTTTAATCAAAACAAATTTATATATAATGTCGTATAAATTTTCTTTTATTTTAATACAATTAGCAAATATTACAATAACAATTACACAAACCATATTAAATATTACTCTCTATGTTCTATTATAACGGTACATTCTGACAAAGGTATAACTTATTATGAATATCAAAGTACAATAGTTAAAATATCTAATTTGATATTATTTGTTCTATTTATACCTTATTTCTTAAGTATGAACTCATTGTGTACCGCACATAATTATATTAGTATAGATAAAAGATTTTAAAAAATTATAAGTGGACTTTTCTAATAGAACCGATTGAGTAATTCTAACTTCAAAGGAGGAAAAAACAATAATAACTTAGACTTTTTCCCACGTATATGTGAGGGTAGAACGAGAAAAAATAAAAGAAAAAGAAAAAAAAGGAATAGATTCGAGTGGCTTAGAATAGAAGAACCTTCTTGTATTGGTTTTGGTTGCAACTAACGTGGACAGTTGCAAATTACAGAATCAAATGCACAAAACAAGTGCCCTGTGAATTGATACCTATCAATTTACTTAAAATATATAATTACAGGTTAGAAGATAAGTTTAGATTAATTAGATACATTAAAAATGAAATACATAGGCGCTCTTACGTCCAGTTTACTAAACGTAGGAGCTGGAGAGGTAAGGGTGAAATGGGTATGAAGTTGTAAAAATACTATATTTTCGTTCTATGTTTAGCAGCTCCTGTCATGCAATTGTCAAACTCAACTTATCAAGGGAGACGGGTGAAGTACTATATATGTTTACAATGTAAAAATTGTATGGGAAATAACATAACTACAAAACAGGTAGGGTCCTGGATTTTTGACTATTCTTATCTAATGCCCAAATTTGATCCAAATTTTACTAATTTGGGGTCTGATCACTACTACAAATTGAGCCTATAGTATCACTTTCTAGGTTACACTTTTAAAAATGTTACAATAGGGAAAATTTTTGAATGAAAATGCATCACCATATTTAAGTGTAGCTATAGAAGTCTAATGCAACATCTTTTTACAATATGCTACACCATTGCAAAATGTTGTCTTTGTTGGAAAGCTAGAGCAACATTTTTTGAGCCTAATGCAACACTTTTTTAAAAAGCTTTTGCGGCGTTTTTTTTCAGCTATTGCAGTACTTTTATAGGCTAGGGCAACGCTTTTCTCAATCAAATGCAACACTTTTTAAACTATTGCATCTCTTTTTTAAGGGTAGTGTAACGCTTTCTTAATCTAGTGCAACACTTGTTTAGCTTTTTTTTGTGTGGCTAATTCTCCTCTCTTGCTATCAATATGATTTTTGTTTTATTTTTTAAATTTATAAAACTTTTTTTTTCCTTCTCTTTTTGATCTAGTTTTTTTAAGGAAAATTACACTCTTTTTATTAAAATTACACCTTTAAATTCTAATTTTAAAATTTAAAATTCCCTAAAAAATAACACTACCATTATTATGAAAAACAATTAAATCAATCATACACTTTTTATTTTGTTTCTTATCCAATTTTTCAGAAAGAAATTCCCTCCAAATTTTTTTTCCGCAAAAATAATAATCTTGTATTTGAGTTACAATTCAAACATAGCCTTAAGAAATTTTTACCAGAAAAAAAAGTAAATATTTTTTTCCCAAATTCGAACAATAAAAGATAAGAATAAATTTTTCCTAAATTTGTAATTTTGTTTTGGTTGGATTAATTGTAATTTGTCCTAAATGGTATTATTTTGTAATTCTACACTGGATAATTTTCTTTAAGCTTCAGTTTATTACTTCTAAACTTTTGGTGAACTTGATAATTATAATTCATCACACCACTCCATCACACCTTACTGTAAACTCCATCAGACCGGCCACTCCGTCACACCACAGTTGCACAGTAAACTCCATTACACCAGTCACTCGATGAGCTCCTTTTTGCACTATAAACTTTTTCACCTTCCATTTCCTTCGATTTTGCTGTCACTCCGGAAGGATTTCCTGTCCAGCATTCCAGTCCAATCCCTAAAATAGAGCTGAAGTCCTGATCGGAAGGTTTCTATCTCATTTCTCCTCAATCAAATTTGCACCGTCTCTGTCTCATTTCTCCCCAATCAAATTTGTACCGTCTCTATCTCATTTCTCCCCAATCAAATTTTGCAGAAACCTAGGGCTTTCTCTCTGTAACCAACGGTGTCATCTTCGATTCAATCGGTAATGTGATGCGATGCAAACTCTCTCAGTCTCAAAGGTCATTTTTTATTTCAATCGGTAATGTGATGAATTGAATTTCAGCCATCATTCTTCGCTCCATTCAGTCTCCATCGAACGGAATTGCTTTGTGAACTTAACTTCGCTCAAATTTTCTAAGGTTAAACTCAGATTTGTCTCTGTGAAGGTAATTTTTTCTCCGCATTCGTCTACAAACTTTCAACGTGAATTAGAAATTAGAAATTCACTGTTTGTTGTTCTTCATCTAGATGTTATTTATGTTCGTTCAAATTTCAGCAATTCCTTAGTTATTTTTTCAGAATCTCGAAGGAAATTAGGGCGTAACTTCACACCAAGGAGAGGGAACTGTAAGATCAGGTGCTTAACAAGCTGCTTCATGTGAAGATGTTGCATTGATAGCTCCAGATATATCTCCTAGTAAGTATTTATTTAAGTTTAAACTAATGTTAATACATATATTTAGCCAAATTCAGGAATTAGCTAGCACAAATCCTGCGAATCTTATCTCTTAATCCAACATTCTTGATGCAAGGATTTGTTGATTCTTTTTGGCATGATTATTTCATATCTGTTCATTGATTGTGAAGGTGAAAAAAATGTTAGGTTGGTGGGCTGATTGAACTTGTCAATTAGGGAGCCAGCCATAGTTAGTGTGTAACTAGTAGTTTTATTTGAGTTAGATTAAGTCTGTCGATACCCCCTGGCGGCACCAGTTTGCAGTTAATCCACTTTGTTAGTTTTTCTTTATAGGTTTGGATCACTCTTGGTAGATCACAAGTAAACTTTAAGGAGCCTGACAATGCTACTGAGAGCTTCGATAGAGCGTTAGCTGTTAAGGTATAATTTCTCATGATTATTAGCTCATAGAAAAGGTGGTTCATATTGAATTCATTGAGCTTTGATAATGATGATGTTCTGCTTCTTGAGTAAAAACACCAGTACTAGTGGTGCCTAGTGCCTAACTCAGCTCTGCAACTACCAATATTTGTAGATCTTTTTCTCTCTCTTGGTAGTGAGTGCAGATTGCTCTGCTTCGTACTAGTACTAAACTATTGCTGCTAGTGACTATAGTATAATGTGTATAAAGTATATAGTAAGAAACAAGCAAATTAATTTATTTATTTCTTTGATAACAGAAAGAAGCAATTAATTAGTGGAATCCCTGACAAGGACGGCTTGATATCAGAAAGATGCCTTACTTTATGATAACTGTGTTCAATGGATTGTTAGTATTCTGTGTTTCTTATGTTTTTGGAGTGAAGTGGTTCATTTATAAATAGTTACTTTTGTGGTAATCCTATGATGCAGTGCAGTTTTTGGTGTAGTCATTACCACCTTACATGATCACAAATGTTGGTTTGTTGAGGATGTAGTTATAATAGTGTTGATGTGTTAGAGATGGAGAGAAGACTATCTTATTCTTAACTTGTGTTCTGTTTTGTTCATATGATTTGTTCATTTCTTTCAGCATGTTAGTATGCTGGCTTTCTGTTCCTTTCTTTCTTTATTTTGTGTTTGGGTGATGCGATTGATGTCTGAATTTTTATAATGGCCTTATCATTAACCTCTAGAGTTAGCTGATTGGGACGAAAGGGTTTGTTATTACTGGTTTGGTTTATAACAGTTGTAGTTCTTCAAGTGGAGAAGGTCCATTATCTTGTGCAGCTATCTCTGCCTCAGTTAGTTGCAATTCACAAATCTTTGTAGTCCACCATATTTTCTGAAATTTGGTGTAAGAGCTTGAGATACGTTGCCTGTATAAGTTTGCTGGTTGTATGACTTCATTCCTGCCCTCCTAGGAAGTTCTAGAAATAATTTTTTTACAAGTTTTTATGCATTGTGCCTCCCTGTAGCTATGTTAAGTAATTCTATAAGTTGTTTTGTTCTTTTCATTTGTTGTTCTTATTAATTTTCCTTATGAAAGAATCACATTACGCTTCGAGATTTTGCATATGTGTACTTCACTGTTTAAACACTGGGGAATATGTTTATGGCATACTTTTGTCATTAAAGAGATGATTGAAGAAATCCGTTGCTGTATACATGGTGATTTCTAATCACTTTAATTCTGCAGTCTGCACATCTCAAATTTCACTGTCTAAATGATGGATTTAGCTTTTGGTTTCATTTAGTTCTTCAGTTATTTACAGTATTCGTTTTTGAAGAGTGAGGTAGTTATTCTTAACTTATTCTTAACTCGTGGATTATTAGTATGCTGGCTTTCTGTTCATTTCTTTCTTTATTTTGTGTTGTGTTTATGTTTATTTATTATACATAGATTTATTTTTATTTTTTCAATTTTTCATTTAATGATGAAGCTTATAACGTCATTGTCATCAAATGTTGCCAATCATTTAAATCCTAGTCACTAGAATAAGAGATTAAGATCTGCTTCATCATGAGTTGAGTAGAGTAGAACAAGATAACTTTACAAATGTCTCTTTTTTCGGGATATTACATTAAGTGAATAACTTTAGCACCATACATATATATATTGTCTGCCACACAAATAAAGATAATAATCTTAGAAGTTGAAAGTTTGTTTAAGCCTTTTAGGTGGTTGGGATTTGTTGAAGAAACCTTACTGTAAGATACATATATATGGGATTTTACAACTTAGGATCGATACTTGACAATTGATTAGCTCTTTATTGTTAGTTTCAGAAGTTTAGAGTGATGAGGGAAGATAGAAGCTGGATGTATATGTCTAGATTGATGCTTGAATTTGAAAATGGGGTGATCTACTTTCTTAACATATCATTTGCTAAAGCATCCGTGGGAGGTCAGATTAAGTGTACTTGTAGGAATTGTAAAAACCGCTTTTGGCGTCGCAGAGATGAGGTATATAATCATGTTAAAAGTGAGGGATTTGTTGACAATTATGATGTGTAGAGTTTTCATGGAGAGGAACATTCACCACTGAAATCTGCAAGAGATTTAGATGATGATACCCCAGAAATGGATGACGACATTAATGAGTTATTGCATGATAGATATAGAGATGTCTTAGAGGGAACAAGTGGTGTCCAATCAAGTCCAAATGAGGAAGCCAAAAAGTTCTATAGGTTGGTGGAAGAGGGTAAGCAAGAGTTATATCCAGGGTGTATGAATTTTTCTAAACTTTCTTGCATCATAAGATTGTTTTTGCTCAAGACAGTTCATGGACTGAGTAATGTTGCATTTAATGAACTTCTACAATTTTTGAGGGAACTGATTTCAGATATAAAGCTTCCATTAAATTTTAATGAAGCTAGAAACATCTTGAGGAATTTGGGTTTGGATTGTAAAAAAATTTATGCGTGTCCTAATGATTGTATGTTATTCTGGAAAGAGTATGAGAATGCTGATGAGTGCCATATATGTAATACTTCTAAGTGGAAACAACCACAAGAAAGTCAAGGAAGCAAGCAGAAAAATGAAATTGGAAATAAAATTTCCAACATTTCAGCCAAAGTTTTTATGGTATTTTCCTGTAAAATTGCGACTGCAAAGACTATTCATGTGTGCTGAAACTGCTAAGAGTATGACATGGCATGATAAAGAACGTCCTAAAGATGGTAATTTGAGACATCCGGCTGATGGCAAAGCTTGGAAGGATTTTGATATGCTATATCCCAAATTTGCCAAAGAACCTAGAAATATGAGGCTAGGTTTAGCTAGTGATGGTTTTAATCCATTTCGAACCATGAGTGTTTCTCACAGCACATGGCCCGTGGTGTTAGTTAACTATAACTTACCACCTTGGATGTGCATGAAGCCAGAGTACTTTATTTTGTCCTTATTGATTCCTGGCCCTAAATCTCCTAGCAATGATATTGATGTGTATTTGCGACCTTTGATTGATGAGTTAGATGAACTGTGGATTGATGGGTTAGATACATATGATAAATCTGAAGATGAAACTTTTAAAATGTATGTGGCTTTAACTTGGACCATTAGTGACTTTCCAGCTTACTCAATGTTGTCTGGATGGAAGACTAAGGGGAAATTTGCATGTCCTTCTTGTAATTATGAAATTGGTTCGTTGTACTTGAATCATAGAAATAAAACATGTTACATGGACCATCATAGATTTTTGGATAAGGAGCATCCGTGGCGTCGTAATAAGAGTTCTTTTAATGGCCATATTGAGGATAGACCACCTCCAAGCACTTTGTCAGGGGTTGAGGCTTTGAGAGAGTTATCTAGTTTTAAGAATGAATTTGGGAAAACTCAACAGAAGAAGAATGATGCCAATTGTCCTTGGAAAAAAAGGTCAATCTTTTTTGAATTGGCGTATTGGCAATTCAACACATGTCGGCACAATCTTGACGTGATGCACATTGAGAAAAATATTTGTGACAGCTTGATAGGGACATTGTTGGATATAAAAGGGAAGTCAAAAGATCATAGTAAAGCTCGTTTGACCTTGTAGAATTGGGCATCAAAGAAAAACTTCAACCTGATCTATCTTCTGATGGTGAGCATGTTATTCTGCAAAAGGCGTGTACGCTATGTCTGGGGATGAAAAAGACATTTTTTGTCGTGCCATAAAAGAAGCCAAATTTCCTTATGGGTGTGCATCAAATATAGCAAGGTGTGTACACACTTTAGAACGAAAAGTGGTGGGTTATAAAAGTCATGATGCTCACATTTTATTACAGTATTTACTTCAAGTTGCAGTTAGGAAATCACTTCCTAAGCATGTTGCTATCCCTTTGATTAGGTTGTGTGCTTTCTTCCGATGTTTGTGTAGTAAGGTAGTGAATCCCGACGATCTCAATCAGTTGGAAACAGAGATTGTTGAAATATTGTGCGAGCTTGAGAAGATATTCTTACCAGCCTTTTTTGATGTTATGGTGCACTTGCCTATTCACTTGGTAAATGAGGTTAGGCTTAGTGGTCCTGTGCAATATCGATGGATGTTTTCTATAGAAAGATATTTGGGTAAATTGAAATCTTATGTACGTAACCGAAGATATGTAGAGGGGTCCATTGCTGAAGGGCATTTAATTGAGGAGTGTATCACTTTTTGTTCTCGCTATATGGACAAAGGCGTGAAGACAAGGCTGAATAAGGGTGTTCAAGATTCAGATCTGTTTGCTTTTAATTCAAATGAATATAGTACAAATGTTTTTCCAGTTGTTGGACACCCTTTAGGAGGAAAGAAAAGAAGGAAAGGCAAGCTGTTCACTTTAGACACTCTCTCTTTTGAGCAAGCACATCGCTATGCTTTATTCAATTTTGGTTGCAAGGAGGTTGACAATTATATCAAGTAAGTAAATCCAATTTCCTTTGTAAATTAAAAAGCATTATTTTTTTTTTGTACATTTCAATTAACATTTGGTAATCTAATGATGTTTGAATAATGCAGTGAACATCAATTTCATATTAATAGTCAATCAAGAAGTCGATGGGCACAAACACAGAACCACAACAAAGAATTTGCCAGCTGGTTGAAAGATAAAGTTATTAACAATAGTGTTCCAGATCGTATATTTTGTTTAGCAAAAGGTCCAACCCCTACGGCTAGGAGATATAACGGGTATTATGTCAATGGATATAGGTTTTATACAAAAGCACGTGATGCAAGGTGTAAGACTCAAAATAGTGGAGTTTTTGTGAAAGCTTTAACTTCTAGCTTTGCAAGCTCTAAGGACAAAAATCCAGTGATTGGAGATGTAGACTATTATGGTGCGATACTTGAAATAATTGAACTCGATTATTGGTCCAAATCGAAGGTAGTTTTGTTGCGTTGTGAGTGGTACCAAGTGGGGAAAGATGAGTATGGTCTTCCTTGTGTTAATGTGAAAAAGTTGTTCTATTCAAATGATCCATATGTCATGCCCTCCCAAGTGCAGCCAGTGTTCTATTTGCCTAATCCTTTGGTAGATAGCTTGCATTATGTTATGAATCGGGTTCCAAGAGATCTATTTATTGGTGGTTATGATGCAAATGATGGAGACTCCTATTGGTCTGAGCTTAATGATAATGGAGTACATTCTTTGGTACAAGTTGGTGACGAAGACATTCAGTTATTACGAAATGATATGCCCCCTATTGTTATTGGCTCAAATACAAACCTAGATGATTTAGATGGGATAGTGTTGAAGATGATGATGTTGATGATACTTTATGGGATTGGATGAGTGCAGATGAAGAGCAAGTAGATGATGATAACCAGCATTGATAACTATTTTTTACTTTCTATTTTTTTAAATTTTTATTTGTGCAATTTCTTATGGTGGCTTTTTAATGCTTGAATGGTTAATATTTTTCGATTAATGTTTGATGTTCAAACACTTGTGTTACTATCTTATGTCTTACTTATAACTATATTGTTATGTTATGTCTTCTCATTTCATTATACTATAAATGCTTTAACTTGATTGGTACAAAAGTTAATGATTGTAGTTCCAGCAAAGTAGACTCCAATGGGAAAGAAAAGCAAGAGGGATGGAGTTGAGAAAGGCAGCATTAATGAATATGAGAGACTTAGAATGCTTAGGATTAAAGAGAACCAAGCAAGATTGCGCAAGAGATTGGACTGAAGCGTATTGTTGATTCTGTGACTAGCTTGGTGGATGGTCAGAGTGTGAACAAAAAGAAAAAAAAGCTGTTGCGTACGAGTGATAAAAGTGCAGAGGATGCGCAGAATTTGGATTGTGGTGGTGGTGGACAAGGCAAAGAAGGAAGTTCTACTGATGTCATAGTCCCCAAAGAGGTAACCAAATATGGTTTGAACTCTCTGTTCTTATTTTAATTTTTCTGAAATAAATAATTTTTTAGTTATGTAGTAAGAAATTCTACAGTTCTAGTGATTATAGAGCCAGTATTACTATTAATCATCACTAATTAATGCACCCATTTCAAATCAAAGAAACCAATCCTAAGATTTTCTTCAACAAACAAAAGCTACCATGCATGCGTGTTTGCTAATTAATCATTAACTATAATTCAACATTCACATACCGACACCGTTTTGCTAAGAAACAAAACAAAAAATGAATTAAATTAAGGACAATACATATATATATATAATTATGATTTAGTGGGTAATTTATAATAAATTTAGTATGGTCCAGTACGTACTATATGTATAATGGATGGAATGGGTTTCTTTTTTCTCCCAAACTTGACAATGCTATTGATAGCTTTGATAGAGCGTTAGCTGTTAAGGTATAATTTCTAGTGATTATTAGCTCACAAAAAAGGTGGTTCATATTGAATTCATTGAGGTATAATTTTTCTCTATATCAACTAATTTTTAGGTTTGGTATTGGTTTTAAAGCAAAATATTTATAGTAGTGCACAAAGACATGTTTGAGGGTATTACAATTCACCGGGAGGATAATCTAATAAAGCTAAATGCCTCGAAGCGGCACAACTGGATTCTTTCTCTCTTTGTGAAAGTCTTTTGTCCATTTGCCTGAAATCCCTCTTATGCAACTATTAGTACTCGTGTGAAATATACACAAAATCCCTCCTGGAAAGTTGGTGTTGCTATAGAAACACGTGAAATCACATCCATAGATATCTAAGTATCGTGTATTGAGTTCACCCTATAACGTATCATACAGTGCTGGCCCTGGGCATGTGCAGCCTGTGCATGTGCAGGGCCTCCTACTTATGAGGGCCTCATTTTTACATCGAATGAGTTTTTTTAGTTTCTTGTTTTCATTTTTTATTTTGTTTTTTGTTTTGTTCCACTAAACTATACTCAATGTATAAAATTTGATTAATTTTTGATAGAAAATACTCTTCAAATTAAGGCCTTACCTTCGGATCTCACCGTGTCATAATTGAATATGATATATTATATTATATTAATTTTATGACACTACTACAGAAATGCTCAAAGGAGGCGCCCCTTTGGAGGCGGGTGTACAAATACCCGCCTCCGAAGGTGGGTAAATAAAATTTGGAGGCGGGTGAAGGGGTCACCCGCCTCCAGCTAGCAGCTTACTGGAGGCGGGTGCAAGGTGCCACCCGCCTCTAATTAGCAATTAATTAGAGGCGGGTGATGCCTTCACCCGCCTCCAGTAAGCTAGCAGCTTACTGGAGGCGGGTGAAGGCATCACCCGCCTCTAGTTAATTGCTAATTAGAGGCGGGTGAAGATCACCCGCCTCCAATTAGCAATTAATTGGAGGCGGGTGAAGGTATCACCCGCCTCCAATTTCAAAATACGAAAATGATTTTTAAAAATTTTTAATACTAGATCAAAAATTGTCTTTATTTTGGACTGTTGAAAATAATTTTGAAAATTTATTGAGATTCTAGCGAAGCGAATAATTAGTAGATAATAAAAATCACAAGTTTTACAAGAAATATATAATTTCGATTTTCATATTTAACACATAAGTATATGCAGCGTAGTGGTAAATTGAATGTGCAAGAGTTAAGTGAAACTCTAGGCGCGAGTTCGATTCCTACTAAAGCCATAAAGTGCAAGAAAAAGAAATTAAAATTTTTTCCGAAGGGTTATTGGAGGCGGGTGCAAAATTGCACCCGCCTCGAATAATACTTAATGGAGGCGGGTGCAACATGCACCCGCCTCCACTAGAGGAGCATTGGAGGCGGGTGCAAGGTGCACCCGCCTCCAATTATAGAGCATTGGTGCACCCGCCTCCAATGCTCTAATTTATAGAGGCGGGGGGCGGGCACCTCCAAATGGAGGCGCCCGCAGCTGAGGCGGGTGCAGCCATGCAGCACCTGCCTCCAATCCCCCTTAGGACCCGCCTCCTAAGGGGGATTTTGTAGTAGTGTGAAATTGTGTTTGAATAATTTTATATTTTAATTGTGACTTAAATTGTTTCTGGTTTTAGCTATATGTTACAAGAGAGGCTAAACAAATTGGTTTTAATTGCAATTAAAAATAAACTTTTAGAAGGAGGTGACGTAAGACAACTTGAAGATGATTTTGTATCTAAATGTACCAAAAATATATGACATTTTTTAGTGATTTTTTTTTTTGACTAAATTTTTTTATATTTTAAAAGTGTTATTGATGGGGGAGGGTTTGAGATCATGAGTTTGAAACTAATAATATTTTAAAAAATAAAACATAAAAGGGTTATTGATGAATATATATATATATACACATTTATGACAATATAATAGTGTCCAATACTATAAATTTGAACCCTGTTCAACTGGATAAAATAATTTAATTGCGAGATTCACTAAGAACCTTAATTAAAAAAAAAAGAAAAAATAGAACAGGACCCCTAAATGTTTAGGAACGACCCTGGTATCATAGATCAGGTTTAGAATTTGCTCTTTTCCATTCCATTTCAGAAAAACCATCACATTTTTCTTCCTAAATTCTACATAATGAAACAACTTTATTTTCTACTAAATTTAAATTTTAAAATTTAAAATTCTCTCTGAATCCTCACTCACATAAATTCAAAAAATAACATAATCAGTATAGTTTTTTATCTCTCTCCTACACAATTTCTCAAAAGAAAATTCCTCCCAAAAAATTCCTTTCCAAAACTAAAAAATTCCCAATTTTAGTCACAAAGAGAACAAAACTTTAGTCTCTAGTCTATCGATATCAACTGTTGATTTATTACAATTACATATCGGGGCGTATTAATTTTTTTAAAATACCTCAATTGTTATACAAAAATTATAAAAGAATATATAAAATAACTGATTTTGCCTGACCAAAAATTAATAAAAATAGGGAAAACTTCTAAAATAAAATAAATTGGAATTTGATTAATTAAAAGTGTGTCTGTTGTTTGAATGTATACAAGTAATTTTATTAAATTTTAAGTTTGGCAATGCAAAATAGGAGTTTACAAATTCACCCAACAATATTCATGTGTAGTTATTTTTGCATTTTTCTGCAAAAAAAAAGTATTAATATAGTATAATAATTTTTCCCGATAACTTTTTCCCCGCCTAACCTTGGGGGTCTACCTCCATCACTGTTACAAATTTAGCTATTGAATATTACGTACCAAGTTTAGCCACTATTATCAAGTTTAGGATGTGCTACACCAAGTGTAAATGATGATGTGCCATGGTTATAACTTATAAAATAGCGCAGATCAAATTTAGGCTCTGTTCTTTTCAATTCCATTTTAGAAAATCATCATGTTTTTCCTCGAAAATTGTATACTCCATTTGTCCCATTTAAAGAGTAAACTTTAAAAAAAAAAAAAAATCTTGTCCCAAAGTTGTACTAGTAGTACTAGTATATACCTTATTTAAGGACATCGAAAAAAAAAAATTATCACTAGAGTAGCTCCTGCTCATATATTGTTGTGCGTTCGCCGCTCCGTTTTGTAGTAATGATTTGAATTTGGAGTAACATCAATAATTTCACCCAAGTTTTTTTTTCTGGTAATTGTGTACATGCACAGATTATGCACAAATGAATACCTATTGAGCACGCATGGATTTGTGCGCTTGCACGCTGTTGTCCCATGCTTTTGTTATTTTGCTGGTTAACTTTATTACCAAGATTTTCAGTTTGTATGATGTACCGCAAGAAAAATTAGTGATCGGTTTTGCAGCATGCATGCGTTAACATAATGGCACAGTTGAGGATGAAATGGTTGAACCTATTCGTGCCACTATCAAGAAGCTTCCATGGCTGTTCAGTTGCTTCAGGATCTGGCTGCTTGCAAGCGTAGATTGAGTCGGTTCGAAGACACCTCCAATGAGTATAACTCATTCTTCACAACACCAATCAGAGGTGGAGAGTGGTATGTTTGGACTGGATCATCTTTGATCATGTCGGGGACGAGCTCCCATCGGTTTTTACTCTCATCGAAGTATCCTATCATGTAGAATTTGTTGTCCATGAAGCACCCCGAGCAGAGCTTCCTCCTCCTTTTCATTGCGGGGAGAGGATCCAAGGAAGCTGTTTCCGAGTTGTACTTCTCAGCCGTGTCATAGACTTCACTGTTCAGGTCGGCGCCCATCCCTCCGGCTACAATAGCAAAGCTGCCACAGCTTGCGGATGCAAATAAGCATCTAGGGGTTATCATGGAAGGACCGTTAAACCATTTGTGGTGCCCAACTCGTACCTACAGATAACAATTCCATCAATTTCCCTTCCCAACAACAGCGATGAGTCCCCGCACAAAATGACTCCTTATCACCAGAGTGAAAACACACATCTGCTGGCTCCACAGGGAGCTTCATTCGACACTTGAAGAGAAAAATGTTGATTGCGGCATTGCTGTACTTGGAAGAGAAAAAAATCCAGTACTTTCGTTTAGGAAGAAGAAGACTCGCAGGATTTTTCTTTCCTTTGTCAAAACGACACTGTTCCACTTAAATTTTAAAAATAAAATAAAAAAAACTTTAGCGTTGCACACGCATCGGACGCTTGAGGCAAATGATATGATCAGTCCCCAGTGGCGGAGCCAGAACTAAAAACCAGGGGGGGCTCAACAGTACAAGCAAGAGAATAAAATTTATATCATTAAATAAATATATGTTTAAAATGTCATTATATAAGCACTGATTAAACAACTATTTTTTGACATTTGAACTACTACAATCTGGCGTGGGAATCAGAGGAGACAATTGTATCCTACGCTCCTTCATATGTTGAAAATATTGCAAAATTGGTTCATTTGCAAGCTGCACAAAAATCTCTTTCTCGGTGTATACTACCAAATTGTCATTCATCCATTCATCTCCCATGGGTATTTTTTAAACCAGCCAATTTGGAAACATCTATTATCTTTACCTATCTTTCTGCGAGGATAACTATGGCCCAATCGGTTGACAAGGGCCTCTAACCAAATACTCTGTTTGAATTTGATCTCTAACTGAAACATCAAATTCCTTCATTGGCTTCCGTAGGCCGGGGTCACTAACAACATCATTCGGATTGAACTCCACACGAGAAGGTCTTTCCCTACTATTCTTTAGATGAGAGACATTAGATGACTCAATCTTCCGTTTTAAAAATTTATCCATAACCTCCTAACATAATTGATCAAGATGACATAAATTAATAATTCTTCAAAATATATATAAATCCAATTATCCAATTATAACAATCAGATAGTATACATTTAATCAAAAAAATTAATTAAATCATATTAATCAATCATATTGCTTTTTTGCCACAACCAGAGCCATCATATTGCTTCTTTGCCACAATAATTTTTTTTGCCACAACCAGAGCAATCATATTGCTTTTTTGCCACAATCACATTTTTTGCCACAACCAGAGCCAGAGAAATAGAATAGATATGAAGTTTCTATAAAATAATTTCATAATCAATCATATAAAACATTAAACATACGGATTTGATGAATGATGATGCTGCTGCTGCAGCGCTGCCTTGCCTGCTGGCAACTGGACTGGACTGGACTCCTCTGGTCCTCTGGAGGCTGGATTGCTTGAGCTGAGCGATGCTGGCAAGCTGCGCAACTTAAGGCAAGGAACAAGCTTCCTGCGTGCTGCGGCGCTGCAGCAGAGATGGAGCGGGCACTGCGGCGCTGAAGCAGCTTAACCTTAGGTTTTGCTTCTCAATCTGATTTGGGGATTTTGGGGAATACCTTCTGGCTTCTGGTTTTTAGAACGTGGGAAGTTCCCTTTTTTTATTTTTTATTTTTCCTTTCTCTATTAAGTAGAACGACACCGTTCTACTTAATAGAAAAAAAACAGTAAACCAAAATTTCGGCTCTGTTCTCTTGTGGCATTGGTAGAGAATCATCACTCTTTTTTTTTCAAAATTTTACACAAAGAAACAACTTCACTTTTTCACCAATTTAAAATTAAAATTTTAAAATTCCCTCTAAATACCTACTCACATAAATTCAAAAAATAACACAATCATTATACTTTTTTATCTCTCACCTACACAATTTCCCAAAAAAAACTTCCCTCCTAACAAAAAACTTCCCTCTAATAAAATTTCCTCTACCAAAGCCATAAGAGAACAGAGCATTCATCTTCTCTTCTCCACGCGTCTTCTTCCTCAATCCTCAACCAAACCAGTCAACCGTCTTCATCTGCAAACCCAGCACAGGATAGTGGGGAGGCGCTGCAAAGGGAAAAAAAAATTAAATACAACTAATACCTTGGCACACAGGAGGAACGGGAGGCGCCAGCACCGGCTCGCCCCCCCCTAGCTCCGCCAGTGTCAGTCCCTCATTTCGCCACTTTGTCGTTCTCTTTCAATTTTTTTATTATTTAAAATACACAGTTTTCTTTTGTTGAATACCAGAAGGATTAGGGCTGGCCATTGCAACGAAATATGGAAGGAAGGAAAGGCAGAAGTGAAAGATAGTAAAATGTTACAGTCCCTATTTATATAAGAAGGAAAGAAAGGAAATTAAGAAGGATGGAGCTGATCTCACGTTTTGTGTTCTTTACAAAACACACCAACAAGCCCCTAGTTAGTTCAGCCAAAGAAGAAGAAAAAGAAGAAAAACTTTGTGAAGGATTAAAAGGATGCAGGGTGACAAGCGTTTTGTTTTCAATAGGAAGTCTCACAAGCGTAAGAGTTCTTTTGTAATGCATTTCATGTTTTCTCTACTGTTTTCTATCTTTCTTTGTCACCAAAGCAAGGAAATTGAGAAGGAAGGATGTAGCCTTTTTAAAAAAAACTGAACTGGATGCTCTCACAATTCACATGCATGAAGCACGATCTTGCCACCAGTTAATTAGTTCAGCCAAGGACGCCACAAAAGAAAAAAGAAAAAACAAACTTTGTGAAGGATGGAAAACAAGCAAGCGTAACAATTACTACAAGAAAAACGGACTTTAGTGTCGTTAGTAAAAGTTCTAGTGCCGACAAACTGGTCATCAAGTGGTCGCGATAATATAGGTCTGTAGCTAGTGAGGACTTTTGTTCACTGTCATCACTCATTTGCTCAAAGAAATGGTGGAGGAAAGTGTTCCATGTTTAAAGTGTGCGGAGAGCATAATTCTCTTATTTATTTTTGAGATTCTTTGTGAATTGTTTGTGCGTCGTTTGTAAGTTGTTTGTGCGTCGTTTGTGCATCCTTTGAGCATCTTTTGTGCATGTACATGTTTTTATTTTCCAACATAAACATCAAGGCCATAAGTAGTTTTTAATGATGGATTCTCTTTCTATCTCTACCTATCCCATTTCTTGCATTGGGTTAAATATTACTCCCATTTAATTTCCTGTTTATTGTGGACCCCATCAACTTCCCTTAGAAATGAATAATTTTTTCTTTCTTCTCTTTTCTATATTTATCTTTCACATTATCTTTAAGGCCTTTTTTTGCTTTTATATTTCAAAAATCGCTTTCAAATTCTTTTCAACGGCTAGTTCATATTTTATCTTTATATATCCTATAACTCTCTGAATTTTTTACAATGGCTCATTCCCTTTCTATCACTACCTATCTCATTTTCTTACCATGACAAAATATTACTCCCGCCCCATTTACTTTTTTATTACATAACCCCTTAACTTCTTTTTGAACTATATATATATATATATATTTTTTTTTTTCTTTCTATTTTCTATCTTTATCTTTCACATTATCTTTATTGGCCCAATTTATTTTTCTACCCAGAAAATTTTTTTTAAGTTATTTTCAAAGGCTAGTTCCTTCTTTGTATTTATGTATCAAAGATTCCTCCCGCTGAAGTGTTCAAGTTTGACAAGATTGTAACTCAAATATTCAAAGAACTCAACCATCTAAGTGATTATTAACCCTTTAGACTGTTGGAAAAAATAAGTAAAAAAAACAAGATAACTCTATATAAGTTTATATATTTGACTTGAAATAGTGCACAAAACACTTTCCTTAAGGCTAATTCGTCCACTATAATGTGTAATAATATTCAAGACGAATTTTTTTGGGATAAGATGAAGTTCAGTTAGTAAACTCTTACACTAAATTCCTCATTTCACTAAAACAAAAGCACAAAAAGCAGAAATTTTCTAATTCATGTTGATCTGAATTCTGCAACTTCCAAATTCCAAAATGACCACTTTATAAAAGTTCATGGCATCCTTCTAACTATTATGAAAAGTTATCAATTTGTTGATTGTTCAAGCAAAATTTGCATCCAATTAATTTATCAAAAGTTACAACTTAAATGTTGTAACTTCTTATTGTGTCATTTCAACCAAATGTCTATTCGATAATAATTTTTTATTATAGCCTTTGTATCAAGATTTTCTAAGAATCATTTTCAACACAATAAATTGCCAATCCATTTAATATTTCTTGCAACATTAATGATAGTATAACATAATAATAGAAATGACATAGTTACTAACCATAAGCGTATGAAATTTTTTTTGCTCTCTCTGGTAAAGAGAAAAAATTGAACCCATTTTTGGGGCTTTAATTTACTTTCTTTAAGCTTTGGCTGTGTCTTTGTGTAAACTAGCCATGGTAGGTACTGTAGGAGGGGGAGTAGAAGGGATAAACGCAAAAAGCATCCGAAAAAGAAGAAGAAAAAGAGAACCTGCTGAAATTTTTTTCTTTTGATTAAATGATTAGACCTGCATAATATATTTTATTTTAACCTTCGTCCAAAACTTTCAGGCCTGTATTAATTATCTAGTCTTATAACAAAACTGCTCAATCTTTTTTGGGCATAACCCTTCTATCTAGTTTTACCAATCCTTCTATTTAGCCTTTCCCTCCTTTGCCAATGCGTATGCGATAGAGTTCCGCTTACGCAAACCAAGGGCAGAGCTACATAGTAGCTTGGTGGGCCAATTGTCCCACATCAATTTTTTCAAAATACTCTAATTATTACATAAAAATTACCAAAAATATATAAAATAATTGATTTTGCCCTACCAAAAATTAAGAGAAATAGGGGCAAACTCTAAACAAAAAATAATTTAGTATTTAATTAATTAAAAGTGTGGTTATTGTTAGAATATATGCAGGTATTCTTAATGAATTTTAAGTTTGGTAAAAATAACATGAGTTTAAAAATTCACCTTACAATATTCAAATGTAGTTATAATTTTGGCATTTTTTTCACACAAAAACGTTAATGTAGTATAACAACTTTTTTTTTTTGCCCCACCTGACCTTGGGGACCAAACTCCGCCATTGGCGCATAGTGTGAGCAATTCGAAATGATCCAGAATCTATAATTCCCAAACTTGCCTAAAAACCCTCATCTGCCTCTAAGGAATTTTAAATCTGTGCCGAACCAACTTTACCATAACCAAAGCGTCTGCCCCAATCTCAACCCTCGATATCCTTGCTCATACACAACCCTAACCTACTCAATCATTTACATCACTATTCAATGATTAAATGGTTTTGTAACGAAACTGTTAAAACATACACACATCTTATTCAAGTGACGCTTTTAACTAGCAATATCGCTACGAAACTTCTTAGCGATGAAACTCATGTATTAATTATTTGAATGTAATTCTATTAGCAAGACATGATCATGCGATGTGTCAAAACGATAGAAATTATATGAGCATCAAAGTGAAAGGTATTTCAAAACAAACACTAAAATTACAGAAAAATATCTACAAATTAATAATTCTTGGACCATGAAATTTAATTAATTTAGAGCAATATTATTCAATAAATAATTTATTAATTTGAAAGTGTTCGAGACATTGCAAAATTCATTTAAGCGATGAAACAGTTTCAAGGGACTTGAATAATATAACTTTTAAACAATGCATTCATTTGAAAATATGATTAAAGATCTTAATTGTCGCAATATAATGGATGTCAATAACTTATTGGATTAATCGGATGAAAAAACTAAATGTGCAGAGGTCCGAGATTTTAGAATAAATTGTGGCTAATTCCATTGGAAATCATTTTGACGATGAAGTTGAAGAAGATTAAATACATTTGGAATCAATCACAAGAAAAGAAACATTCAGTTCATTATAGTTCGAAAAGAAACAAGGACTCTTTAAATTCTTCATTACAGTTCGATAATTCAACATTGAGATATTTGGATGCAATTATAAAAGTTATAAATGATTCAAGTAAATCAAAATTTCAAGAAAAGATAAACAAAAATAGATTTATATTTATTTCAATAAATTATCCTAGTTATTAATTTTATAGAGAGATTAATTTATAAAGTATCAATTTATGAAAGGTCTACTGAAATTAGGAGAACATTAGATTTTTAGAGCTTGATTAAGAAGATAAGATCTCCAATACTGGTATTATGATTAGATATCTCCATTTCATTCCTAAGAGAACATCTTTTCTTCAATATATAACTCATTCAACCTTAAATTGTAAAATGACAAATCGTCACATAAATTAATGACACAAATAATGAGTGTCATCCATTTTATTAATGAAACATTAATAAGAAAAACACATCTCACAATGAAGAAGAGGCTCATTAATTGAGTTAGAGGCCCTTTTCCATTTGGAATAAAGTACTAGTAAATGAAGAGGAAAAAAAAAAGCATCTCCCTAATTTTCTCCAACTTGCATTAATTCTTCAATGAATTAATGCAGAAATTAATTTGAAGTTTACTTGGCAACAAAAACCCCAGACGCACAGAGCCATTGACTCTCAAAGATGGCATCACATTTGATATTGGGATTGGACTTTTGGAAAAGATCATTGTTGGCCTTATTTTTCTTGATAAATGAGTCGCAGGTTTCACCTTTCGAAGCAAGCAAGGCTTTGTCGCAGCCAGCGAGATATTGATTTTGTGCTTCGCACGCCATCAATCAAAATCCAGAAATAAAAATTAGTTTCAAAATCAAAATAATTAAAGCATTAAATCCAAGAAAGAAACATTCATAATTTGGTATTCTAATAAACTTACCAGTGCTGATGCTTGCCAAACTTGCAAGAAGGAATACACAAAGTAGGATTGCCACCACTTTAGTCTGAGCCATTGTTCTTCAAGTTTTATTCTTTTTCTTTTTTTCGTGCACAGAAAATATTATATGTTTTCAACTTAATTTGTTGCGATATTTCTCTTTGTAACTCGATTCAGTATATATAGGCTCCAACCGTGCGCAAGAATGACACAAATGTCGCTGGGTTTGTTGAGGAAAACCTTCCGCAACAACAGTGTTTTTCGCAGCACTATTCCTGCGGAACTTTTTATTATTGTTTTCACCAATTGCAGAATTGCCGCCCATTTATTTGTGCTCATTTTAGATTTTATTGTTTGAGTAATTATTATATTTAATCCAGTCTATTACTATATTTTGTAATATATTAAAGCTACAACTAATTTTTGTTGACCACCCTCAATATAAAAACACTACAAAAAATTTTTAAAAATTCTTGGGAAAAAAAGAACAAAGCTGCACAATTATGGCACGCAGATGCCTCTGATCATTACTATTCATTGAACTATTACTATCAATTTAGTGCACATTCCACCTTTCATTTTAATCTAAAGTTTTCTCAAACAAATAAATTTTACAAACATAAAAATACTACAAAAAGTTTCTTGGTCTTGTCTTGATCCTCCCCTTCTTCCCCCTCCACCACTGCCGTTTTGTTCTGATCATCATTCGGTGTCGGAGCTTCACTGGAAGTCGAAGAGAAGGAGGAGGAATTCCGGGTGGCCGGCATGTTCACCGCCTGATCGGATGATTCTACCACCAGCTGTGTAGAAGACGGTGGCTGCTCCTCCTCCCTTGACTGAGGTGGCGGTGGAGGCAGAAGCATATCGTAAATGGCGGCGATAGGATAATCCTGCATTGATAACATGTTCGAGAAAGCCGAAAGAAGCGCTCCGCCTCCGGCGTCAGTGCAAACCTGTCGTGGTGATATTGGGGTGTGTATATATATATATATACACATTTATGACAATATAATAGTGTCCAATACTATAAATTTGAACCCTGTTCAACTGGATAAAATAATTTAATTGCGAGATTCACTAAGAACCATAATAAAAAAAAAGAAAAAATAGAACAGGACCCCTAAATGTTTAGGAACAACCCTGGTATCATAGATCAGGTTTAGGATCTGCTCTTTTCCATTCCATTTCAGGAAAACCATCACATTTTTCTTCCTAAATTCTACATAAAGAAACAACTTCATTTTCTACTAAATTTAAATTTTAAATTTTAAAATTCTATTTGAATCCTCACTCACATAAATTCAAAAAATAACATAATCATTACAGTTTTTTATCTCTCTCCTACACAATTTGTCAAAAGAAAATTCCTCCCAAAAAATTCCTTTCCAAAACTAAAAAATTCCCAATTTTAGTCACAAAGAGAACAAAACTTTAGTCTCTAGTCTATCGACATCAACTGTTGATTTATCGCAATTACATATCGGGGGCGTATTAATTTTTTTAAAATACCTCAATTGTTATAAAAAAAATTATAAAAGAATATATAAAATAACTGATTTTTCCCGACCAAAAATTAATAAAAATAGGGAAAACTTCTAAAATAAAATAAATTGGAATTTTATTAATTACAAGTGTATCTGTTGTTTGAATGTATACAAGTAATTTTATTAAATTTTAAGTTTGGCAATGCAAAATAGGAGTTTAAAAATTCACCCAACAATATTCATGTGTAGTTATTTTTGCATTTTTCCGCAAAAAAAAAAAGTATTAATATAGTATAATAATTTTTCCCGATAACTTTTTCCCCGCCTAACCTTGGGGGTCTACCTCCATCACTGTTACAAATTTAGCTATTGAATATTACGTACCAAGTTTAGCCACTATTATCAAGTTTAGGATGTGCTACACCAAGTGTAAATGATGATGTGCCATGGTTATAACTTATAAAATAGCGCAGATCAAATTTAGGCTCTGTTCTTTTCAATTCCATTTTTTTGGAAAATCATCATGTTTTTCCTTGAAAATTGTATACTCCATTCGTCCCATTTAAAGAGTAAACTTTAAAAAAAAAAAATCTTATCCCAAAGTTGTACTAGTAGTACTAGTATATACCTTATTTAAGGACATCGAAAAAAAAAATTTATCACTAGAGTAGCTCCTGCTCATATATTGTTATGCGTTCGCCGCTCCGTTTTGTAGTAATGATTTCAATTTGGAGCAACATCAATAATTTCACCCACGTTTTTTTTTCTGGTAATTGTGTACATGCACAGATTATGCACAAATGAATATCTATTGAGCACGCATGGATTTGTGCGCTTGCACGCTGTTGTCCCATGCTTTTCTAATTTTGCTGGTTAACTTTATTACCAAGATTTTCAGTTTGTATGATGTACCGCAAGAACAATTAGTGATCGGTTTTGCAGCATGCATGCGTTAACATAATGGCACAGTTGAGGATGAAAGGGTTGAACCTATTCGTGCCACTATCAAGAAGCTTCCATGGCTGTTCAGTTGCTTCAGGATCTGGCTTGCAAGTGTAGATTGAGTTGGTTCGAAGACACCTCCAATGAGTATAACTCATTATTCACAACACCAATCAGAGGTGGAAGTGGTATGCTTGGACTGGATCATCTTTGATCATGTCGGGGACGAGCTCCCTTCGGTTTTTACTCTCATCGAAGTATCCTATCATGTAGAGTTTTTTGTCCATGAAGCACTGCAGAATGACCATCCGAATGACCATACAGAAGGCTCCAAGCTGAGCTCACAGAAGCAACAGAACCTGAAGCTGAGGAGCAACACTGGGAGCTGCAGTAAGCCTCCTCCAGCAGATCAAATCCAATTGAAACGTGATCCACCTTGATGAGCTGTCAGATCTCATTAGATAATTTTTTATTATGCTTAAGAGCATGCTTAAGTTAATGGAGTACAGCTGTCATCTTCTAAGCTGTCAAGTTGCTATTTTTGGAGGGAAATTCAGTTAGAGATTAGATTAGCTGCACTTGATGTGCATTGTATGATCCGTAGTCTTTAGCTTCAGGAACTTATATAAATAAGCAGTAGGTGATTATTGTAATTAGCTTTTCCATTTTTTCTTCTTCTTCGATTAATAGAAGTTCAGAAAATTCTCTCACTCCTCTCTTCATTTGTTCTTAGCTTAGTGTTTCTTGCTTGAATATTGCTGCAATTCTGTCAATTCTACATGTGAGCCAAGGAAACATGAATTTGGTTGGATATTTCTCCAAATTGAAGAGCCTCTGGGATGAGCTTGAAACTTTGAAGCCACTGCCTCCTTGCTCTTGCATTCCAGAATGTGGATGTCAACAGAATCAAGGAGTTCAAGATATGGATAACAATAACAAGCTTATGCAATTTTTGCTTGGCTTGAATGAATCTATGGATGCTGTGAAGAATCAGATCCTTATGATGGATCCGTGGCTGACTATTAGACAGGCATATTCTATGGTTCAGACAGTAGAATGGAAATGGCAGCTTGGATTCACCTATTTTGCTGTTAATGAGAATAGTGCACTGATGGTTAACTCCCAAGTATATGGATCTGCAGCTAGACATGCTCCAACTGCTTCATCCAGTCGAAATGTTGGAAAGAAGAAGGTGAAGAATGGCCTTAAATGTGATTTCTACAAAGGAGAAGGTCACTCAAAGGATTCCTGCTTCAAAATTGTAGGATATCCAGATTGGTGGAAAGGTGATAAAGGAAAGGCTCCGAATGGACATGCGGCTCCGAATGGCCATGCAGTGAATGTTCTGGAAACTTCTTTGGATTTTTCTAAAACTCAGGGGAATTCTAATTTGGAAGCAGTTATTGCAAATGTCTTACAGAGAGAATTGAGTAAGATGATGCAAGGAAGGAACAACTCTGGAACTAGTAGCAGTACAAATGCTCCTTCTTCTACTGATCTTATCAATCTCACTTATATTAGGGAGTTTGGAGTATGTGTTCTTCTTTCATCTCTCCCTTTTCTGATTATATCAACAAAGACTCATGGATTATTGATACGGGTGCTACAAGTCATGTTTGCATTAATCCATCATTTCTCAAAAACATGAAACCAGTAGCTAGTTTCACTCCTGTGTGTCTTCCAGATGATACAGTCAAATCAGTATCTCATTCTGGTTGGGTACACCTATATGATCATTTGATTCTTGGCGATTGTTTACATATTCCATCTTTTAGGTTCAATCTCTTATCTATTAGAAAGTGTGCAGCCATAGCTAAAGTCCTATTTCTATTTCATCCTGAGTTTTGCCTACTACAGGACCAACATACTAGGAAAGTAGTTGGAGTGGGAAGAACAATCAAAGGACTTTACATTCTTGATCAGAATTCCTTTAAACCTGAAGGCATAAAGTCCTATTAGTCATCATTAGTAGCAAATCTACATCAGTTGCAACCAAAAGAAGCACTGTCCTTTCAGGAAGCTTACCTGTGGCATTATAGATTAGGACATTCTTCATTTGATGTTCTGAACAAGCTTAATCTGCCAATTTCTTATGATCATTGTAAACTTCATCCCTGTACTGTTTTTCCTCTAGCTAAGCAGCATAGAATTCCTTTTCCTGTAAGCACTACTCATACTACTAAGTGCTTTGATCTTGTACATATGGATGTTTGGGGTCCATATTCTAAACCTTCAATAAATGGCTGCTCTTACTTTCTCACTATTGTGGATGACTACAGCAGAACCACTTGGACATACTTTCTTAAGAGTAAAAGTGTAGTTCATTATGTCATTTCTAAATTTCTCAATTTGATTAAAAATCAGTTTCAAACTTCTGTCAAGGTTATTAGAATAGATAATGGCACATAATTTACAAATTCTTCTTGTCAAACTTTGTTATCTGAACTGGGCATCATTCATCAAAAATCCTGTCCTTACACCCCTCAGTAAAATGGTGTTATTGAGAGAAAGCATCAATATCTTTTGCAGATAGCCAGGTCTCTTATGTTTCAATCTTCCTTGCCAAAGAAATTCTGGGCAGAATCAGTACTTACAGCCACATACCTTCTGAATAGGTTACCTTCTGCCATCTTACAATGGAAATCTCCTTTTGAGATTCTTCATGGATCAATTCCTTCTCTTCAGAATCTTAGAACTTTTGGTTGTTTATGCTTTGCAACCAACAATGTTCCTCATAAAGATTAATTTGACGCCAGACCCATCAAATCCATTATGATAGGGTATCCTCCAGGTCAAAAAGGGTACAAACTCTATAGTCTAGAAGACCAGAAGGTTTTTGTATCAAGGGATGTCTCATTTCATGAGTTTACATTTCCTTATGTAGAAACTGTCAGTTGTTCAGATCCTCCTTCGAAGTCAGCAGCACCTATTTTTAATCCAATGCCATATTTTGATTTCAGATCTTCTCAGTTATCCATAATTGCTGATTCTCTCTTAAAAACATCCATATCTATTCCCACTGATCAATCTCCAATATCATCTAATACTTTAGATTCTTCCTCTGTGTCAGCATCCAATTCATCTGCAAATGAGTCTCCTGATCCTCAGTCTGAATCTCTTCATCCTGTACACCTCATTCCTCTTAGACACAGCTCTAGAGTCAGAAAGCCACCCCAATGGATGCAGGACTTTGTTCTGCCTCCCACTCACAAATCACCAACTCCCTTAATCTCTCAAGCATCTGATGTTGTGCATTCCACTCTTTCATCTGCTCACATGAATTTTTTAGCTAACATATCACATATCCATAAGCCTTGTTCATATAAGTAAGCAAAGGGTCATGTTGAATGGGAAAATGCTATGCAGCAAGAGTTGCAGGCTCTGGAAGCTAATGAAACTAGGGATGTCGCCTCATTACCTGTTGGTAAGAAAGCCATTGGTTCTCGATGGGTTTTTAAGGTCAAAAGACTACCAGATGGTTCAACTGACAAGTTTAAAGCTAGATTAGTGGCAAAGGGGTATGCTCAGATTGAAGGGGAAGATTATTATAAGGTATTCTCTCCTATTGTTAAGGTGGTGACTGTTAGGATTCTCATTGCTTTGGCAACTTCCTATAATTGGCCCTTGCAGCAAATGGATGTGAATAATGCCTTTCTGCATGGCCATTTGGAAGAGGAGGTTTATATGTTACCTCCTCCTGGATATAGCAAAGCTTCTGAAGGACAAGTTTGTAAGATGAAGAAGTCCTTGTATGGTCTTAAACAAGCCTATAAGCAATGGAATCATGAGCTTACCTAAAGCCTGATAGCCTATGGATTTGTGCAGAGTGACATGATCACTGTCTGTTTATCATCAACAAATCTTACCTGCAACTATTTTTGTTAGTTTATGTGGATGATCTCTTAATTACAGGTTCTTCAGAAGCTGTAATTGCTGAAGTTAAGAAGTTCCTGCATGACAAATTCGCCATCAAAGACCTCGGATCTGCAAAATACTTTCTCTAGGTAGAAATTGCAAGGTCTACTTCTGGTATTTCTCTGAATCAAAGCAAGTATGCTAATGATATTCTGCAGGATTCTAGTCTTGCTGATGCCAAGCCAGTCATAGTTCCTATAATCCCTAGTCTTCTGTTGGAGGATGATTCATCTCCTCTATTTGGTGATCCCGAGCAGTACCGCAGGCTCATTGGTAGGCTCCTCTACCTTGGCTTCACCAGACCAGACCTTGCTCATGCTACACAGCAACTGAGCCAATATGTCAATGCTCCAAAACAGAATCACTGGGATGCTGCCTTACATGTTCTTCAATTTCTGAAGGGGAGCCCTGCCAAGGGTTTGTTCTATCCAGCAAAGCCTATTTCCTAATTGACTGCATATTCAGATGCAGGTTGGGCTGCTTGCAAGAAGACAAGAAGGTCACTTATTGGTTTCTGTGTGTCTTGGGGATTCTTTGATTTCCTGGAAGTCTAAGAAACAGGCTACTGTCTCTAAATCTTCTGCTGAAGCTGAGTATAGAAGCATGGCTTCCACAGTTTGTGAATTACAATGGATCCGTTACTTTCTGAAGGGCCGTGCAGTTCCTATCACATTTCCAATCCCCTTTTACTGTGATAATCAGGCAGCATTGTACATCACTACCAATCCGGTTTTCCATGACAGAACAAAGCATTTGGAGAACAAAGTAGGATTGATCAATCCTCTTTACATTCCATCTAAGCTTTAGCTGGCAGACATTTTCACCAAAAGTCTTCATTCTCCTCAATTTTTGTTTCTCAGTTCCAAGCTTAGTGATAGGACTTATCGTGGGTCTACCAAATACAGTAAAAGTACTGCTTAAAACCTGCAATTAAGATGCTAAGAAAATATAGCACAGTAGTAGACAGGGTCGATCCACAGAGACGACAATTTAATTCAAATTCCAATTTAACATGCAAATAAAGCAAACTATTGACTAGCAGTCACCTTTGTGCCTTTTAAGAGACCTTAGAGTTGTCACTTAAATGTAGCGAAATAATAATTAAACTAATAATTAAATAGAAGACTTAAACAGATATCAATTCATGAGAAGAAATTCTGGTATTATGTAAATCCACCTTAATCTCATGCACGCAATCATAAACCTTTTAACTTGTCTAATTACTTATGCCGTTTCAGCTATAGTATTACCGCGAGTCCCCGCAAATAAATTCCAATTCTCCCATAGATTCTCGATAATCCCCCGCGAGTCCCCACAAAGGAATTAGTCTCTAACTACGTTAACTAACAGACCGCGAGTCCCCGCAAACCTTATTAATTAACAAATAGAAGCATTAAGAACTAGAAGAAACCGAACTAATAATTCCTACTGATGATGCATTAGAAATTATCACCCAATTAATCCTGTACTACTCGGCCGGTAGTTGTGCCACTCACTGACTCTACCAGATTAAACTAAGTTGATCAGGCTTAATAGAATCTTAGTAATTAGACACAAAAACACAGGCAATTTAGAAACATAATTCATTAGACCTTAGATTAATTCCTGGGTTTCATACATGCATGGATTATGGCTTCTTACATAATACCAGAACTAATAAATTAGCTACTCAGGATAAAACACGAAGAACACATAAATATAAAAGAAGACATTAAAAGATAAAAGAGAATATTGTATTGGAATTTGAGAATTCGCGATCTGGCACCCAGCGGTTTGGCCAAACGGTAGACTGTCTGTCGGAAAAATCCAAGTCGCGATTGAAACACAGAAAAACAGAACAGAATAGAGCAAAACAGAGGAAAACTAAACTAAAACGAAACTGTATATTGCGTGGAGAATAAAATTAACTAAGAAAACTACTCTCTGGAAAACTTCTTTAGAAAACTTTTGTCTAAAAACTTGTATCTAAAAGTGCAGGAATAATCCTATATATATAGGGATACAAATCAGCAATTAACTAATCACCTAATGGATAAGAAAACCTTTTTCTACTTGGAAAGAGAATTAATTAAGCACATGGAGTTTCTTTAAATTTGGTAACTCCCAACTTCTCCCATTAATTCTTTCTTGGATTGGTAATTGCCCAAAACTTCATTGCTTTTCCTTAAGCTTTTCCGCATATTCCATCAAACCTGCGCATGGCTGCCCACAAAATTAATTCAATTGCAATCCAATTGGATTCGGTCCACTTAGATTAATTCTAATTGAATTTTTGATGACAGCCCACTTGGACTCCAATTGGATTGGAATTAATTTTCCACGCATCCAATTTCTTCTCTGCTTTAGATTGCTTTTGCTTCTTCTTAAAATCGTGCGCAGCTTCCTTGCGGGTTTCCTCCTCTTTTAACCCACGAATAGTGTGGGCTTTTCAGGCTTGACTCGTCCACTCCAATTCTTTCACTTTTTTGCACATTCTTTTCTGCTTAGGCCCGATCTATAAAACTGCAAATAAAAATTAAAACCTTGGGCAAAAGCCCGTGAGAACTGCCATAACAAGTGCTAATATAATACACCTAAAAGGTGCAGATCAAAGGCGGCACCTGTGGGTAAGTGCCCCACCTTGCAATTCTTCACATATTCAGCAAGAAAGTTGTGTGGATCATCTCTAGCACCCCCATGAAACATTGGGACGCCATTCAGCCAGCCACTCTTCAATGGAAATCCGTTGAGCAGTGTTTGAGTGACTACTGCTGAAGCTCTATTATCTGTATCATGGCTGTAAGGATCTTTTACTGTGGGCTCTTCTTCTGTATCATGGCTATAAGGATCTACACGTTCTCTATCACCCATTGGATCTAATTCAGAGTCAGGATGTGAAAACTCTATTTCGGAGCTACCGGCCGTTTGGGCAAACGGTCGACTGACAGATTCTGTTTCTGCGAGTTTTCTTAACCGTGTCTCCTTGGCTAAGCGTTTGCAGGTCTTCTCGATCTATGGATCACTAAGTAATTCAACACCTGAAGATCTGGTCATACACAACACAAGGAAACACCAATGCACAATAAACTAGAAAAAGAATAAAAATTGTAACCGTCCCCGGCAACAGCGCTTAGAGATAGGACTTGTCGTGGATCTACCAAATACAGTAAAAGTACTGCTTAAAACCTGCAATTAAGATGCTAAGAAAATATAGCAGAGTAGTAGACAGGGTCGATCCAAGAGACGACAATTTAATTCAAATTCCAATTTAACATGCAAATAAAGCAAACTATTGACTAGCAGTCACCTTTGTGTATCTTAAGAGACCTTAGAGTTGTCACTTAAATGTAGTGAAATAATAATTAAACTAATAATTAAATAAAAGACTTAAACAGATATCAATTCATGAGAGGAAATTCCGGTATTATGTAAATCCACCTTAATCTCATGCATGCACTCATAAACCTCTTAACTTGTCTAATTACTTATGCCGTTTCAGTTATAGGATTACCGCGAGTCCCCGCAAATAATTCCAATTCTCCCATAGATTCTCGATAATCCCCCGCGAGTCCCCACAAAGGAATTATTCTCCAACTACGTTAACTAACAGACCGCGAGTCCCTGCAAACCTTATTAATTAACAAATAAAAGCATTAAGTACTAGAAGAACCCGAAACTAATAATTCCTACTGACGATGCATTAGAAATTATCACCCAATTCATCATGTACTACTCGGCCGGTAGTTGTGCCACTCACTGACTCTACTAGATTAAACTAAGGTGATCAGGCTTAATAGAATCTTAGTAATTAGACATAAAAATACAGGCAATTTAGATACATGCATGAATTATGGCTTCTTACATAATACCAGAACTAATAAATTAGCTACTCGTGATAAAACACGAAGAACACATAAATATAAAAGAAGACATTAAAAGAGAAAAGAGAATACTGTACTGGAATTTAAGAATTCGCGATCTGGCACTCGGCGGTTTGCCCAAATGGTAGACTGTCCGTCAGGAAAAATCCAAGTCACGATTGAAACAGAGAAAAACAGAACAGAACAGAGCAAAATAGAGGAAAACTAAACTAAAACGAAACTGTATATTGCGTGGAGAATAAAATTAACTAAGAAAACTACTATCTGGAAAACTTCTTTAGAAAACTTCTATCTAAAAACTTATATCTAAAAGTGCAGGAATAATCCCATATATATAGGGATACAAATCAGCAATTAACCAATCTCCTAATGGAATAAGGTAACCTTCTTCTACTTGGAAACAGAATTAATTAAGCACATGGAGTTTCTTCAAATTTGGTAACTCCCAACTTCTCTCTTTAATTCCTTCTTGGATTGGTAATTGCCCAAAACTTCATTGCTTTTCCTTTAAGCTTTTCCACATATTCCATCAAACCTGTGCATGGCTGCCCACGAAATCAATTCAATTGCAATCCCATTGGATAATTGGAATCCAATTGGATTCGGCCCACTTAGATTAATTCTAATTGAATTTTTGATGACAGCCCACTTAGACTCCAATTGGTTAATTTTCCATGCATCCAATTTCTTCTCTGCGTTAGATTGCTTTTGCTTCTTCTTAAAATCGTGCGCAGCTTCCTTGCGGGTTTCCTCCTCTTTTAACCCACGAATAGTGTGGGCTTTTCAGGCTTGACTCGTCCACTCCAATTCTTTCACTTTTTTGCACATTCTTTTCTGCTTAGGCCCGATCTATAAAACTGCAAATAAAAATTAAAACCTTGGGCAAAAGCCCGTGAGAACTGCCATAACAAGTGCTAATATAATACACCTAAAAGGTGCAGATCACTTGGCTTGATTACCTTTAATCCAGCTCAGCTTGAGGGGGGTGTGCAGAATGACCATCATAATGACCATACAGAAGGCTCCAAGCTGAGCTCACAGAAGCAACAAAACCTGAAGCTGAGGAGCAACACTAGTAGCTACAGTAAGCCTCCTCCAGTAGATCAAATCCAATTGAAACGTGATCCACCTTGATGAGCTGTCAGATCTCATTAGATATTTTTGGATCATGCTTAAGAGCATGCTTAAGTTAATGGAGTACAGCTGTCATCTTCTAAGCTATCAAGTTGCTGTTTTTGGAGGGAAATTCAGTTAGAGATTAGATTAGCTGTACTTGATGTGCATTGTATGATCCGTAGTCTTTAGCTTAAGGAACTTGTATAAATAAGCAGTAGGTGATTATTGTAATCAGCTTTTCCATTTTTTCTTTTTCTTCGATTAATAGAAGTTCAGAAAATTCCCTGACTCCTCTCTTCATTTGTTCTTAGCTTAGTGTTTCTTGCTTGAATATTGCTGCAATTCTGTCAATTCTACAAGCACCTCGAGCAGAGCTTCCTCCTCCTTTTCATTGCGGGGAGAGGATCCCAGGAAGCTATTTCCGAGTTGTACTTCTCAGCCGTGTTGTAGACTTCACTGTTCAGGTTGGCGCCCATCCCTCCGGCTACAAAAGCAAAGCTGCCACAACTTGCGGATGCAAATAAGCATCTAGGGGTTATCATGGAAGGACCGTTAAACCATTTGTGGTGCCCAACTCGTACCTACAGATAACAATTCCATCAATTTCCCTTCCCAACAACAGCGATGAGTCCCCGCACAAAATGACTCCTTATCTCCGGGTGAAAACACACATCTGGTGGCACCACAGGGAGCTTCGTTCGACACTTGAAGAGAAAAATGTTGATTGCGGCATTGCTGTACTTTGAAGAGAAAAAAACCCAGTACTTTCGTTCAGGAAGAAGAAGACTCGCAGGAGTTTTCTTTCCTTTGTCAAAACGACACTGTTCCACTTAAAGTTTAAAAATAAAATAAAAAAACTTTAGCATTGCACACGCATCGCACGCTTGAGGCAAATGATATGATCAGTCCCTCATTTCGCCACTTTGTCGTTCTCTTTCAATTTTTTTTATTATTTAAAATACGCACTTTTCTTTTGTTGAATACCAGAATGATTAGGGCTGCCCATTGCAACGAAATATGGAAGGAAGGAAAGGCAGAAGTGAAAGATAGTAAAATGTTACAGTCCCTATTAAGAAGGAAATTAAGAAGGATGGAGCTGATCTCACGTTTTGTGTTCTTTACAAAACACACCAACAAGCCTCTAGTTAGTTCAGCCAAAGAAAAAGAAAAAGAAGAAAAACTTTGTGAAGGATTAAAAGGATGCAGGGTGACAAGCGTTTTGTTTTCAATAGGAAGTCTCACAAGCGTAAGAGTTCTTTTGTAATGCATTTCACGTTTTCTCTACTGTTTTCTATCTTTCTTTGTCACCAAAGCAAGGAAATTGAGAAGGACGGATGTAGCCTTTTTAAAAAAACTGAACTGGATGCTCTCACAATTCACATGCATGAAGCACGATCTGGCCACCAGTTAATTAGTTCAGCCAACGAAGCCACAAAAGAAAAAAGAAAAGAAAAGAAAAAGCAAACTTTGTGAAGGATGGAAAACATGCAAGCGTAACAATTACTACAAGAAAAATGGACTTTACTGTCGTCAGTAAAAGTTCTAGTGACGATAAACTGGTCGCCAAGTGGTCGCGATAATATAGGTTCGTAGCTAGTGAGGAGTTTTGTTCACTGTCGTCACTCATTTGCTCAAAGAAATGGTGGAGGAAAGTGTTCCATGTTTAAAGTGTGCGGAGAGCATAATTCTCTTATTTATTTTTGAGATTGTTTGTGAATTGTTTGTGCGTCGTTTGTAAGTTGTTTGTGCGTCATTTGTGCGTCGTTTGTGCATCCTTTGAGCGTCGTTTGTTCATCCTTTAAGCGTCTTTTGTGCATGTACGTGTTTTTATTTTCCAGCATAAACATCAAGGCCATAAGTAGTTTTTAATGATGGATTCTCTTTCGATCTCTACCTATCCCATTTCTTGCATTGGGTTAAATATTACTCCCATTTAATTTCCTGTTTATTGTGGACCCCATCAACTTCCCTTAGAAATGAATAATTTTTGCTTTCTTCTCTTTTCTATATTTATCTTTCACATTATCTTTAAGGCCTTTTTTTGCTTTTATATTCAAAAATCGCTTTCAAATTCTTTTCAACGGCTAGTTCATATTTTATCTTTATATATCCTATAACTCTCTGAATTTTTTACAATGGCTCATTCCCTTTCTATCGCTACCTATCTCATTTTCTTACCATGACAAAATATTACTCCCGCCCCATTTACTTTTTTATAACATAACCCATTAACTTCTTTTTGAACTATATATATATATATATATTTTTTTTTTCTTTCTATTTTCTATCTTTATCTTTCACATTATCTTTATTGGCAATTTATTTTTCTATTCAGAAAATTCTTTTTAAGTTATTTTCAAAGGCCAGTTCCTTCTTTGTATTTATGCATCAAAGATTCCTCCCGCTGAAGTGTTCAAGTTTGACAAGAATGTAAGTCAAATATTCAAAGAACTCAACAATCTAAGTGATTATTAACCCTTAACAAGATAACTCTATATAAGTTTATATATTTGACTTCAAATAGTGCACAAAACACTTTCCTTAAGGCTAATTCGTTCACTATAATGTGCAGTAATATTCAAGACGAATTTTTTTTTGGATAAGATGAAGTTTGATCGGTTAGTAAACTCTTACACTAAATTCCTCATTTCACTAAAACAAAAGCACAAAAAGCAGAAATTTTCTAATTCATGTTGATCTGAATTCTGCAATTTCCAAATTCCAAAATGACCACTTTATAAAAGTTCATGGCATCCTTCTAACTATTATGAAAAGTTATCCATTTTTTGATTGTTCAAGCAAAATTTGCATCCAATTAATTTATCAAAAGTTGCAACTTAAATGTTGTAACTTCTTGTTGTGTCATTTCAACCAAATGCCTATTCGATAATAATTTTTTATTATAGCCTTTGTATCAAGATTTTCTAAGTATCATTTTCAACACAATAAATTGCCAATCCATTTAATATTTCTTGCAACATTAATGATAGTATAACATAATAATAGAAATGACATAGTTACTAACCATAAGCGTATGAAATTTTTTTTGCTCTCTCTAGTAAAGAGAAAAAATTGAACGCATTTTTGGGGCTTTAATTTACTTTCTTTAAGCTTTCGCTGTGTCTTTGTGTAAACTAGCCATGGTAGGTACTGTAGGAGGGGGAGTAGAAGGAATAAACGCAAAAAGCATCCGAAAAAGAAGAAGAAAAAGAGAGCCTGCTGAAATTTTTTTCTTTTGATTAAATGATTAGACCTGCATAATATATGTTATTTTAACCTTCATCCAAAACTTTCAGGCCTGCATAAATTATCTAGTCTTATAACAAAACTACTCAATCTTTTTTGGGCATAATCCTTCTATCTAGTTTTACCAGTCCTTCTATTTAGCCTTTCCCTCCTTTGCCAATGCGTATGCGATAGAGTTCCGCTCACGCAAACCAAGGGCGGCGCTACATAGTAGCTTGGTGGGCCAATTGTCCCACCTCAATTTTTTCAAAATACTCCAATTATTATATAAAAATTACAAAAAATATATAAAATAATTGATTTTGCCCTACCAAAAATTAAGAAAAATAGGGGCAAACTCTAAACAAAAAATAATTCATTAGTTAATTAATTAAAAGTCTGGTTGTTGTTAGAATATATGCAGGTATTCTTAATGAATTTTAAGTTTGGTAAAAATAACTTGAGTTTAAAAATTCACCTTACAATATTCAAACGTAGTTATAATTTTGGCATTTTTTTCACACAAAAACGTTAATGTAGTATAACATTTTTTTTTTTTTGCCCCACCTGACCTTGGGGACCTAACTCCGCCACTGGCGCATAGTGTGAGCAATTCGAAATGATCCAGAATCTATAATTCCCAAACTTGCCTAAAAACCGTCATCTAACTCTAAGGAATTTTAAATTTGTGCCGAACCGACTTTACCATAACCAACGTGTCTGTCCCAATCTCAACCCCCGATATCCTTGCTCATACGCAACCCTAACCTACTATATCATTGACATCATTATTCAATGATTAAATGGTTTTGCAACGAAACTGTTAAAACATACACACATCTTATTCAAGTTCCGCTTTTAACTAGTAATATTGCTACGAAACTTCTCAGCGATGAAACTCATGTATTAATTATTTGAATGTAATTCTGTTAGCAAGACATGATCATGCGATTTGTCAAAACGATAGAAATTATATGGGGATCAAAGTGATAGGTATTTCAAGATGAACACTAAAATTACAGAAAAATATCTACAAATTAATAATTCTTGGACCATGAAATTTAATTAATTTAGAGAAATATTATTCAATAAATAAATAAATAATTTATTAATTTGAAAGTGTTCGAGACATTGCAAAATTCATTTAAGCGATGAACAAGTTTCAAGGGACTTGAATAATATATCTTTTAAACAATGCATTCATTTGAAAATATGATGAAAGATCTTAATTGTCGCAATATAATGGATGTCAATAACTTATTGAATTAATCGGATGAAAAGACTAAATGTTCAGAGGTCTAAGATTTTAGAATAAATTGTGGCTAATTCCACTAGAAATCATGTTGACGATGAAGTTGAAGATGATTAAATACATTTGGAATCAATCACACGAAAAGAAACATTCAGTTCATTATAGTTCGAAAAGAAACAAGGACTCTTTAAATTCTTCATTACAGTTCGAGAATTCAACATTGAAATATTTGGATATAAAGTTATAAATGATTCACATAAATCAAAATTTCAATAAAAGAAAAAGAAAAATAGATTTATATTTATTTCAATAAATTATCCTAGTTCTTAATTTTATAGGGAGATTATTAATTTATAAAGTATCAATTTATGAAAGGTCTATTGTAATTAGGAGAACGAATTAGATTTTTAGAGCTTGATTAAGAAGATAATATCTCCAATATTGGTATTGTGATTAGATATATCCATTTCATTCCTAAGAGAATATCTTGTATTCAAGATATAAATCATTCAACCCTAAATTGTAAAATGATAAATCGTCACATAAATTAATGACACAAATAATGAGTGTCGTCCATTTTATTAATGAAACATTAATAAGCAAAACACATCTCACAATGAAGAAGAGGCTCATTAATTGAGTTAGAGGCCCTTTTCCATTTGGAATAAAGTACTAGTAAATGGAGAGGAAAAAAAAAGCATCTCCCTAATTTTCTCCAACTTGCATTAATTCTTCAATGAATTAATGCAGAAATTAATTTGAAGTTTACTTGGCAACAAAAACACCAGACGCACATAGCCATTGACTCTCAAAGATGGCATCACATTTGATATTGGGATTGGACTTTTGGAAAAGATCATTGTTGACCTTATTTTTCTTGATAAATGAGTCGCAGGTTTCACCTTTCGAAGCAAGCAAGGCTTTGTCGCAGCCAGCGAGATATTGATTTTGAGCTTCGCACGCCATCAATCAAAATCCAGAAATAAAAATTAGTTTCAAAATAAAAATAATTAAAAGCATTAAATCCAAGAAAGAAACATTAATAAGTTGGTATTCTAATAAACTTACCAGTGCTGATGCTTGCCAAACTTGCAAGAAGGAATACACAAAGTAGGACTGCCACCACTTTAGTCTGAGCCATTGTTCTTCAAGTTTTTTTCTTTTTCTTTTTTTCGTGCACAGAAAAAATTATATGTTTTCAACTTAATTTGTTGCGATATTTCTCTTTGTAACTCGATTCAGTATATATAGGCTCCAACCCTGCGCAAGAATGACACAAATGTCGCTGGGTTTGTTGCGGAAAACCTTCCGCAACAACAGTGTTATTCGCAGCACTATTCCTGCGGAACTTTTTATTATTGTTTTCACAAATTGCAGAATTGCCGCCCATTTATTTGTGCTCATTTTATATTTTGTTGTTTGAGTAATTATTATTTAATCCAGTCTATTACTATATTTTGTAATATTAAAACAACAACTAATTTTTGTTGACCACCCTCCATATAAAAACACTACAAAAAAATTTTAAAAATTCTTGGGAAAAAAAGAACAAAGCTGCACAATTATGGCACGCAGATGCCTCTGATCATTACTATTCATTGAACTATTACTATCAATTTAGTGCACATTCCACCTTTCATTTTAATCTAAAGTTTTCTCAAACAAATAGATTTACAAACATAAAAATACTACAAAAAGTTTCTTGGTCTTGTCTTGATCCTCCCCTTCTTCACCCTCCACCACAGCCATTTTGTTCTGATCATCATTCGGTGTCGGAGCTTCACAGGAAGTCGAAGAGAAGGAGGAGGAATTCGTGGCTGCCGGTGTTTTCACCGCCTGATCAGATGACTCTACCACCGGCGGTGTAGAAGACGGCGGCTGCTCCTCCTCCCTTGACTGAGGCGGCGGTGGAGGCGGAAGCATATCGTAAATGGCAGCGTTAGGATAAACCTACATTGATAACACGTTCGAGAAAGCCGAAAGAAGCGGCTCCGCCTCCGGCGGCGGTGCAAACCTATCGTGGTGATACTGGGGTATGTGAAATGATGACGAGGATGATGATGTAGGTGGGATGTCAAAAAGGTTAGGTAGGGAAGGGAAGGTGGTCGGAATCTGATTGGGAAAAACTGAATTAATAGCCATAAAGAATTAATTTTTATGATTCTTATTAGTTCTTTCAACTTTCCCACCCTGACTTTTGTTATTCTCTTATGTACATGCAGCTAGGAAGTTCTTATCCGCATCCGCCAACATAATTTTGTATTTTTTTCTCAACCCGCCCCACCCATTTATTTTTTTTCCATAGCCGACCCGCCTGGTCAGATTGCATCTAAAGCAAAACTGACCCACGGGTCACACAAATCATATGTATTTTGTGTGCGATGTGTGTATGCGCGCTGTGTGCAATGTGTGTGTGTGTGGTGTGTGCAATGTGTGCGCGGTGTGCATTGCGGGAATATATATATATATATATATATATGTTCGTTGTGTGTTTGTGTGTATATATATATATATATTTATGGGACCATTCCTTCAGCGTATTTAGTGAAGGGACTATATTATTTTTCTATTTATATGTATATATATAAGTTTTTTATATATAATTAATTTGATAATTCATTTTATTTTTGTAAATCAAAATTAATATGCCTTTTTTTAATTTCTTAATTTATTTAGTCGCTTATTCATAGATTATAGTAAATTTTTTCATGTAAAATTATTTAAAATATATTTAAATAAAAAGATGAGATAACTTTGGCATTAAACAACTTTATTTATTGGGTTAAAATGGATCATAACCTTGTGAATTGCAGAGTAATCTAACTCACTCGTATATATATATAAGATTTATTTAACATACATTAAAGATTATGTATTATGGTGCGTTAGCTGAATCATGCATTTTGGTGCAGATGAATATTCAAAGATTATATTAAAATACAAACTGTATACTATATATGCTACTTTTCCTGATTCAAATGATGATTGGTAATCATTTTTGCTGTTATTTGTTCCTCCTTGTGTCACAAAAAGAGGTTAACGTTTGAATCAAAAGAAAAATAGCCAAAAGTGTTAAAAAGTTTACGTTGACGACCATGATGGCTTTGGACTTTGGAGTCGAAGAAGAAAGGAAAAAAAAATAAAAAATTTAAAGATAAACAAGAGCTATTTATTCTTTCAAATTAAATGTGACTTTTTCTTATATATTTAAATTTAGTCCAATTCAAAATCAAAAATATTGATATGAGATGGGACCATGGAGAAAGTGAACTAAGGTTGAACTTGAAACTTTGGTCATATATATATATATATATAATAGAAAGTAATATAAGTTTAACATCAATCTGCCCTTCGGATGTCACATAAGTGCCACATAAGTCTAGCATTTAATGTAATATACATTATCGCTTAGATGTAACTTACCTCTAAATAATGCAACATGCCTACCACATTAACACATAATTTAATAAACTTTCCATATAAAGGCAATATAAGAGCAACATTTAATAGTTGTTTATTAAAAACATAAATTTAATTTTCTCTATTTTAATTAGATAACATTTTCTTTTGTCCATTTAGCTTCTTTAAGTTATTTTTCAAATTTCTATATCAAAAATTAACGTTCATATTTAACCCTCCGTATTCAACTTATTTAAATAAAAATATAAACATAGATATTTATATATATATATATATATGCATATATCTTTCATATTTTGTATATATGATTTAATATAGAATATTAGTTAGTCATATTTGTAAAATATTATGCATTTATCATGATAAATAAGTTGATTTTGTTACAAATAAATATATTATATATTTTTTATTATTTTCATTTACTCTTTTGTTTTTTGATATTTCATATACTATAAGTTTTAAATATCTATAAAGGCTATTAATTATATTATGATTATTTACCTTGTTCACCTCAATTTTCTTTATTTTTTTCACATCAAATTCGTTTACTTTTTTCACTTAAACTCCTTTATTTAATATACCATTATTACTTTCTATTAATTATAAGAAGACTCTTGGTAATCCATAAAAAATATGAATAGACACTCTATATATATATCCAATCCATTCAAAGAAAAACAACATTTTATTGTTTATAATCCTTATGTGCATGCCTAATTCACGCTAATAGTGCAACTTTTCGTAATATATACATCCATTTAAAACATATTTTTTGTTTAGAGAAATTTTTCAAAAAAATTTCTATTATTGATTTTTCTCAATCTCTTCTTCAAATTTGCAGGTTTATACTAGTTCAACTCCAATGAAAAACAAAGTTCCTTTATTCAAAGCTATAAAATATGTATTCAGGTTCCCCTCATGTGACAACAGAGTTTCTCATGCCGTCGACGCCTACTTACAACGCGCATCATATTCATTCAACAACTTTGTTAATTTTTATAAGAAGAAGACTAAAGAAGTTGACAAGAGAAAAGATGAAAAGGTGAGGAAAGGGAAGAGAATAGGTATGCCAATTCTATATTTGACAAAAAGTCACAAGTATTTGTGTTATAGTTAACCCATGTTTCTTGTTTTTATCTGTCCCACTCAAAGAGTCCACTTTGAAATATGTACAACTTATTATAGGTTGTGAGGTACAATCTCTAAAATAAGTAATTTACTATTATATTTTCCACTTATATCCTTACTTTAGAAGGAAGGGTTAATTGTGAACCATACATTGTTATATTAGTAAGTGTATGGAATGTAAATAAATTCAAAGTGGACTCTTTAAATGGGACAAAAAAAATTTTGAAAGTGGAATCTTTGAGTGGGACGGAGGAAGTATATATTTATAATAAGCTGATTATTATTTATAATTTTAATTTTTATATTATCACATAATAATATTATTGGGCATTCACCGTGCAAACGCACGGTGTTCACACCTAGTGTATCTACCCTATATAATAGAAAATAATATAGGCTTCATATAAATCTGCCACATGGCTACCACATAAGCTTAAAATTTAATAAACAATGTGGCTACATAGCTGCCACATAAGCAATTATCTCTTTTTCAAATATTGCCATGTGTCATCCTAATCAGCAATTTTCCTTCTTTAGCTTTTCATCTTCAGACGTTCAATTATTTATTTCCTAGTCAACAACTTCCTTCTTTAGCTTTTCATCTTCTTATGTTTCATTCTTTCATTATTTATCACCACTTTTATCTTACCAACATCATGGAATGGGAAAAGATTCAGGGAAAAAAAAAAAAAAAAAACAGTGGCGAAGCTGATCCACTTCCACAACATGCATGTTCCTTAATTTTCCTTCCTTTAGTTTCTCTTACCGTCGGCTGCCGCCCATCAGCAGAACCAATACTGCACGGTCACCATCCATCATCTAAATTTAAAGGTACTCTCAGATTTTTCCCTTCTTTATGCAAGTGTTACCAGGTTTTGATTTTTTTTTCCTTCTCTTATTCTTAATTTTGTTGATGCGGATATAACTTTGGTTTCCATCTCGATCCCTGCTTGTTCCTGAAATTCGCATTGCCACCATCAATTTAATTTCTCTCTTTTTGCTTCCTTAAAATTTGTCATTTTGCTTCACACAAGGAAGGGATAAAAGTGGAAGAGAGACGAAACGAGGGAGGGTCCATGGCTAATTTGGAGCATTAAATCTGGTAAACTCGTGACTTTTTTTTTTTTTTCCTCGATTTTCCATCTTTATGAATTGTGTTACCAGGTTTAATTTGGCTTTTTCTCTTATTCTGGATTTTCTTGATTCGAACATAACACTGTTCATTAAGTCAGCCCAATGTTAGTATTTCTTCCTTTTCAGGGATTCCTAATAGCGGCTGGCTCATAGATTTTCTTTTATTTATATTAATTTCAGTTTTTCTGTAGCAAAGCCTTTTAGAAATGAATTACATGCTTGATTGTTGTTTGCATTTTTAGTAATGAATCAAGTTTTTATATTTCTTTTTCACATTAGTGATAGTCTGCAACTTCTATGCAATGGTTTTGGTAAAGGTGTTTCCTAGAAATGCTTATTTACTATGATCTTTAGGTACGATTATTGAAATTCACTTTGTTTGATTCCGTAGCTCAACTTATTACTATATTTACTCTTGATTTATGTTAAAGCAATACATTCATTTGTTTCCATTAAACTCCTAAATTTACCCAAAAATTGAAAACTGGTTGAAATACTTTTAATTAGAAAACTGATTGAAATAATACATTTTAACAATCATGATGGGCAATTGTCGGGCATTGCACGGCAAAGACCGTCTAGTATATATATATATAATGACACAGCCTTCATCCTTAATGACTAAAATATTGACACGTGGCATCCTAATCAGCACACAATTAAGTTTCTTTGAGTTCTTAACCTATCCTAACATAATTTAATAAGGAGTCAATTTTGTAACCGATTTGATTAACACTTCAACTTCCCCTGATTTTCAGCCTTTCTCTTCATACGTTTTTGGCGCTTGATAATTCCCCATTTTTGGCACTTGATAATTCCTTCAGGTTCAGCCTTTTCATCTCTGGATTTTTTGTAAGAAACGATTGGGTTCGCACTTCAACTTCGAGTTCTTGACCTTTCATCTTCATATGTTAGACGTTATTAAACTTGATAATTTATTCAGAATTTTCATCTCTGGATCTTTTGTTATATTTCGATATTCAGTGAAAGAGCAGCAATTCTCTTATATTGTTAATCTCCGTCCTCTTCGCTGATGCTGTCATTAAAATTCACCATCTTCAGTGATGCTGTCGTTAATCTCCGCCATCTTCACCCTCACCAAAAAAAGCGAAAGACCTTTGGCTTTCTTCTTTCCTTTTCTGAACCAAATTTGCATCTGTTGCCATCATTACTCCTGCAACCTGAATCATCTTCACGGCCTCCATTGCTCCGATCGTCGTCTCGACCTTCACTATAAGGCGCTGCTGCTTCCTTTTTCTGTTTTTTTTTTTTTTTTGGTCCTTTGTCGGAAGTTATTGCCACCGCTGGGTTTCATCTTGTTGGAAAATTTTGCCACCGCTGCTAAGAACCCTTCAATTTTTGCTTCACTGTAAAACTTCCACCGTAGTTAAGGTTTTATGGGTTAATTGTTTTGTTAGATTTTCAACCATTTTTTGTTTGAAGCTTGAAGCTTTGTGAGTTAATTTTGTGGGTTTAAACTTTCACTGTCAAGAAGGATTTTTTTAAAAATATTCTTTTATATTGGGTATGTGGTAGCAGCAATCGGAATAATGGGGGAAACATTCTTCACCCTCTCTGCATTCTTTATATTACAAATGACTTAATTAAATGAATTTAGGACTGTTGAACCTATGTTTATTCCATTGTTGTTGATATTTTTTAAAAAAAATTTTCTGAGCAACCTAGGAATGCATCACTAATTTGGACCCAACTGCCATCTTCGTTTTCAAGTTTAGGATACACTTTGGAGGAGGCAGATCAACTGATCAGTTTGGATTGATCTGTGGTTTTGTTCAGAATGCAAAGAAATATGAACCCAAGTACAGGCTCATTAGGAATGGCTTGGATACTAAGGTAGAGAAATCTCGTAAACAATTGGAGAAAAAGGAAGAACAGGGCCCGAAAACAGACCCAGAAAATCTGTCGTTTTGAGAAGACGGCTGGAGATGCTACCAAGGGTGGAAAAAAGAATTAGATTTCTTGAAACTTTTCTTTTTGGATTCTTCTGTAGGAGAGAAAAATGGAGATGTTATTGCACAAGTATTTGTTTTAGGGATATCAAAGGTGGAAATCACAAAGCCAAGGCCAAATCCTGGAGTGGAATTACTCTTGAGGAAGAATGTAAAAAATAAATGAAGTTGAAAAGGATGGAATGCTATTGTTCTGGGCAGTAACTAGATTGGGCTAAAGAATCTGACCCGATGAAGAATATCTGTCATTTCTTATTAGTTTGAGGAATCAACGGTGGCATCATTGAAGCGCCATGGCTCTGGTTGGAAGGGAAAGAATTGAACAAAGAATCGACAGAGGCAGCAAAAGTAACTGAAAGCAGGTAGAAGAAGATTATTAAAAGCAAGCTCGGTATTTCCTTTTTCATGCAACTCAAGCTTTAGAAATGGAGAAACATTGAAGCTAAAATCTTTAGATACATGAAGCATGTTACTTGCTGGTTAATTATGAGAAAGTGTCAAAGTTGGTGGCTTTATTAAGTTGTATGAAACCATGCGCACTTTTGCTAGCATTTTTTCTTTGTTGAATTTTATGGACAGATAGATACTGAACAAAATGCATTATTATTGGAATAGAACTCCTTTTACAGTTTTCATCCTTCAATTTTATGGGTTTTTTTGAAACTGGAGGAAACTTAATTCAGATTAGCTTAGTTTCAACCTAGGAGAGTAAAATGTCATTACCTGACCTGAATTTGCAGGGAAGAAGGATTGAGAATGCAGCATTTGTGGGGCCGATTGAATTCCTGACATTTGAAGGAAGATTTTCATGGAACAATAGAATACTTGCAGAATTAATATGCTTTTTTTTTCCAGTTTTGATTTTCAATTTTGGTAGAGATCTAAAGAATCCGATCAGATCCAACAAAAAAAAGAGGTCCAAATTTTTTTAAAACGGGGAACATGCATATCAAAGTCTTGCTGATGAACATGCAATAATTGTTAAGCAATTGGTCGATGCCATTCTGGGGAGGAGCCTGAAATACTGAAGCTGAAAAAATGGACACACCCCTTCATATTAGCTGTAGCTAATTGAAGTGAGCCTATTTGCATACCAGTGAGTGGACACTACTTCATACAAGTAAGGGGATTGCTTTTCTAAATCTGTGGTACATTGCTTACTTTTACTCATTACTGCTTCTTTAACTCTAGAGTTCTAGAGTTTATACTATTAAGTTTGGACCAGTTGGTGAGTTAAACATTTGCTATCACTTTTAATCTAGAATTCTGAGTGGGAGTCTTTAAACAACCACTTTTATTTGTGAAGTATATTCGTCTATTATTAAAAATGAATAGACGACCAGGCTCTGGAACCTGTAAATATATAGCTACACAGGTAAATTTGACAAACACAAAGCCAGCCAGATTCTTAAAAAACTTGGGGAGATGAGGTGGTGCAAGGATATCTGGCATCCCTAGATGAACGATGGGAATGACACCGGATGTTGTCGGCTTGTGATTTCCTCCCTTTGAAAAGAATTAGAGATCAATTACCACAGAAATTTGTAGATGCCTATGACAACTTTCAAGATCACGTTGACAAATACTTGAATCCAGTGTGAGCCAAGAAGGTATTGGACATCAGTTCATTTTTTAAACATAAATATGTAATACAAAATATACCAAAAATAATTAAATTCAACGATGAATAACAAAAAATCGAGAAAAATGCTGCCACGTGGCATGCTACTTATGATCCTAATAAGCAAATCAGGTTTAATTTATATGATGTGGCTGCTTACAACTTTTACCCTTCTCTGTCCCGAAAATTTTCTTATTCCAAGCGTATTCAGCAGTTCAACCATTAATTTCTTATTGAATGAATGGAACCTGTAACGGTGGGGGCATTTGTTAATTGATTGCCTTGGCCATCTGAAAATCGAAGGTTTGGAATTGGTAAACCCACACCCATACATGAGGAGTCGAGTTCTAGACCTACGTTTGGAGAAGCTATTAATTTGGATGAGCATAAGATGAGCTGCTGAAGGTTTTTTTTTTCCTTTAAAAAAAAAAAAAAAAGTCTTTCCACTACTAATGATTAATAGTTTCCTTTCATAAACTGTCCCATTCCATTTGTTTTGTAATTTCTTCCCCTTTTTTTGAATTTAGAATAAAGTGACTTGTATGATTCTAACGTATAGAGAAGTGGTGCATTTATAAGCAATAACAAAATTGATGTCAAAATCACCTTTCACAGCCTTTATTTCTCCAAAAGAAACTCATGAACGATTGTATTTTCTTATAAATCATTCTCTTAAAATTTAAACCGAAGAACGTACTGTTTCTGATTAGTAGCCCACTAATTAGTTTTTATTTGTTCTCATAAGCAGGGTTGATCACACATCACGACAGATCATCTTACAGCCTACAAGATCTTCTCTGTAAGGCCATGTGCTTTTAGTAGTGGCAAGAAGGGAATCTGAATCTGTTAACTGGGAATCATTTTTGTGCTATTATGTCGTTACAGGCAAAGCTTCAAATGTGCACATGAATGAGGAATGCATTTGGTGGAGGTGCATAATCAGAGAAAAATAATACTTTTTTGTTGGTATTCATTTTGAAAGGTAATTTATATTAGTGAATTTACAAAGCTTATTATATCATATGCTACTTTTAATTTGTCCTGTACGTTTTGATTAATTGACTTAAATTTTGAAACTTTTCAAGCCTTACGTTTGTTCTGTTATTGTTCCGGATCACCTTGCAGTGTTATTTATTATACAACGTGACTCGGGAAAAAAAACGAGTTGTAACTGAAGATTAGGGGGTTGCAGACTCATCTATGAAGATATATGAATTCTAAAGATATATTTGATCTCTTTTAACTAATTTTTGTAAATTGGGCACTTTTTTCTTTCTCTTCTATGAGTAAGAAATACAGTAGTATCTCTCTTGCCGAATTCATCCGCATATATTGTGGCAAAGTTTGATTAACTAAAAGTGTGTTTGTTGTTAGAATGTATACAAGTAATTTTATTAAATTTTATGTTTGGCAAAGCAAAATAGGAGTTTAAAAATTCACCCAACAATATTCATGTGTAGTTATTTTTGCATTTTTCCGCAAAAAAAAAAATGTATTAATATAATATAAAAGTTTTCCCGATAACTTTTTCCCCACCTAACCTTGGGGGCCTACCTCCACCACTGTTACCAATTTAGCTATTGAATATTGCGTACCAAGTTTAGCCACTATTATCAAGTTTAGGATGTGCTACATCGAGTGTAAATGATGATGTGCCATGGTTATGAGTTTAACTTCTAAAATATCGCATATCAAATTTAGGCTCTGTCCTTTTCCATTCCATTTCAGAAAATCATCAATTTTTTTCTCCAAAATTTTATACTCCATTCGTCCCATTTAAAGAGTAAACTTTTTAAAAAAAAAATCTTTGTCCCAAAGTTGTACTAGTAGTACTAGTATATACCTTATTTAAGGACATCGGAAATATCACCAAAGTAGCTCCTCCTCATATATTATTTTGTGTTTGCCTCTCCGTTTTGTAGTAATGATTTGGATTTGGAGCAACATCAATAATTTCACCCAAGTTTTTTTTTCTGCTAATTGTTTACACGCACAGATTATGCACAAAATGGTTATCTTTGATCATGTCGGGGACGAGCTCCCATCGGTTTTTTACTCTCATCGAAGTATCCTATCATGTAGAATTTGTTGTCCACAAAGCACCCCGAGCAGAGCTTCCTCCTCCTTTTCATTGCGGGGAGAGGATCCCAGGAAGCTGTTTCCGAGTTGTACTTCTCAGCCGTGTCGTAGACTTCACTGTTCACGTTGGCGCCCATCCCTCCGGCTACAAAAGCAAAGCTGCCACAGCTTGCGGATGCAAAAAAGCATCTAGGGGTTATCATGGAAGGACCGTTAAACCATTTGTTGGTGCCCAACTCGTACCTACAGATAACAATTCCATCAATTTCCCTTCCCAACAATAGCAGATGAGTCCCCGCAAAAAATGACTCCTTATCTCCAGAGTGAAAACACACATCTGGTGGCACCACAGGGAGCTTCATTCGACACTTGAAGAGAAAAATGTTGATTGCGGCATTGCTGTACTTTGAAGAGAAAAAAAAACTCAGGTACTTTCGTTCAGGAAGAAAGACTCGTAGGAGTTTTCTTTCCTTTGTCAAAACGACACCGTTCACTTAAAGTTTGAAAATAAATAAAAAAACAAAAAAAAAAAACTTAAGCGTTGCACACGCATCGCACGCTTGAGGCAAATGATATGATCAGTCCATCATTTCGCCACTTTGTCGTTCTCTTTCAATTTTTTTTATTATTTAAAATACACACTTTTATTTTGTTGACTACCAAAAGGATTAGGGCTGGCCATTGCAACGAACTATGGAAGGAAGGAAAGGCAGAAGTGAAAGCTAGTAAAATAGTACAGTCCCTATTTATATAAGAAGGAAAGCAAGGAAATTAAGAAGGATGGAGCTGATCTCCCGTTTTGTGTTCTTTACAAAACACACCAACAAGCCTCTAGTTAGTTCAGCCAAAGAAAAAGAAAAAGAAGAAAAACTTTGTGAAGGATTAAAAGGATGCAGGGTGAGAAGAGTTTTGTTTTCAATAGGAAGTCTCACAAGCGTAAGAGTTCTTTTGTAATGCATTTCACGTTTTCTCTACTGTTTTCTATGTTTCTTTGTCACCAAAGCAAGGAAATTGAGAAGGACGGATGTAGCTTTTTTAAAAAAAACTGAACTGGATGCTCTCACAATTCACATGCATGAAGCACGATCTGGCCACCAGTTAATTAGTTTAGCCAACGAAGCCACAAAAGAAAAAGAAAAGAAAAGAAAAAACAAACTTTGTGAAGGATGGAAAACATGCAAGCGTAACAATTACTGCAAGAAAAACGGATTTCAGTGTCGTCAGTAAAAGTTCTAGTGACGACAAATTGGTGGTCAAGTGGTCGCGATAATATAGGTCCATAGCTAGTGAGGACTTTGGTGCACTGTCGTCACTCATTTGCTCAAAGAAATGGTGGAGGAAAGTGTTCCATGTTTAAAGTGTGTGGAGAGCGTAATCCTCTTATTTATTTTTGAGATTGTTTGTGAATTGTTTGTGCGTCGTTTGTAATTAAGTTGTTTGTGCATCATTTATGCGTCGTTTGTGCCTCCTTTGTGCGTCTTTTGTGCATGTACATGTTTTTATTTTCAACATAAACATCAAGGCCATAAGTAGTTTTTAATGATGGATTCTCTTTCTATCTCTACCTATCCCATATATTTCTTGCATTGGGTTAAATATTACTCCCATTTAATTTCTTGTTTATTGTGGACCCATAAATTTCCCTTAGAAATGAATAACTTTTGCTTTCTTCTCTTTTCTATATTTATCTTTCACATTATCTTTAAGGCCTTTTTTTGCTTTTATATTCAAAAATCGCTTTCAAATTCTTTTCAACGGCTAGTTCATTTTTTATCTTTATATATCCTATAACTCTCTGAATTTTTTGTAGTGGCTCATTCCCTTTCTATCGCTACCTATCTCATTTTCTTACCATGACAAAATATTACTTCCGCCCCATTTCCTTTTTTATTACATAACCCATTAACTTCTTTTTGAACTAAATATATATATATATATTTTTTTTTCTTTCTATTTTCTATCTTTATCTTTCACATTATCTTTATTGACAATTTATTTTCTATTCAGAAAATTCTTTTTAATTTATTTTCAAAGTCTAGTTCCTTCTTTGTATTTATGTATCAAAGATTCCTCCCGCTGAAGTGTTCAAGTTTGACAAGATTGTAAGTCAAATATTCAAAGAACTCAACCATCGAAGTGATTATTAACCCTTTAGACTGTTAGAAAAAACAAGTGAAAAAAACAAGATAACTCTATATAAGTTTATATATTTGACTTCAAATAGTGCACAAAACACTTTCCTTAAGGCTAATCCGTCTACTATAATGTGCAATAATATTCAAGACGAATATTTTTTGGAATAAGATGAAGTTCAATTAGTAAACTCTTACACTAAATTCCTCATTTCACTAAAACAAAAGCACAAAAAGCAGAAATTTTCTAATTCATGTTGATCTGAATTTTGCAACTTCCAAATCCCAAAATGACCACTTTATAAAGTTCATGGCATCCTTTTAAATATTATGAAAAGTTATCAATTTGTTGATTGTTCAAGCAAAATTTGCATGCAATTAATTTATCAAAAGTTGCAACTTAAACGTTGTTTTAAGTTGCAACTTCTTGTTGTGTCATTTCAACCAAATGCCAATTCAATAACAATTTTTTTTTATAACCTTTGTATCAAGATTTTCTAAGTATCATTTTCAACACAATAATTTGCCAATCCATTTAATATTTCTTGCAACATTAATGATAGTATAACATAATAACAGAAATGACATAGTTACTAACCATAAGCGTATAAAAAAAAATTTTGCTCTCTCTACTAAAGAGAAAAAATTGAACCCATTTTTGGGGATTTAATTTACTTTTTTTGAGCTTTGGCTCTGTCTTTGTGTAAACTAGCCATGGTAGGTACTGTAGGAGGGGGAGTAGAAGGGATAAACGAAAAAAACATTCGAAAAAGAAGAAAAAAAAGAGAGCCTGTTGAATTTTTTTTTTCTTTTGATTAAATGATTGGACCTGCATAATATATTTTATTTTAACCTTCGTCCAAAACTTTCAGGCCTGCATAAATTATCTAGTCTTATAACAAAACTACTCAATATTTTTTGGGCATAACACTTCTATCTAGTTCTACCAATCCCTCTAATTAGCCCTTCCCTCCTTTGCCAATGCGTATGCGATAGAGTTCCGCTCACGCAAACCAAGGGCGGAGCTACATAGTAGCTTGGTGGGCCAATTGTCCCACCTCAATTTTTTAAAATACTCCAATTATTATATAAAAATTAGAAAAAATATATAAAATAATTGATTTTGCCCCACCAAAAATTAAGAAAAATAGGGGCAAACTCTATATCCTTGCTCATACGCAACCCTAAACTACTCAATCATTTACATCATTATTCAATGATTAAATGGTTTTGCAATGAAACTTTTAAAACATACACACATCTTATTCAAGTAACTCTTTTAACTTGCAATATCGCTATGAAACTTCTCAGCGATGAAACTCATGTATTCCGTTAGCAAGACATGATCATGCGATGTGTCAAAATGATAGAAATTATATGGGGATCAAAGTGATAGGTATATCAAAACGAACACTAAAATTACAGAAAAATATCTATAAATTAATAATTCTTGGACCATGAAATTTTATTAATTTAGAGAAATATTATTCAATAAATAAATAAATAATTTATTAATTTGAAAGTGTTCGAGACATTTCAAAATTCATTTAAGGGATGAAACAGTTTCAAGGGACTTGAATAATATAACTTTTACAATGCATTCATTTGAAAATATGATTAAGGATCTTAATTGTCGTAATATGATGGATGTCAATAACTTATTGGATTAATCGGATGAAAAAACTAAATGGTCAGAGGTCCAAGGTTTTAGAATAAATTGTGGCTAATTACATTGGAAATCATGTTGACGATGAAGTTGAAGATGATTAAATACATTGGGAATCAATCACACGAAAAGAAACATTCAAAGAGACAAGGACTCTTTAAATTCTTCATTACAATTCGAGAATTCAACATTGAAATATTTGGATGCAATTATAAAAGTTAGAAATGATTCACATAAATCAAAATTTCAAGAAAAGACAAACAAAAATAGATTTATATTTATTTTAATAAATTATCCTAGTTATTAATTTCATAGTGAGATTATTAATTTATAAATTTATGGAAGTTCTATTGTAATTAGGAGAACAAATTAGATTTTTAGAGCTTGACTAAGAAGATAAGATCTCCAATATTGGTATTATGATTAGATATCTCCATTTCATTCATAAGAGAACATCTTTTCTTCAATATATAAATCATTCAACCCTAAATGTAAAATGATAAATCGTCACATTAATTAATGACACAAATAATGAGTGTCATCCATTTTATTAATGAAACATTAATAAGCAAAACACATCTCACACTGAAGGAGAGGCTCATTAATTGAGTTAGAGGCCCTTTTCCATTTCGAATAAAGTACTAGTAAATGAAGAGGGAAAAAAAGCATAAAAAAAAAAAGCATCTCCCTAATTTTCTCCAACTTGCATTAATTCTTCAATGAATTAAGGCAAAAATTAATTTTAAGTTTACTTGGCAACAAAAGCACCAGACGCACATAGCCATTGACTCTCAAAGATGGCATCACATTTGATATTGGGATTGGACTTTTGGAAAAGATCATTGTTGACCTTATTTTTCTTGATAAATGAGTAGCAGGTTTCACCTTTCAAAGCAAGCAAGGCTTTGTCACAGCCAGCGAGATATTGATTTTGAGCTTGGCACGCCATCAATCAAAATCCAGAAATAAAAATTAGTTTCAAAAGCAAAATAATTAAAAGCATTAAATCCAAGAAAGAAACATTAATAATTTGGTATTCTAATAAACTTACCAGTGCTGATGCTTGCCAAACTTGCAAGAAGGAAAACACAAAGTAGGACTGCCACCACTTTAGTCTGAGCCATTGTTCTTCAAGTTTTTTTCTTTTTCATGCACAAAAAATTATAAGTTTTCAACTTAATTTGTTACGATATTTCTCTTTGTAACTCGAGTCACTATATATAGGCTCCAACCCTGCGCAAGAATGACACAAATGTTGCTGGATTTGTTGCGGAAAAACTTTCGCAACAACAGTGTTATTCGCAGCACTATTCCTGCGGAACTTTTTATCATTGTTTTCAGAAATTGCAGAATTGCCCATTTATTTGTACACATTTTATATTTTATTGTTTGAGTAATTATTATATTTAATACAGTCTATTACTATATTTTGTAATATGAAAACTACAACTAATTTTTGTTGACCACCTTCCATATGAAAACACTACAAAAAAATTTTAAAAATTCTTGGGAAAAAAAAGAATAAAGCTGCGCAATTTCGGCACGCAGATGCTGATCACTACTATTCATTGAATGATTACTATCAATTTAGTGCACATTCCACCTTTCATTTTAATCTAAAGTTTTCTCAAACAAATAGATATTACAAACATAAAAATACTACAAAAAGTTTCTTGGTCTTGTCTTCATCCTCCCCTTCTTCACCCTCCACCACTGAAGTTTTGTTCTGATCATCATTCGGTGTCGGAGCTTCACTGGAAGTCGAAGAGAAGGAGGAGGAATTCGGGGTGGCCGGTATGTTCCCCGCCTGATCGGATGACTCTACCACCCGCTGTGTAGAAGACGGCGGCCGCTCCTCCTTCCTTAACTGAGGTGGCGGCGGAGGTGGAAGCATATCGTAAATGGCAGCGAAAGGATAATCCTGCATTGATAACATGTTTGAAAAGGCCGAAAGAAGCGGCTCGGGCTGCGGTGCAAACCTGTTGTGGGGATACTGGGGTTTGTGAAATGATGACGAGGATGATGATGTAGGTGGGGTATCAAAGAGGTTAGGTAGGGAAGGGAAGGTTGTATTTTTTTCTCAACCCACCCAACTCATATTTTTTCTCTATATTGCATCTAAAGTGAAATTGACACGCGGGTCACACACATCATATGCATTGTGTCCGCATACATATGATTTGTGTGTGCGTGTTGTGTGCGCGCGCTGTATGCGATGTGTGCAGTGGCGTAAGGAATAATTTAGTACGGGTCAGGCCCAGTGCAAAGGCAAGGCAGTACGGGCGCCCGTCAAGGGTCCAAAATTTTGAATGGCCCAAAATTATTATAATATACTAATATGTATTAATAGGTTTAATTTTTTAAAATTTTAGCTTTAGGCCCAAATTAAAAATTGAAAAGTATTAATGTAAGGTGGGCCTTTTTATTTTTATTTTCAAATGAGAGCCCAAAAATTTTTGTTTTTTTTTCTCGTATGAAATTTACTGAACCTTTTTTTTTTAGGAGCCTCTTTTTATTGTTTGCTCCGAGGCTTTATAAGTATTTATATGTGTAAGGACCGGCCCTGGTGGGGGTCTAAATTAATTAGTGTAATTTTTCTTTGCTCCAATAAATAAATGTATTTAAATACAATAGCATATCAAAAGTCACAATTTAAAAAGCGATAAAATATACAGCCAAAGCAGTCATTCATCCACTTGTCGAACTCTTTTCAACTGCCCTTTACAATCGCCTGTTTTCTGAAAACGATCCAAGATTTTCTCATTCTCAAGTGTTGAAAAAATACTCTTCTCGATGTATATAACAAGACAATCATTACTCGTCTCATCCGGTTATGCAAATCAGTCTTGACAAGCTTCATAGTAGAAAAAGCTCTCTCAACAGAAGTAGTTGCCACCAATAAAACCAAAGCCAACTCAATCAGATGATACACTAATGGAAAAGATATACGCTTGCCCCTTTTAACCATTATCTGAGCAAGGATTCCCAAATTGCCAAGTGCAGAAAATTAAGGATCATATCGCACATTAACAATGTAATTTCTAAGTTGTTGCTCAATGGACTTATAATCGCTAGGTGTGATGTCCTCGGAGTATAAATCAGCAAGACGCTTGAGTTTATCAACACATAATGCAAAAAAAAAATCTTTCAGATCAAGACATGCTATGCAACCAAGCACTTCCACTAGCTTCTGAAAAACGTCCATCTATCTCTATTTTGATTTTATCAACAATTTGATATTGCAATCATAATCAAATTAGTAACCAAGAAAAAATTCTAAACAAACAAAATAATATAGATGATATAAATAATACCTGACAAACAATTTGCACACGATAGTAATCTAAGTTGGTGATGAGTTGTGCTCCGTGCCTTTTATGACCACGTGGAGGCACATTTTCTACCATATCAATCATTGTTATCTCATACAACTCACAAAATCTAGTTACCTCATCAAAAATCACTTCCCATCCATTCTCTCTAAAGATATGCAATTGATGTTTCACAGTATTGATCAAGGACATAGCTAGAACAATATTTTGTTGTAAGACAAGAGAGAGCTCATTTGTTATTCCTAACAAATATTTTATCAAATGCAAAAGAAAAACAAACTCATAGGTATTCATTTTTTTCAATCAAACCTCCGACAGTACCTTTACTTTCAAGAGAAGTGGAATCGTCACGTACATTTTCCAACACTTGTGCCACTGAAGACCACATAGAGCATAGATGAAGTAATGTCGAGTAATGTGATCCCCAACGAGTGTCTCCGGGTCTCACCAAACTCGATTCTTGATTCTTGACTTTCCCACTTTGCCTCTTTCCACTATTTGTTTTCACCAACTATCATATCATGTTGAATCTGTCTAAGTTGATCTTTCCTCTTGCAAGATGTCCCAGTAATATTCACAATCATGGACACATGTGTAAAAAAATCTTTCATGAAAAATAGATCCTTGACAATAGCAAGAATAATTTACGAAGTTTGTGAGAAAAACAATGAACATGCATGGCGTATGGATTCTCTTCTGGTATGAGAGCCTTCAACCCATTAAACTCACCTCGCATATTTGCAGCCCCATCAAATCATTGACCTCTCAATTTGGATTATCATAAACGATGTTGTGCAAACAACTTATCAAATAGCATCTTTCAAAAACTGAGAACAAATGTCAGACACGTGCTTAATTGCAAGAAATCTCTCAATCACACATCCCTCATTGTTAACATATCTCAACAACTCCCATTTGCTCCTTCATAGCGGAATCTCTAGCTTTATCAACCAACAAAGTAAAAACTTTGTCCCTAATATCATTACGTATGCAGCCCCTATCCTTAAACTTCAAAGCCCCAGGACAAAATTATGAAAATAGACTCTAACTTTTTTTAATAAGGTAAGATATTTTCTATAAATTATTATAAATTTTTAAACTTCTTCATAAGAAAAATAGTCTATTATGTATTAGTTTCAATATTTTCATATTTATTTTGGCTCGAAAAAACTTGAGAAAAAGAAGAAGAAGAAAACATACAAGCTAAAAAGAAAAATTAATATTAATATTAAGTAGAAAATAGAAAAATAAGGAGAAATAATTACTAAAACAAAAAGAAAAATGACGGTCTAAACGGATTTCCAAAAAAAAAAAGAATTGATGAAAATGAGAAAAATACTAATGTTATAATAGTAAAAGTAGACTAGAATGTAAAGAAAAAAAATTAAAGAGTGAAAAAAGGGAAAGTTAATATTACTAATGAAGCCATTGTAAGAGGAGGGTTGGAGTACTGCAACGGAGTACGAAAGAAAGGAGAGGAAAGTAGAAATCCATTTGTAGAAAAACAAAAGAAAACTTAATTTTAGGATTGGGGGCCCCTGCAAATTTTTATGAAGTTGAAAAATACAAAATTTTGATTTGAAATGAAAAAAAAAAAAACCAGCTTAGGAGCGTTCTTAATTTGATGGATTATAATCTAATTGGGCCTCCAATTTTTATTTTATTTTCGTCTAAAAATAGGCCCAAAAATTTAGACTACAAAATAAAAATTCATATATATAAACATATTATAATAAATTATATATTGGGCCCCTGAAGCAGGTGGGCCCTGGTCCGTCGCCCAGGCCCACCCTGCTTGAGGACCGGCCCTATATATCATTAAACACATACATCTGACCTGACTAATATTTGGTAGGTAAGGTTACTGCGGCTGGTTTTCTATCACTATTCTGTTTTTGAATCTCATGGGACACTTGTTATTGTTGAACTACTTTATTATTTTTGTTTTTTGAAATCATAAGGCTGCTTTGTATGCTTCCTTGGTCATTTAGGTGATGTACCCGTATTTTGTGTTTCAAGTGTTGGTTCTTAATATAGTTTCCTTATAATTGTTTTTAACCATGCTTGCAAATCAAGTTTGAAAACCCATTAAAATCATTCAGTTTTTCGTTGGCTGTCCATTTGGTTGGAACATTTTTTTGCAAACATTGTTTGTGTAAGCTTGAGCGCATTCTTAGTTTTTTTTTTTTTTCTCTCTGCCCAATGTGTAGAAATTTTGAAATATGTTTTTCTTTTAACACATATGTTATTTACATGAGATTGTTTAGTCGATATAATAAATTTGCAATGCAACAACTGACATTGGTTCAGATAAAAAACTATCACCCTCCAATATTCCAATTATATTTTAAAAATGAAGTTCCAAAGTTCATATGAAATGGAATATACAACTTCATGTTTAGAAAATTAATTGCATCCTCAGCTTCTGTTACAATTTACTCTAGCTTGGACACCAAAAGAAGATAACATAATTGACTTTCCTTTTTGATAATTTAATTTAAAAAAAAAAAAGGAACTGAAATCTGTGAGTGCAAGATTTCTTTCAATTTTTGTCACTTAAAAAGACGCCATTAAGTTTGTTCTTCTTTGGATTCAAGCTATTAGAGTTTGAATAATGTGGAAGCTTTACGTAATGTGGAAGTATTTTTTTTCGTCGTGGTATGAGATATTTTACAACTTTGTTGAATGTCGTAATATGATGAATTATCATATGGGTTCTCATCATTATTGCGTTTAAAGCTTTTGGATGGTTGATATTGGTTTCCTTTGATGTGTACTATATGTGAAAATAAAGGTAGAATCAGTATTTGTTCCATAGTGACCTTCAATTTTAAATGTTAATAAGAGATTGTGTTTGAATGATAAAGGTTTAATTTAATGTATCCAACACTTAGTAGAACAAAGCTATTTTATCCAAAAATTCAGTGTGTCAATACTCTTTTTAGTAGTTCTACACTATTAACTTTGGTAAACTATATTCATTGATGCATTGAAAAAAGTACTTCAAGAACCAAAGAAAACAAAGGTTTAACTGAATTAAAATGAGTTAGTTTCTTTTCTTTTTTTTAACAGTAACAACAAACTTGTGATTTGTTTTTCTATGATTTCTAACTCTTCCATCATTTGGAAAAATAGATGCTTCTATTTCTTTAAACTTCTTCTTAATTCTAAGAGGGAGGAATAGTTTCTTGTATTTCATTCACCAACCGTATACACATATATAGACATTTAGTGATCCTGTGATAGGAAAGGACAAACAATTAAAGATTATCTACAACCTACAATTAGGGAGAGATTAGCTACTTTCCATAAACTACAATACAATATCTAACACTCCCCCTAAAGTTGGTGTATAGATATTGATCATGCCAACTTGTTACAAAGATAATCAATCCTAACTCCATTCAAAGCCTTTGTGAAAATATCCCCCACTTGTTCTCCAATTCTTATGTGTCCCGTGGAGATCACACCTAGTTCAATTTTCTCACGAACGAAATGACAATCAATCTCGATGTGTTTGGTTCTCTCATGAAAAACGGGATTGGAAGCAATGTGAAGTGCGGCTTAGTTGTCACACTACAACTTAGCTGGCATAGAAACTTTAATGCCCACTTCACTGAGAAGATAATACATCCACATTATTTCACATGTAGATTTTCTCATAGCCCTGTATTCTGACACTACACTTGAGCGTGAAACAACCTTTTGTTTCTTGCTTTTCCATGAAACCAAGTTCCCTCCAAAAAATACGCAATATCCAGAAGTGGATCTCTGATCTTCTTTAGATCCTGCCCAATCAGCATCTATAAAACATTCAATCATAGTGTGGCCATGATTACCGTAAATAATTCCACGTCCAACTGCCCCTTTCAAATAGCACAAAATATGCTCCACTGCTTTCCAATGATCAATGGTAGGAGATGACATATACTGACTTACTACACTTACTGGATAAGCAATATCTGGACGAGTCACAGTAAGATAATTCAACTTTCCTGCCAATCTTCTGTCTCTCTCAAGATCATTAAACAATTCACCTTTCTTTCTGAGCTGGATATTAGGAACCATTGGGGAAGTACATGGCTTAGCACCCAATTTTCTAGTTTTAGATAATAAATCAAGCACATATTTCCTTTGAGATAAAAAGATTCCTTTCTTACTTCTAGTAACCTCGACCCCCAAAAAATACTTCAACATGCCTATATCTTTAGTATGGAACTGTGTGGAGAAAGTGTTTAAGAGAAGAAATCACAACTAAATCACTACCAGTGATTACAATATCGTCCACATCGACCACTAACGGGATAATGCCGCAATCTGAACATCAATAGAAGACAGAGTTATCAACCTTACTCTTCTTTATACCAAACTTTTCAACCGCACACATAAACTTACCAAACCAGACACGAGAGCTTTGTTCATGCCATATAATGATTTACAAAGACGACATACTTTCCCATACTCCCCTGAGCAACAAACCCTAGTGGTTGCTCTATATAAACTTCCTCCTGACGATCGCCATGAAGAAATGCATTTTTTATATCTAACTGGTGCAGAGGCCAATGATGAGTGGTTGCCAGAGAGAAATAAATAACAGCACGAGGCAAGTTTTGCAATAGGGGAAAAGGTATCAAAATAATCCACGCCATATGTCTGAGCATATCCGTTGGCAACCATGCGGGCCTTCAAACAAGCAATAGAACCATCAGGGTAAACTTTCACTGCGAAAACCCATTTACATCCAACAGGGCGTTTGCCGATGGGCAAATCTACCAAAGACTATGTACCATTGGTATCCAAAGCATTCATCTCCTCAACCATAGCCTAGCGGCAACCATAATGGGCTAAAGCTTCAGGAACATTTTTAGGAACGGACACAGAATTGAGGGAAGCAATAAAAGAGCTAGAAGAGGATGACAACTTGTCTTAAGAGACAAAAAAGGATATTGGGTAAGTACATGTCCGTTTACCTTTGCGAATGGCAATGGGAAGGTCACTAGATGGAGAGAGAGCTGACAAGAGAGAGAGACCAATGCATCAGGACAAATTAGAGATGGAGCATCAGAGATTGGTGGAGGGGGAAGCCGATGACGGCAATAGTATGTTTGTATGATAGGAGGCCGAGTAGGAAGGGAGGGAGGGGGAACCAAGGAAGGAACATTAACATGAGGAACCTAGTAGAATAACCGCCCATCATCCTCTTCCTGACTATGTAGATTAACAGGAGTAGAAAATGGGGTATGGTCCCAGAAGGTAACATCAGCAAAAACAAACTACTTACGGAGATTGGGACAATAACACCTATATCCTTTTTGCACACGAGAGTACCCAAGAAAGATACACTTTATGGATATGGGATCAAGTTTAGTGACATGAGGACGGACATCCCGAGCAAAACAAGAACACCCAAATATCCGAGAGGTTCAATGGGAAACAAAGGTTTAGCGGGGAAAAGGATATTGAAAGGAGTGGAACCCGACAATACTGAAGAAGGCATGCGATTTATCAAGAAACATGCAGTAGAGACAGCATAGGCCCATAACTGTTTGTGAACTTTCATTTGGAATAACAAAGCTCTAATAGTTTCAAGAAGGTGTCTATTTTTGAGTTCAATAACTCCATTTTGAGAGAGGGTATCCACACAAGAAGGTTGACGAAGAATACCATGTTGGAGCTTAAAATTTTGAAATTGGGCAGAGAGGTATTCCTTAGCATTGTCACTACGCAAAGTTTGCACAGGTACGCCGAAACGGGTGCGAATTTCAGCATGAAAGACAGAGAAAGGAGAGAATAATTCGGAATGACTCTTCATCGAGTATAACCAAGTCATACGAGAATGATCATCAACAAAGGTAGCAAAGTTTCGAAACCTAGTAGGAGATATAATCGGGTAAGGACCCCAAACATCGGAATGGATTAATTCAAATGGAGCAATTGCCCATTTATTGACTCTTGGACTCAAGCTCACACGATGATGTTTGGCAAAATGACACGACTCACAGTCGAAAGAGGAAAACTAGACACTGTTGGAAAGAGTTTCTTTAACAAAGGAAGATACGGATGACCTAATCGACAATGGGCTTCATAAGGGCTAGCCACGCCGGTACATGCGATAGATTCAGGAATGCGGGTATCAAGAATGTAAAAACCGCCAAATTTATATCTCTTACCAATAACTTTCTTAGTCGTGAGATCTTGAAAGAGACAAGAATCGAAAAAAAATTTAGCACAAAAATTGAGTTGACCAGTGAGTTTGCTAACTAAAATCAAATTGAAAGAAAAATTAGGAATACTAAGGACAGATGACAAAGTTAGGGAAGACGTGAGTTTAATTGTGCCAGACCCACTAACATACTATGTGGAACCATCGGCTAAGGTAACTGGGAAGGGTGACTTATGGAGCTGAAAGAAGAAAACAAATTAGAATTACTGGCCATGTGGTCGGAGGCACTAGAGTCAATTACCCATTGCGAGGGAGATGAGGAAACAAGACATATATTAGGATTCCTTGACCCAACGATAGAAATAGAGAACAAATTAGTAGACTGAGACACTGATGAGTGTTCCTTTGGTCTGTCATACTAGATAGCACAAATAGTCCAGCTCAAAAAAAATATTCAACACAGCTCAAACAAAATAAATGCCAATCAAATCCAGCAGCCAAAATAGAGGTAATCAGCCTCCAGCCCAAGACAAAGGCCCAACAAATTTTATCCAGCACAAAAAAAACCAATACAACCCAATAGTAATACAAGAGAAGCAGCCCAATCACAAAACAAACTCAAACAACTAAGCAGCCCAGCAGCAAATCATGAAGCCAAGGTTAAAAGGGAAACAAAATGCCGATGTCAATCACAAACTAGCCGTCGTCAAAGTAGTAGAGAGCGGGCGAGACTCGGGAACGAAACAGCGACTGAGGCTGCACACAACCAATGGCAACGAAACAGCGACCGACGACGGTGATCACCAGCCTACTCAAGACACGAGCCGGTGTCCGAACAGTGCTGCCACAGTACCAAGAAAGGAGGGAACTCCAAAGATGAAAGGTGCTGCCACAGCACCTAGCCACATTTCTAAGCCACCAAAAAAAAAAAAAGGAATCGACTAACGGAAATTGGAAATGGAAGAACAACGAGATCATGCTACCACAACACTTAAGGGACAAGGATGACAATTACCAATAGTGCTGCCACAGCACCCGAAAGAAAGCAAGGAAAAAAAATTCTATCCACACTCAGCCGCAAACACAGAAGAACGATAGCATGTAAGTTATGTAACTATGCTCTGAAACCATGTCAATTCTAAGATGGATGAATAGTTTCTTGTATTTCATTCACTAACCGTATATACATATATAGACATTTAGTGATTATATTCTAGGAAAGAACAATCAATTACAGATTATCTACAACCTACAATTAAGGAGAGATTAGCTACTTTCCATAACCTACAATACAATATCTAACTACTTAATTTCAGGCTACAATTGGAAATTTATTTTTTGTTGAAAACAATGTAACCTTAAAGATCAAACAGTATGGTTGCAACAGTGGTAAAAGTTTTCTTTTTTCTTCTTCGGTAACAGTGGTAAGAGTTTTCTTCTTCGGTATTGGGATTATTATAAATTGTGTTGTCTTTTCAATAACTTAGAATAAACGAAATTTGGTGTACACAATATTCTCATACCCTTATTATTACAATTATGTGTGGTGCATAATTAACAAATTAGAATTTATTCGCAGGTTTCTACTATTGTTCTGGAAATCTCTTGTGCAGCCATCTTGATTTGTTTATTTTTTGTTGAAAATTGACAACTGGGGAAAACTCTTGTGCAACATCTTCTCTTTGCTTCATTTTTTTTTTCAGTTGCAACTTTTCAGTGTTTCGGGGAATTTTGCAACAATTGGGTTCCACTCTGGGCTTTGCTTCTGCAATCACCATATGCCCAGTCCACCTAACGTTATTTTCTTCTTTGAAGTAATCAAAGCTGGCTAGGTACAGCAACAGAAAGCTCACAAGTCTCAGACTTGACCGGCTAATCAAGTTCAGGTTCTACTCCGTTTCTCTGGCGTATATTGCTATTCCCGACCACTTTAGGTTTTGACCCAGAACCCATTTCAGAACCATGCAGAGAAGAAGGCAGAAGCCAAAACCAAAGCATTCTTCGCTGTCTTGCGAACCACTTCAACCCGGAAGTCTCTGCATTTCCTTACAAGGGCTTCTCGAAAATCACAGACGACTTAGTCGGCCGCGGGCTACACGCTGTTTTCTTGAAGGACTCGAGACAGTCAGGGACATATTCCGGCCTAAGCACTCTCCATGTAAATCCGTTGATCAATATGTATTCAAAATTTGGGAGAATAAAAGAGGCTCGCCATGTGTTCGATCAAATGCCACTGAGAAATGGCGCTTCTTTGAGCAACATGGTATCTGCTTATGTTAGGACGGGTTATTACATTGATGCAGTTTCGCTGTTTGTTGAAATATGGGATGAGCTAAATGGGAGTCTTGTTGCGAGTTTATTGACTGCCTGTTGCAGGTCAAATGATCTGGTTTTGGTGGGGTTTCAAGTTCATAGCTTGGTGTTAAAAAATGGTCTTCTAAATGATGTTTATGTGGGGACTTCTTTGTTGCATTTTTATGGTGGATATGGGTTCTTGTCTAGTGCTCAGAGATTCTTTGAGGACATGCCTGAGAGGAATGTGATTTCCTGGACTTCATTTATGGTTGGCTTTTCAGATAATGGAGATAATGAAATGGTGGTTGATGCATATCAGAGAATGAGACATGAAGGGATTGGTGCCAATCAGAATACGTTTACTACTGTGATTTGTTCTTCTTGCGCACTAGATGATGAATTTTTTGCACCATCAGTTGTTGGATCATGTCATAAAGTCAGGATTTAAGGATAACACCTCAGTAGCTAATTCCCTTGTTTTCATGTTTGGTACTTTTGGAAGAATGAAGGAAGCAAGCTCTGTTTTTCATAGGCTGGATGAACGTGACACCATATCATGGAATTCCATGATAGCTGCGTATGAGCATAATTTACATTCTGAGCACTCTTTCAGATGTTTTGAGGTAATGCGCGGTGATCACGGTGAAATAAGCGCAACTACTCTTTGCACATTAGTGTCAGCTAGCAGTATTATGCAAGATTTGAAATATGGTGGAGGGATTCATGGTTTGGCTGTGAAAATGGGATTAGATTCGAACATTTGTTTAAATAATACTCTTCTGACCATGTATTGTGAGACTGGTAGATCTGAAGAGGCAGAAAGTTTATTTAAGGGAATGACAGGGAGGGATTTAATTTCTTGGAATTCGTTGATGGCTGGCTATGTTTCAGAAGGGAGGAGAGTGAATGCCTTGAGATTGTTGACCGAGCTTTTGCGCATGAAGAAATTTGTTAGCTATGTGACATTTGCCAGTGCATTAGCTGCTTGTTCGAATCCCAAATTTGTTTGTGAAGGCAGGGTAGTCAATGCACTAGCCCACATGTTTGGATTAGAAGACAATCTAATAGTGGGGAATGCATTAGTGACCATGTATGGAAGGTGTGGGACAATGCCGGATGCAAAACAGGTATTTCAGACAATTCCTGAGCGCGAGTTGGTTACTTGGAATGTGCTCATAGGAGGCTATGCTGAGAATGAAGCACCAGATGAGGCTGCAAAGGCGTTTAAGTTAATGTTAGAAAATGGCGAACCAGCAAACTGCATCACTATGACAAATATTCTTGGTGCTTGCTCAGCTCCATCTAAACTGCTGGAACTTGGAATGCCATGCATATATAGTCCGGATGGGATTTGAGACAAATGAATATGTTAAGAACTCCCTTATCACTATGTATGCTAACTGTGGCGATCTCAACTCGAGTAAATCAATATTTGAAGAACTAGTAAACAAGATTTCTGCCTCTTGGAATGCTATGGTTGCTGCAAATGCTCATCAGGGCTATGGAGAAGAAGCTTTGAAAGTTTTGATGGAGGTGCAAAGGGCTAAAGTGGATTTTGATCAATTTAGCATTTCTGCTTCTCTGGCAGTTTCAGCAGACCTAGCTTGTTTGGAGGAAGGCAAACAACTTCATGGATTAGCCGTAAAACTCGGATTTCAGTCCTGTCACTATGTTGAAAATTCAATAATGGATATGTATGGGAAGTGTGCTGAGATTGATGATGTGCTTACATTGCTTCCAGAGCCACAAATGCGATCAAGACTGTCTGGGAATATCTTGATTTCATCTTTGGCTCGGCATGGACTTTTCCAAAAGGCAATTACAACTTTTCATGAAATGCTGAAGTGTGGTTCAAATCCAGATAATGTCACTTTTGTCTCACTTCTATCTGCATGTAGTCAGGGGGGATTAGTCGATGAGGGTCTTTCATATTTCAATACAATGACATCAGATTTCGGAGTAAAACCTGGGATCGAACATTGTGTGTGCATAGTTGATCTTCTTCTTTTCTCCAATGTATGTGCTGCTTCCGGGAAATGGCGAGATTCCCAGAATGTGTGGCTGGAAATGCAATCAAACAGTGTGAAGAAGAAGCCAGCCTGCAGTTGGGTTAAGATGAAAACAGAAGTAAGTACATTTGGGATTGGCGATCGCTCCCATCCAAAGTCTGAGCAGATTTAGGGTGTGCTTGGTTGGGGGGTTTGGGAGTGGGGAATGGGAATGGAAATGAAAATGGGTGCTTGGTTAAGGGTTTTTATTCCCCGGGCCCCACTTTCAATCCCCACTTTTCTTCAATCATCCATTCTCCTCCATTTCGGGGGGAATGGGAATCCCCTATGAAATAATTTTGTGTGTATTTTTTGTTTTAAAAAAATTTCAAGTGCTAAAATTTATTATTATAATACATTTTAACACAAATAGTTTATAATATATTAAAATTTAAATGTAAAAAAATTAACATAAATTTTATTCCTAAAAGTTTATTTGTGAACCAAGCGCCATCAATGGTAATGAAAGTCATTCCCTATCACAAACCAAACAACACCAATACTATCATTCTCTCAATTATCATTTCCCACTATTATCATTCTCATTCCCATTTTCATTTCTCTCTACGAACCAAGTGCACCCTTACATGAAGCTGGAGGAGCGGAGGAAGAAGATCAATGAAGAAGGCTATGTCGCCGACACAAGTTTCGCTTTGCAGGACACTGATGCAGAGCAAAAGGAGCACAATCTGTAGAACCACAGTGAGAGATTGGCACTGGCGTATGGTTTGATCAGCACTCCTGAAGGCTCAATGTTGAGAGTTTTCAAGAACCTCTGCGTTTGTGGCAATTGCCACTTGGTTTACAAGTTTTGTGAGCAGCATTGTGCAAAGAGAAATCATACTGAGGGATCCTTACAGGTTTCACCATTTCAAAAATGGCGTATGTTCTTGCGGTGACTACTGGTAGCATAGCATCAACAACGTCCAACTTCACATTCACAGTGTATAGATTCTTTCTTTTGCACCCTTTAATCATCAATTGATTGGTGATATGTTTAGGTATTAAAAATCAAATTTTTTAATTTTAGTATTAATATTAGAAACATATTGGTCTGTGCACCCTATAGCATGTTGGTCTGTGTAAAATTAGGGGATATTACACTCGAGAAAGATTGTATATTGCAAACAGAAAGGAATCACTTAATGGAAAACTCATCAAGGTTTTCTGAATTTGATAGCTGGTTTTGTTTTTCCAATATTTGAATGTATGAGTTGGCTGATTGTAGTAACGTCCATGCAGGTTTTTTTCTCCAACAGTTAATTACCTGACTTCCAAGGCGCATATGGTTCTCATACTTTGCCTGTCAACTGGTAAGTTCATCACTGGAGCTATTGCTTCTTCAGATGCATTGTGAAACTAGAAGATATATTTGAACAGAGAAAAAGCGTACTCGCTTTATTTTGTTTGCCACGGTTTATGTATTGACTTTCTCTTTAGTGGAATTGCCTTCACTTTTAATGTAACAAAAAACATATGATTATTCATGTGACAGGGTTGTTTAGGTATAACTTGCTATGTAATATCGCCCACTTTCTCTCTCTCTGTGGTCGGAATAATTTCCTTGTAGGGGTAGAAAAAGTAGATGGTACTGATTTGGATTTACCTTGCTTTAGACAGACAATGTTTTAATTAAGTCATCCTTAGACTCTGACAAACTTTTTTATCCTTCTGATGTTTGTTAAGCAGTTGGAGAAGATGATTGGAAGTTTAGATATAACTTGCTATGTAATATCGCCCTCTTTCTCTCTCTCTGCTCTCTGGTTTGGAATAATTTCCTTATAACTTTTTTTTCATACCATGCTCTCTTCCAGCTGCAATACATTTGAGTTTGCAGAGGTAGAAAAAGTAGATGGTACTGATTCAGATTTACCTTGCATCAGATGAGACGTGCAATGTTTTAGTTAAGTTGACCTTAGACACTGAGCATTTTTTTCTTTCTGATTTGGAATAAGCAATTGTAGAAGATGATCTGAAAACTTAATCTTCATAACATTGTTTGCTTTAAGGTAAAGTTGTTGAATTACATTATTGTAGGTAATGCTGATGGTCTTGGGAACCTTAGGAAAGAAGAGCTGTATCTAGCATCAGCTGTCTTGAAGGCCCTTTGATGTTTGATTGGAAACTTTATGAATTATTTAGGTACTTTCAACCAGAGATTTTTTTTATGTACAAGAGCTTGACTATGAAGAAACAAATTTTTTTCTCCAAGTTATCATAAGTATTTATTACCTATGCTTACTTGCACGTTTGCCTAGCTTGGTACAGCTGACAGCTTTTCTTAGACTTTGGTCTTCTGAGTCATTAACATTAATTTTACTGATGCAGATTCCCTCCTAACATGTTAAGATTGTGGTGGACCATCCAGATTTACAGGTGCATTTCTGAAGTGCCTTAGTTGATGGTTGACTATTGTTCTCTTTCTGATGAAGTATGCTAAAGTTTTACTGGAGTTTGGCTATTGAGTGCAGGATGGTTTTGGAAAAGTTTGGAACAGTGACACTATAGAAGGGATTATTAAAAGAACTTCTTTCAAATACCATTGACTGGGTAGGCTTTTGACAATCCTAATAAAATAGCATATTTTCTTTGTTCAAGTTCTGATCTTGTGGAAGTTATGCGGTCTATATAAAAGACTTTATTTATTTCATGAGTTTTATTAATTTTATATGGTTGATGTTAGAAGAAAGTATTTCATCATGAGTTATTTGAATCATTTAATTTTTGTTCTCCCTTTGCTATTTCGTAGATAATTACTTTTGATAATTATGGTGTTTCTGGTCAGTGTAATCACTGCGATGTGCATCAAGGAGTGTGATAAGTAGATATTGTTCACTTAATTACTTTTCGCTGTAGAAGTTGGGAAAATTTTAGTAATGCTTACAGAAATATGTCAAAGTGTAGTTGTGGTTCACCATTCAATTTTCTGTTCCACTTCTTTAGGAAGCAAGGTCATGTGTTATAGGTTCAACTTTTTTTTTTTCTGAAATCTTAGATTCACAGAAAAAAAAAAAAAAATGTTCAACTTTCTTTTCTGAAATTTTAGATTCACAGAAAAAGTTCATACTAGATCAATTAATTGCCAGCAACTTCAAGATATTAAGTCAGAAATTGATCTCTCATGCTGGCTACTTGTTTTTGCTCTCTACACAACTAATAGTACAAACAACATAATGTATCGTAGAAGACATTCAATGACTACTGATGTGCTATGTACTCAGCGGGTTGGAGAAAAAGAGAAGTAATTTTACAGTGATATTTAAGATGTGAAGTACATGGGTTTGTTTGTTCTGACCTTGATCTTTCTTCTGTATTTGAGCATAATCTAAAATCAAGTGATATCAATTTAAGCAGTAAAAAATGATTTCTGAAGTATGATTTCATGTTTTAGTTAGTTTTTGTTACTGATTTTCTGCAAATGTAAAACGGTATGTTCATTTGAAATGAATCAAATCTGAAATTTTTTTATTTATGCAGCAAGCTTTTGCAAACACTTCATTACATGTTGAAGCCTGGGAACTTGTAAGTCTGAATTTCTGTTTAATGGTAGTGGCTTTGCTGGTTATTGTGAATCTTGTCTCATTTGAATGTTGGTAATGTAATAGTTGTTGGATTTATAATCACCCGGAAACAGCAACAATAACTAACAATACAAACTACAAGTATTTATTCAGAAATGTACTAAACTATTACAAAAGGTAAAAAGGAAATTACTTCTTCAAATCGTGCTAAACACTTTCCTTTAGGCTTTATAAGTTCCCTTTGGTGTGTAAAGAGTTCCGGAACTTATATCCTTGTGGGATAAGATGAAGATATCTGTCGTAAGTCTGCACTGACTCAAACAGAACTAAAACAAGAGTGAAAAGTGCAAGAAAGACTAAACAAAGAGAATGATTTCGTGTCCTGTAAATCCGTCCTAAGGAGTCTATTTATAGACTTCCAAAGGGTGCCATTTAATAGCCATAACTCTTACGAAGAGGTAGGAAGAAACGGAACTAAATTCGGATAAGAATTGAGTTCGGAATCACCAGTTTAGTAAAGAGATGCAACTTTTCAGAAGAAGGAACTCTTATTGGACCTCATCCAATTTTCTGTCCGAATAGGACAGAAAATCGGACATGCATCAGTCCCAGAACTTGAACTTTTAAGTTCCAGATGCTTAATGGAACTCGTCCGAATTGCTGTACGAATCGGACAGCATTTCGGACACACCCTGTTCATTCCTTTTCCTTTCTTCTTTCAGCTTAATTATTGGAAAATCTCCAACAATCCCCCGCCATTTTCCAATGATTTGGAAAATTGCCTTCCTCTCAAAGTCTAGAACTTTTCTTGATAACTCATGCATCAGCCTTGGTGTCTTTCGATTTAACCAACGCCTTAGTGAAACACCTTACAAACATGTTGAACTAATTTGGTAGACAAGATTTGAACTAACAGTCTATTGACAAGCCTTAATGTAATCACACACAAGTTCGCTTCTCAGCTACATGCTGTAAACAACACATAATCTGTATGTGTCTCAATCCCATTCATGAATGCGTCCAAGGTTTCATCCAGAACTTTTATGAATTTTCACAAAACATTCATATAGGTAAGTTCAAAATACCCCCGCCATATGAGAATTTTCAGCAATTATTGCATTTCTCATATTTGGTATTATCTTGAATTTGTTAAGAACTCAACTTGTTCAACCTTAACTTTCTAGCGAGTATAACACTAACTATAGTAGTGTTCCAACTTCCAACTATTTAGACAATGTACTTTTCGCTACATTGAATTCAGAACTAGTGGTAAACTAGAAATAAATTGAGGTTTCCATTGTAAATGGTTTAGGACAATCTCATCTCGACAGAAGTCTTTTATATCTTGTCCCTTGTGAGTCCTTTTGTTAAAGGATCAGCCAAATTACACTTTGACTTTACATAATTTAAGGTTATGGAGCCATTTGTTATTAACTCTCTAACCATACTATGTCTTATACCAATGTGCCTTGATTTGTGCCTTGATTTCCCATTGTACACTTAACTATATGCCTTTGCAATCATAGTAGTGCTATCACAATGAATAGCTATTGGTAAAACTGGCTTTGGCCAAATCGGAATCTCATACGCAAGATTTCTCAGCCACTCCGCTTCTTTACTAGCCGAGGCTAATGCAATGAACTCAGAAGCCATGGTGGAATCAGCTATGCAAGTTTGTTTCTTTGAAGCCCAAGAAACTGCACCACCACCCAAAACAAAGATCCAACCACTTGTTGAAGAGTGATCATCCTTGTTTGTAATCCAACTAGCATCAGAATATCATTCAAGAACAGAAGGATAACCTTTGTAAGTGATGCCATACTCTTTGTTGTTTTTGAGATACCTCAACACTCTAGTAATCCCTAGCCAATGTTGCTTGCTAGGATTACTAGTATACCTACTTAGTACACCTACTGCATATGCAATATTCGGTTGTGTACAAGTCATGACATATATAAAGATCTTATTATTCTAGCATATTTTTGCTGAGAAATAGGATCGCCTTTATTTTTGACAAAGCTCAAATCAGGATCAATAGGAGTAGCCATAGGTTTACTATCAAAATTATCAAACCTCTTGAGAACCTTTTCAATGTAATGAGCTTGTGAAAGCTTTATTGAATTTATCTCCCTCTTGATTTTTATACCAAGAATCACATCAGTTTCTCCCATGTCTTTCATGTCAAAATTTTTTGAAAGCATACCTTTGGTTTCACTCACTTTCTCTATGTCAGAACCAAAAATCAACATGTCATCCACATAGAGGCATATGATGACACCTTTGTCATTTTCATATTTGCTGTAGACACATTTGTCTGATTCATGAATTTTATATCCATTAGCAAGTATCACCTCATCAAACTTTTAATGCCACTGTTTTGGTGCTTGTTTAAGCCCATATAGTGACTTCACTAGTTTATATACTTTGTGCTCTTAGCCATGAGCAACAAAGCCTTCCGGTTGATTCATGTATACTTCTTCATCAAGTTTCCCATTTAGGAAAGCAGTTTTCACATCCATTTGGTGTATCACTAATTTGTGGATTAAAACTATAGCAAGAAGCACCCTTATTGTGGCTATTCTTGCCACTGGTGAGTAGGTATCAAAGTAGTCAAGGCCTTACTTCTGTGTGAAACCTTTGGCTACAAGCCTTGCCTTGTACTTGTCAATGGTTCCATCCACCTTCATTTTCTTTTTGAAGATCCATCTACAATCGATGGGTTTGGAACCAAGGGGAAGATCAACTAAGATCCAAGTATCATTCCCAAGAATTGAATCCATTTCATCATTTATTGCTTTCCTCCAAAATGCAGCATCATGAGATCTTATTGCTTCATTAAAAGTGTAGGGATCATCATCTATATTAAAACAATAAGGTACCTCATTACTTATTTCACTTTCTGTTCCTTCTACAAGATAAGTAACAAAATCTGGACCAAAATTTGTGTCCCTTCTTGCTCTTGTGCTCCTTTCAATTCAGTGGTTGCATTACCACTAATTGTGTCATTTGCTGCAGGTTCTTCTTGATTAGAACCACTTGCTATTGCTTTCGGAATAGTGGAAAATCTTTGTTCATTAAAGATAGCATCTCTTGATTCTATAAGTATTAATACCAATAGAATCATTTGGTTCAATGACCAAAAATCTGTAAGCCTTGCTATTATGAGCATAGCCTATGAAGATGCATTCCACTCCTCTTTCTCCGAACTTCCTTTTCTTTGGTTCAGGAAGTTTCACAACAGCCCCGCAGCCCCAAACTCTCAAATGATTGAGATTTGGCTTCCTTTTATGCCATAGTTCATAGGGGGTAGTTGAACTTCTTTTGTTAGGAATTCTATTTAACAAATAGCAGGCTATGAGTACAGCTTCTCCCCAAAAACCTTGACTAAGGCCAGCAGTAGACATCATTGTGTTAACCATTTCCATTAACACATGATTTTTTCTTTCAACAACACCATTTTGTTGTGGTGTATACGGAGCAGTGACCTCGTGTTTAATACCTGTAGACTGAAAATAATCTAATTCATAGTACTCACCACCTCTATCAATCCTTAGACATTTTATCATTCCATTGCATGCCAGTTCTACTTTAGATTTATACACTTTGAACATTTGCATGGCCTCATCTTTGAAATGTAACAAATAAACTTGACAATATCTAGAATTATCATCAACAAATGTGACAAAATATTTATTTCCTCCTATTGAAGGTGTAGCATGCAAGTCACATAAATCACTATGAATTAAATCAAGAATATTTGTTTTCCTTTCAATTGCACGGAAAGGCTTTCTTGTGATCTTATTAAGCATGTAATTATGGCATTTGTCATTTTCAATCTTTATGTCCTTAGGCAAAAGATCTAAGTTGACCATATCATTCATTCTCTTATAGTGAACATGTCCTAGCTTATTATGCCATAAAATAAAAAATGACTCAATCATATACACACAAGAAGTAGCCATTTTATTGATAGGCATGGCATTTACTTTGAACATGCCATTGCTCAAGTAGCCCTTTCCTACAAACATTTCATCCTTTGAAAGGATAAACTTATCTGCCTCAAACACTAACTTGAAGCCAAACCTATTTAGAAGGCTTCCCGACACTAGATTCTTCCTAACTTCAGGAACAAACAATACATTTGTCAAAGTTACAACTTTTCTTGAAGTGAATTTGAGATCTATGTCTCCAATTCCTTTTACAGGGGTTGTAGCAGAGTTCTCCATGTAAACTACTGAATCTTCTTCATTTGCTTCCTTCAATGTCTTGAAAAAAGTCTTGTTTTTCATATGTGCCGGGTGGCTCCAGAATCTACCCACAAAGAGTGATCTTTAGCAACAATAAACACTTTAGAAATCATTGCAACCATGGCATCCTCTCCTTTCTCATTGTTGGAGTTGTTGGTGCCTTTGTTCTTAAGGAGTCGACATTCATATTTGTAATGTCCCTCCTTCTTGCAATAAAAGCATTTGTATTTCTTTTTCTTCTTGTTCTTACCATGATCATTGTTCTCTTTGTGAGTCCTCTTCTTGGATTTGATGCACTGTCCTTACTCAATGACATGCAATTTGGCGGCAGGTTCCTTGGCCTTATCATTGGCCTTTGCTTTCTCCATGGTTGTTCTCATTTCTCAAAGAAATGAGAATTTGCATGTCAAATTGTTGGATATATCTTCCGGAAATAGCAACAATGACTAACAATAAGAAAACAAAAGTTTATTCTAACTAAACACTAATCTATTACAAATGGTAACAAAAGGAAATTGCTTCTTCAAATCGTGCATAGCACTTTCCTTTAGGCTTTATTAGTTTCCTTTAGCGTGCAAAGAGTTCCCGAACTAATATCCTTGTGGAATAAGATGAAGATACCTATTGTAAGTCTGCACTGACTTAAATAGAACATAAACAAAAGTGAAAAGTGCAAGAATATCTTGTACAATTGAGAATAATTTCATATCTGTAAATCACGTCCTAAGGAGCCTATATATAGACCTCCAAAGGGTGTCATTCAATAGCCACAACTCTTACGAAGAGGTAGGAAGAAACGGAACTAAATTCGGATAAGAATTGAGTTCAAAATCACCATTTTCGTGAAGTGATGCAACTTTTCAGAAGAAGAAAATTTGTACTGGAACATGTCCGAAATGCTGTCTGAATCGGACAGTTTTTCAGACATACATCAGTCCAGAAGTTGAACTTTCCAGTTTCAGCTATTTACTAGAATACGTCCAAAATGCTGTCCGAATCGGACAATATTTTGGACATGCTTCAGTTCATTCCTTTTCCTTTCTTCTTTCAGCTTAATTATTGGAAATTCTCCAACAATTCCCCGCCATTTCCCAATGATTAGGAAAACTGCCTGCCTCTCAAAGTCAAAAACTTTTCTTGATAACTCATGCATCAGCCTTGGTGTCTTTCGATTAAACCAACGCCTTAGTGAAAACACCTTGCAAACCTGTCGAACTAATCACCCAGAAACAGCAACAATAACTAACAATACAAACTACAAGTATCTATTCAGAAATGTACTAAACTATTACAAAAGGTAACAAAGGAAATTACTTCTTCAAATCGTGCTAAGCACTTTCCTTTAGGCTTTATAAGTTTCCTTTGGTGTGCAAAGAGTTCCGGAACTTATATCCTTGTGGGATAAGATGAAGATATCTGTTGTAAGCCTACATTGACTCAAACATAACTAAAACAAGAGTGAAAAGTGCAAGAAAGACTAAACAAAGAGAATGATTTTGTGTCCTATAAATCTGTCCTAAGGAGTTTATTTATAGACCTCCAAAGGGTGTCATTTAATAGCCACAACTCTTACGAAGAGGTAGAAAGAAACGGAACTAAATTCGGATAAAAATTGAGTTCGGAATCACCATTTTAGTAAAGAGATGCAACTTTTCAGAAGAAGGAACTCTTACTGGACCTCATCCAATTTTCTGTCCGAATCGGACAGAAAATCGGACATGCATCAGTCCCAGAACTTGAACTTTTAAGTTCCAGACGCTTACTGGAACTCGTCCGAATTGTTGTACGAATCGGACAGCATTTCGGGCACACCCTGTTCATTCCTTTTCCTTTCTTCTTTCAGCTTAATTATTGGAAAATCTCCAACAATAGTGCTACCAACTATTTGGTAATTACCAAAGTTTTTCACAATGAATTACATCAAAAACCTTCTGTCCTTGCAGTTTATCACTAACTCTTGTAGTTATCCAAGTATCATGCACAAGATTCTAAGAAGAATAAGACATTTTCCTCTTCTCTTAACTTCCATTTCTGAAGTTTTATGCTGCAAAAAGTTTATATTCAATTATGTTCCATACCTTCCATGGCCATCCATGCTGTTTGACCTTGTGATCATGCCCTTTTTTTTTGTCCATTCTGTCAAAGTTGGCCACGATGGATAGCCACCCCTTGTAGCTCCCTTATCATCTATCATAGGCTGTTTGTCAAATCTTTACTCTATATTTATGTATTGTCAATGTTGGTGTAAACTGCAGTTTCATCTGAGTTATGCTTGTTGCTTTGTTTCTAGGTGCAATAATTATAATCCCCAAAGGAAATGGAAGGGATAAATAGGGTTTGACAGTTCTCTTTCTTTTGAATAGTTTTAAGTTTGTTGGTGTTAAAAGTCCAGCAGACTAGATGTTTTGGTTATATCCGGCAATGTTTCTGGTACACTAAGAAATACGTAGTAAGCTCTGTTGATATTCTTGCCTTGTTCTGTATTTCTAGTAAACCTAGTGAAAGCCTGTTAGATTAAATTGGTTAAAAATAACTTTTCTACCATGGAACTCCATTGATCTCAATTCTCAAATATTATAAGTGGGAAAGAAGAACTGAGCTCTTTTGTGCTTTGCAACATACTCATTGTGGTCTGGCGTGACACATTTTTATAGTTCATATTTTGGCCACCTGATCTTCAGTCTTCTGGTTGTAAATCCCTTTTTCCTCCTGAAGGGAAAGAGGACTTAGCTCTCATGTTCAATTTTTATTGATTCTTCAATCATAAATGATTGATCTTGTTTGTATCAATAACAGGTAAGTACTAATATACTGCGTCAATACAGAGGACCAGTAGATATATGGTTGTCCATGTTATTGGCTGGGCGATGTCGAAATGGACAAACGCACTATCCTCCTCCGCTCGTTCTTCTCCGAAGTAGCTAACGCAGCTGCGCTCGTAAACTGCAACAATGGCCGTTCCTCTGCTTACCGAGAAGATTGTGAAGAAGCGTGTCAAGCATTTCAAGAGGCCCCAAAGTGACAGGAAGATTTCAGTAAAGGAAAGCTGGAGTAGGCCCAAGGGTATCGATTCCCGTGTGAGGAGGAAGTTCAAAGGATGCGTATTGATACCCAATATTGGTTATGGTTCAGACAAGAAAACTCGCCACTATCTCCCCAACTGATTTAAGAAGCTTGTTGTCCATAATGTCCAAGAACTTGAACTCCTGATGCACAACAGGAATTACTACGCTGAAATATCACACAACGTATCAAACAAGAAACGCAAAGACATTGTGGAGCGTGCAGCACAACTAGACGTTGTTGTTACCAACAAGTTGGCCAGGCTGCGTAGCCAGGAGGAGGATGAATGAAGAGGCCTTTGCAACATTTGTTGTCAGGTGTGGTAGGACATTTAATTTAGCTATTTCAAGAAGCTTGAGTTGAACACTCCTGTTAGAAGTTTTCTTTTGGTACTTGTTATTTCTGAGGTAATGGATGAACTGTTTCATATGCTCTCAATATTTACAATATAAGCGTGCTACCAAATTTTGGCTTTCAATAAAAAAATAAAAAATAAAAAAAATGGACAAACGCACTGCTTGCTGAATGAAAGTCCTTATAAAAGCAATATGGCGATGGCTCAACATAGGAGTCAATGGATATGGTATGCTTTATACATTCGATGACTTATCAGGTGGAGTTTGTTGCATGCTGTTAAAGAGAGGCTAGCAACAGCAGTGATATTCTGTTTTTTTTTTTTCTCATTGTCTATACCTCATTCCCATTTGCAGGTTTGGCAAGCTTTTTGTATCGTTTTCAAGTTATACTTTTGTGAACACTGAAGAGAATGAAGACATGGGTAGTGTTCAGCATTGTTGTAGAAGTTCTGGTTTTTTACTATCTTGTAACATAAGGCATGGCAGGTCTAATATTTTGATGTGCCTTGATATTCTTATTCTTTTACTAGGAAAATTGTTCCAAAACAAATACATATGCCACATTCAATGCTGTAATCTTGTTTGAAAATGTCCAAAGTCAATCTAAATGAAATCTTCAGTCATGTTCTGAAAGTTGGACATACAAACTGTGTTCTTTTTCTCATTTGAGCTGCTCTATGGCACACTGATGACGGCGTAATCATTATCAAACATGTTTTTGGAAAACGATTTCTTAATGAATAAGGTGTATCTAAATAAATTGTCAAAAAATGTATTGCGAATTATGAATTTTTTTTATAGTATATAAAAGTCACTGTACAAAACCAAAATAGAATCAAAACCAATAAAAATGAACAGAGGCTAACTCAAACAGTAACTGAAATAAGCTGAACATATAGGGCCTGTTCTTCTGCTAGTTCTGAGAACGGGTTTCAGAACCATTTCTCAGCCAAACTGGGTCTCAGCCCATTTTTAAGAAACACAGTTCTGAGACCTGGTTTCAGCCCCAGTTCTCAGACCCAGCAGAAGAACATGGTTCTCAGCACAAATTTTTCCAAAATGTCTTTTTCCATTTTTTAAAACCCTAATATTCACAACACCCCTAAAACTCGCTTTCAATTATTTTATAAAAAATGCATATACACAAACAATCGAATGATTTTTTCAAAAATTATATTAAATAAAAAAATAGAATTATCTGTCACGGTAGAATAGTCGTGCGTAAGCCATATTAAATTGGTTGTGATGGAAATATTCATTTCCATCACAGTCACACAATTTTTCCATATTTTTAACAACCTAATAACGTTCAACTTAACTCAAAATTACCATAAATAACAAACTTAATTTACCGAACAATTAATCAACAGTACAAACACGCTAATAATCGTCAAGATTGCAGAAATCCAAAAAAAAAAAAAAATCTCGTCCAAAGCCTACATCATCTATATTATAGTAGATGCACTACAGTGTAAATCTCTTGGGGAATTGATGTTCTGGGAATTCCGGTACTTCATGCTCTGATGAAAACTTGTTGAAGGTAGTGCTTCTTTGCCAGCCAAATAGGCAGCTGCTTCAGCTGCAGCAATTGCTTCCTTTGCTGACTTCTGAGCAGCCGAAGCAGAATCTTGAAAATGGAACACGTTTCTTTCTCCACCATCTGATTGCCTTTTCTTTGCTCTTAGTATTCAAACATGGGAGTATATCAAAATATGATTTTTAACTAGAAAAACTACATAATAAATGAAATCAAATAAAAACCTAAATTAGTTGAAGCCTTACTTACATGTTGCTAAAGTTTTCAGGTGGTGTTACAGATTGAATTTGGCTAGCCTTGATAGGGAAGCTGGAAGCACTACTGAAAGCACTTGTTCCTTCCTGGTGAAAAAGATAAGAAAGAAAAGGAAGATATAGCATACAATCGTGTACCGTCGAGACACATTGATTCATTTAGATTCAAATATAGGAGGTCATGTTTTAAACGAAGATATATAACAGAATGGCAACCAAAAACACGTGGATAGAGAAAGAGATAGAGATCTATACAATACGCTCTTCTGGAGGCTTGAGAAGCTCAGCCTCAGATTCTGTTGTATCCCAATCAACCTGGTATTCCTTGGCTATCTCTTTCAAGACTTTCAATTTGACTTCACCAGATGGAGTTCTAACAGAAAGCTTTTCAATAAGCTGGAAAATTAAACACAAATCAGTTGAAGAACTCGGGAGGATGGTTGAGCAAAATAACAGTTTTCATTTCTTCAACAAGTTCGTTTTGATTACCGTGCGATTTACTCCAGCATTGGGACGTAGATCACTAGCTGCAGACACGAAATCTTTCCCAAACTTTTTCTCAAAAACATCCTGGAGAGACAATAATTCTGGAATCTCTGAGCAACGAGGGCCTGCAAATATTAAGCTTGATATCCCTTCTTTGAGATCAGCAGGGCAATCCCTGAAGTAGATGAAACAAAACAATACTAAGGCTTTTTCTAGCTTGATGATGATCTACTTTCTAATAAACAAACGCATGAATTTACAAGAGTCCAGTACAACACCTTTGCCTTGCAATTATTTGAAGCCTAGCCACAATAAGTTCGCAGAAGAGCTCAATGAACTCATTTGCAGCCATAATATTCTGTTCTCTTATCACGTGTTCAACCTAAATTGTGGAAGAAAAGATAGGTTTCAATGAAGTAGCAAAACAGTTTAAGCACCATCCACTAAGAACTGAAAGAACAGAGTATAGCTCAGTGAATTGAAGGAAACTCAATTTTCTTCCACTGCAACTTGCAATACCCACATTTCAATGGACAAAGACATTTGGAAAAAAAGATTACTTTTTCTCCGATCATCTTGAATAACGCATACCCCTATCGATCAATCCAATGTTATAACTCTAATAATAATAGACATTCAACTCACAATAATGAACACAAAGACAGAATCATCAACCTCAATTAATCAGGAACTCATGTTCTCCTGTCAGGCATCTAAATCTAAATAACTCATAGATAAAGACAGTCCATAGTCAATTCCCCACAATCTTGAAGGGCCTCATAAAAGTTCACAAACTTACAAAAAAAAAAATAAAAAATTGAGGGAAGTAAAACGAAACTTACCCTCACTCGAGCTGTGGCATCCTGTTTCTTCTCAAGCAGCAAAGCAACGTCTCTCCTCATCTACCTAATCACCACTTCACGCTTGTTCCTGAGCAGCTTTACTCTGGCAGTGCGGAACTATTCTTCAAAGGCTTCGCTTCAATTACCTTTTAACAGGAACGGGTTGGCAATTTGGTGACCGTGGCTGGTTTATGTCACCCTGCTCCTCCGGTTCAGCCGTACAGCTGTGCGTCTTCTTCACCAACGACAGAGAATTCACCATCGTTTGTGGAGTTGTCCATGTCAAGAGGAAATGGGCTCGGCCGGAACTCCTTCTCTACAGCCAATGCAATCGGTTGCCACAAATTTGTGTTTTCCAATTTCTCCCTGAACCCTAGACCCCTAAATTGGGATGAAAACCTTCAGACCAGTGGAAACGATTCAGCGACTGTTCAGCGGAGAGCAACACGGATCGACGTCACCGGCCGCAAAAACTTCGACTGCATATCACGGTCGCCGATAACCCGGGAAGGATTAGGGAGGAAACGGAAGAGAAGAGGCCAATGTGTACAGAGCACGGTTTCCGCTAAACGCTGCTCGACGAAGGAATGAGGAAAATCAGAGAGAGCCAAGGCTGTGGTTTCTGTTCTAAGACCAGGGAGTAAGACCCAGTGCAAAGATGGACCGAAAAGAAACATTGGACTGAGGCCAATTCCATGTATTTTCTGGACTCAGACCCAAAAACTAGCTAAACCTGGGTCTGAGGCACAGCAGAAGAACAGGCCCATAATATGAATTTGAACAAATCCTAATTCAACAAAATCAATTAAAACAGGCGAGATCCCACAAACACTAAATAGATAGAAAAATCCCCAGAAACACTGAAAAGTTGCAACTGAAAAAAAAAAAAAATGAAGCAGAGAGAATAAGAGGGGTTTAAGATAAGAGTAAATGTAAATGGACCGACGAGGGCGTGAACCGACGATCCCGAGGGGGGTTCCATGTGAGATAATGACAAATTTGCCCCTGTAAGTGAGAGTACACATAGAAGACAAGGAAGATAGAGCGTGTTCCCACGCGACATTATTTTAATGGAATTGCTTTTATATTTTCTCTCTCTCTCTGTCTCTGCACGCAGTATCTTCTTCATCGAACCAAAAAGAAGGTTTTGATTTTGCGGGTTAGGGTTTAGTGAGGAATGGGTAGAAAGTGTGTGAAAAAGATTTAGATATCGGGGAATGGGGAAAAAGTATAGGAAAAAATCAAAGGGAAATGGGTTCTGGAAATGATTATGAACGATAAAAATTCGGTGCTGAGAATCGGTGGCATGAGTAATAAGAAGTGGGGATGGTGGGAGAAAGAAAACTATGGAATACGGCAATGGCTGCATTTACCAGAGTGGGAAGAGGGATTGGAAGAGAGGAACAGGATTTAGGGTAAATCGTACGGGAGAATGAAATCTTCTGTGAGCAAAGGAGAATCTGAAACAACCAAAAACGAGAAGTTGCACAGTGTAAGGATTTTAGTGTTACAATCCAGAGAAAGAAAATGTAGAGCTATTTGGTAGATATAATTAGTGGGCCCATTAATTTATGTAAAATGATTGAAAGGACGCAGAATTTGTAAAAGGAGTAAATGAAGTTGTAAACAACGCAATGAAAAGCCTATTAAGGAGTTAATTGGCTCAACTGTTGAAATTGATGGGAATATTATTGCTGTTGGAAATTGGTTATGGAGGTGAATGAAATGATTTAACAGATATAAATAGGGTAAAAGAAAATCAAAAAGTCCTGGAATTATGGACGCTACTTATTTGGGTTTAGAAACTCGATTGGCAATCAATGAAGGTGAACAAACAAAGAGTATGTTGTTTTCTGCATATTTGCAGCAATTGAAGTCGAATGACTAGGTTCGTAATATGAATGAGGCATATCCACTTGGGTAGATCATAGATAGTGGGGAACACTGTTAAAATGTGTTGCAAATCGTGGGTTTGGGCCTTATAAAAAAATAAAAAATATGGGGAATAGGTGTATAAACCGTGGTGGGTTGAGGGCCAGTCGTATACTCAAGAAGAAAGTCATTTAGGCCAAGCTGAAAATGAATTTGATAACAGGCAGGCATTGTAGTGTGGGGTCTATACCGAATAGTAAATTGAGAATTTATATATGTCTGGTGAATAGTAATGATATCCGAAGTGAATAGAAGTACAAAAGCATGCGACTTTCATGGTTATATTTAGGTAAAAACACGGAGAGATAGTTAGAAGAAACAAGGGGGGGAAAATGGCACAGCCTTCGAATTTGATTATAACTTTTGTAAAAATTGTAATATAGCCCCAAATAATATGATGAAAAATCAATCTTCCAATGTTGCAAGTGGTGGGAAAGGGGTAAAAAAAAGCAAATCATAGCGAGAGTGTGATGTTATGTAGATAAAACAGCGTAGCTATTATTTTAGTACACTCTAACATATGGAATGGTATAGTGGTTAAAAAACTCATAACTGGACAACAAAGCGTCTGTAACGTCATAGCAGACCAAGAGAAATAGTATACCAGTGGAAATAAGGCTAAAACACTATATGAAATAAATTGTCAGGAAACACATCCTGGGTAAGTGGCACCGTCCCCTGCATCATTGAGGTCTGGAATGTCGAAGGTAGTCTGGGAAATTGTTCATATTAGGGGTGGAATTGGGCGGGTTATGGGTCGGGTCAATTCTTGACCCGCACCTAGCGGGTCATGACCCAACCCAACCCGTTAACTAACGGGTCAAGTGCGGGTTGGGTCATGTTCGGGTTGGGTTATAACCCGTTCAACCCGCCGGTCAATTTGGTTGACCCAACGGGTCAAATTTGCTTGACCCGACTAGTTATAACCCGTTCAACCCGTACCTTGACCCGTAGTTAACCCGCAAAGTTTCTTTTTTACAAAAAATTCTTACTTAAAATAAATAATATTTTTATTATAAATCTCTCTTAAATTATTTTAAGAACTTAGGTATCATTTATATATATTTATGTACATACACATATATGCGTGTACTGTATGTACACACAACACACGCATATATGTGTACGAGTGTACTTTGTGCACACACATGCGTTGCATGTGTATATATATATGTATATATGTATATTTATATATATATGTGTGTGTATATGTGTATATATATGTGTGTATGTATATATATGTGTATATATATATACGTTTGTATGTATTATATAGATATATATTATTTAAATAAATTAACTTTATATGAACGAGTTAGGTCTTATATTTTGAGTTTTTGAGTAATTATTTATTAATTTAATTATTTATTAATTATATATATAATTGTTATACATATTTGTTAAATATTTACTTAAAATTAATATGATTTTGATTTTTAAATATTTTCATAATTAAATTCATATGAGCTACTTGAAAAACTTTATGGGTAATTAGGTCATGATCTATTTGGTCTGTCGAATTGATTCATTTTACGCGTAAATTCACTCATTTTTTTTATATAAATAAATTAAAATTATTGCTTGTAATTAGTGCCTTTTTATTTTTAAGTTAATTTTATATGAAAAGATTTACATGTGAATAAACTAACAAATTAATTAAGAAATTTAGAATATATATTAATTTTGATTTACAAAATTAAAATGAATTTTCACAATTAGTATACTAGTATCATAATATATATATATATATATATATACCTGCATGAATATAAACACACACCAACCCCCACCGCCATCCCCATCCCCACCCCACGCCCAGACATACATAGACATGCATGTATATGTGTATATATAAACACAACACACACACCCACACCCACAGTTTCACGCACACATTCGCACACACACACACAATCGCACACACAGACGATAGACTGATACAAATTATATATATGTAACCCGCGGGTCAGATTTGCTTTAGATGCAATCTGACCCATGCGGGTCAGTAATGAAGAGAAAAGATGTGGGTTGGAAAAAAATACAACCAGCGGGTTGGCCTTAACCCGACCCAACCCAACCCGTTAGATACGGGTCAAGCTTTGACCCGTAACCAGTTCAACCCGTAATCTGTTCAACCCAACCCAACGGGTTAAAAAGGCGGGTTGGTTGGGTTGAGTTGACGGGTCAATTTGCCAGGCCTAGTTCATATTCATGATATGAGAACAGAGCCAGGTTGAAGAACGAAATGGAGTTTAAAAAATTCAATCAAATACCTTGACAGATTTGGGATTGTTTGATTTCTTAGTTTTTCCTGATTTGGTAGCTGAATTTAGGTCGGGGAGTTTTGAATGTTTCTGTAAGAAAGAAAGTTTTTTCTATGAGAAAAAACAGAGTAACGTAAAATAAAAATGAAATGCGGTGGAAAATAGATACCTTTACACGGACAGACTTGTTTGATTTTGAAACATTCACACATTGGAAGTTCCAGCAGTGTCCCCTTTGTTATGACACTTTGGAGCCCCCTTTGAGCCTCTATGGCAATTGGCGTAGAGTTTGGATCTACCACGACAGACTTGGACCACGGGGTCTGAAATCGGGGTATGGACGGAATTTTGGTTGGTTGAGTTATGACCTGACGTGTTTGAAGGAGGTACAACCTCGGCAAATCGAGCCATGTTCGGATTCCAGTTAGAGAGTTCATTTTTCAAATGGATTAAAGTTGCCAAACATTGTCAGTCATGGCAACGTGAGCAAAGGCCAAGTCTGTACAAGCTTGAAAATTTTCTTCAACTTCCTTGTACTGTTTGAAGGCAGGAGTCATGACCGGCATTCCCTTTCCATCAAGGCATTTGGAGTAATGGCGGGGGATATCCTTCCTCCACTTGGTCAAAATATACCTGTCATGAAGCTTGTAAATATTTCTTGCCGACAGTACCTTGAAGATATGATTGCAAGGTATGCCTTTAAACTCCATATTCTTGCATATGCAGCTTAGATACTGCCCAACCTGGATGTACTCCACATAAAATGGTACCTGGAATGGATCGTGGTCTTCATAATAAATAGTTTTGAGGACCTTAATTTTTTCTCTGCCAAATTTCCCGGACAGATCAATTGTTTCTTCTGGTGGTTGTGGTGTAACAATATTGCAGTACATCATTGTGTGGATCTGGTCCTGCACCCATCTAAAAGCAGCAGCAGTGTATAGCTCGTGGAACTGTATCTCCTAGTGGAATTCAGAAATGCAAGCGGGGACTTTATTCTTGTCTTGAAAATCCAGCTTAAACTCCCGATAATTTCTCTTGGCATACGCCCAATCATAATGCGACACAAACTGGGTAAGTGTTGTCGTAGGACACACATATCTATCGAAGAAAACGTGCATACCCTCACTTCTCTGAGTTGACACCATTCCAGCCCAAAACATGAGATTCAAAAAAACGGGAACCCAGTTCTCGAATTTCATACAAACCTTTGAGCCACGAATTATTTTGAAGACCAAACCTGTGTAGAAACATTTCCCAATTGAGTTCAAAGTGCTGAACTGAATGGCTTTGATAAACAACCCAGTTAAACCGTTTATGAATATCCTCTGCCCTATGGGTTTCCTTGAATTTTAAGGGAATTTTAGAACTGATGTGCCACAAACAGAACCTATGAACTGTCCGGGGCATTACCTCTCTGATTGCTTTAGTTATGCTTTCACATTGATCTGTCAATATCGCAGTTGGGTGAACATCTTCCATTGCCCTTATCCACGTTGAGAAGAGCCATTTGAAAGTTTCAGCATCCTCATGAGAAATGAGTGCACACCCGAGCAGAGTGGAATTCCCGTGATGGTTGACTCCAAGGAACGCACTAAAAAGCATCTTGTACTTGTTGTGTCAAACATGATGTCATCATGTTTGACAAAACGTACTTGGTTAACAAGTACAAGATGCCTTTTGGTGCGTTCCTTCATGGAAATCCTGGTGTGCCGCCTTGGCTCTTGAGTGTATCCACAACAGATTAGACAGCATTCCATCCCGGCATATGTCCATTACATGAAAGAAAGACTAATCATCCGTTTGCATCTCTAAGAATAGTAGCCTCAGCGATTCAGATCTCCTGGACCGATAGATAGTGGCCCTTTGCTTGTAAACTTAATTGATCAAGTCTACCTCGATACATCCCATGTTGGCCAGACCACCTTCTTTAACCTCAATGACTCTTGCACTTTTGGAAGGCCGCACCCCAGGCAATATCGTTTGCAACCAATTCTCGCTTGATGGATTTCTTGATTGTCCTGTGATTGGACATGAGGCAGGACATGGTAGGAATGAGCTTGTGGTTGTGAGTGCGATCAATCCCCGAGATCCACCAGCATCCCTAGGGGCAGACTCTCTTAGCATTTATTCGGGCTGGGTAATCTATTCGTTGGGAACTCCATTTGAATTTAACCTTCTTTCCGCGATGACAGCATATAGTAATCCAGCGAAGGAATCCCAACTTTCAATCTTTACTGTCAGTCAATATTGCAACGCTGAACGCAAGAGTCTTTGCCTGCGCCTGGTATGCTTGAACCATTTTGAACACAAAACTGTACCTGTTATGCATCTTTATATCTCCCGGGGGATCCAGATTATCTTTCTCTCCTTTGTAAGAAATGTGCTCCCCCTCATATTTCAGTAAATGAGGACTAACCTCACATTCGACAAACGGTTGAGGTTCATTGTCGCTTTCCTGGCCAGCATTTTCGGTGTCTGGAGGGAAACCGAAAATAATCTCACAGTCAGAATCACCATCGTTAGATACATCAAAATTACTATTGCAGTCATCTTCTTGTGGTGAATTTTCATCGGAGTCATCGGCTTCAGAACCAAATAATGCATGGTATATGGAAGGAGTTTTGATTGGCAGATCACCGGCCATGGTGCTAGGTTTGTATTTTGGTAAGAAATAGGATACAGAGATGGTTCGTCTTGGTTAGGCTGGGAAGATAGACTGGAGAAAGAGGAAGAAATGGCAACCAGATTGCGTGTGGTTTTGGGTTAGAGAAAAGCGTACCGGGGAAGTCTTGCAAGTGGTAGGAGTGCATATGGCCAAGTCCTATGGTGTTAGGGAAAAGTATCGTGGTCGACGGTAAGATCGCAATCTTCCCATTTACCTGCACTGGACCGTAAGAACCCTAATTATTAATGTAACAACTGTCAATGATATTTTTTATTTTTATAATTGTTTTAATGATTTTGTATTCAAAAGGGAGATGTCATGTAGTGTTTAACATAGTGGAGTATAATGAACCTTTGTTTGGAATAAACTATTTCCAGAAGACAGTGTTTATGGGCCTTAGAACAAAAGGTTTTGCCATATAAATTAATGGTACAAGTATATACAACTAGGTGGTTACAAAAGAGAAAGGTAAAATATTTGATAATATCCGGGATACAAAGTAGAGTGAAGTTGTTGTGGGTGTACTGATTGCGAATTGAGAGGTTTGAAGCGTTGTTGAAAAGACTAAAACTAATATTGCGTATATATGGAAGCTATACATGGCTTGCATGTAGGCAGGCTGAAGCCGTGGATCATAATCTTACAAAGAGTGTGATTGATGCCCGAACCGTAGTAACCGGAGAACCAGGAGGAAAAAAATTTAATAAGCCATTAGGAATTATATAATTTGCGTTGGTTATATTGGAGTGTAACGAATGTTTGTTTGGGATATACCGTTAGTTAAACGTTGCAGCTAGAATGTATGAATATATTATTATTAACATAATGATGAATAAAATCGTATAAAAATATATTAATTTGTAATTATATAATCATCGATATACTGTTTGCGAGGGGATGTTAGTGTGGTCGCATTTAATGCAGCCGCGATGTAGACTGAGTAATGCATTATAACCCTATGTAACCTATTGAGGGGAAAAATAGCAGAAAGTGGGTCCTAGCCCTAGTTTCCCCCCTAAGTTAACTTTGCCGAGAGTTGTTTCCCGCCTATCCATAACACCAAAAAAACAAAGCAACCCCGGATAAACTGCAGATGAACTGGTTTTAGGGTGTCCCGCGATAATGTTGAATAAGTTGGTGTGATATGAATTAGGACGAAGAATACCTAAGAATAATGGGAATTACTTAGACCTGAAATTTTGCCTTTAATGTGGGACAATGGGATAGATGGTATTTATTTTTATTTTTCATGTATGATATAAAATAAATAATAGAAGGGGAACTAAAACCGTTATTAATAATATAGCACCTATAAGATTTAAATTTAGTTGAAAAAAAAGATATGCATTACACGGGGTTAGTTTAAATTGTAAATATCAAAATAATTATAAAAAATTTGTTTGAAAAATTCCTTAATTATTTTACATGATATTGTTATTTATCCAGTGAAATATAGTGTATTTTGTTCATTATTGGGGATGAAATATACGACAAAAAATTGTATAGTAATGATGATGAGGTTAGATTGTAACGTTGTCTTAGAAGCAATGGTTATGTCTGTGTGACGTTATACCATTTGGGCTGTAGCGTTTGTGAATTTGGAATGTACATAAAAAAAATGAAAAATGCATATACCATGTCATAGAACCTTATATATTAATAATCATTAAAAAAGGGGGGGACAGGCGGAACTACTAAAAGCTAAAAAGGAGAGATTTACAAAACATTTTCCCAAAAGTAAAAAAATCAAATCTATAGGGAGATATGATTTTTTAATGGAAAATGGATCCTCCATTCAAAAAAAAAACCCAGAACACTTTTGACTACTCGTCCAGGGTGAGGTCAACAAAATCAAAGATCTTAGTTGCTTTACTTGGAAGAATTGGCAACTGGTTTACCAGTTCACCCTCGCACCTGAAGATGGTGATGTCGACCCTCGGGATGCTTCTTATAATTTTTCCACAAGTAGTCTGCGGCATCAAGTCGTATTGGAAGTTTTCCATGCATTTCCTCCTCGTAAATTCTCTCCACCATTGGATATGGGGTTGACCAGCAATCAAATAACGAAACGACGTCTTTGTACCCAAACTTTGTTATCATTGACCAGATAAGTACTTGCATTTCCACTAGAAGCCTGGCATGGGGTTGTTGGTTGACGATGGGGGGATCGTGTTGATTAGCAATTTGAGGAAGCTGTTGGATAGGCAGCTGAGGGAGTGGGTTACTCGGCAAAGGTTGTGGGCCATCAACCACCATGTAAGGGTTTCGTTGTACCGGAACTGGTGCAATGCTAGGTGAACTGGGTTTTTGGTTCTTCTACATTGAAGAGCTATTATGTTTCAGCTTGGAGGTGGTTAATCAGACGACGGCACAGTGTTTCTTTGAAGGTGACATTGCATGGAATGGCTTGTGATTTTTTGGTTAATGGTAAGGTGCATGAAAATGCCAGCCGATTCCAATTATAGAGCCAATTTTCCCTCCAGAACTGCGTTTTTTTGGGAATGTGAAATTTTGGCAGTAAAAATTTTACATACTCTAGAATGATTTTAATATTATAATAAACGTCTTAAGCCAGATTATGGACGATAGGTGTGATTGAGATCAAATTATACCTGGTGTTAAAATCAGTATACTTATGTGTACTTGGTATATTTATTGAATTAATTTGATAGCAGATTTAATGTATTATTTTGGACATTTGAACTAAATGGAATTTATGAAGATTTTAATGGACACATTGGCAGGGTGAATGGGATAAAATATTGCTCATACTCCTCATATTAATTCCAAGTATATTGATCTTACACTAAGCCAATTCATCTGTATGTATTCGGGGTTCATTAGGAATTTCGTTTTATCTTTAGGGGTCAACAATGCTTTGAATTGCGTGACGACATTAATATGAACATAATTACATAGAAATATATATATATACATATTACGTTAATATTATTATGTATTTAATATACACCCTAAACGAAATTAATTTCAGTTATTATTTAGCAAAACCCCAGGATCGGAGTTACGTTGGTATTGAAACTATTTTGTTACTCAGTTATTGTAAATTGTGAAAATGTAATTAATAATGAAATATAGGTTGATAGTTAAACGAGATTTAGTTACTAATTCTGTGGTATAAATGGATATGAAACCCATATTCTTGGTGTGTTAAATTGTATGTTTAATTACGCAATTTGTGATGATAAGACAATTCATATATTTTTTATTTGACAAAATTGAGGGGCAATGCCATCCATATCAAAGAGGACCCCAAAAAACCGTAAATTTCCTTCTTTTTTTTTGGTTAAATGATACAGTGGTATCGCTTTTGTGCAATGTTAAGGATGTATGCGAAAACTTCACCTATAGTATTCATACATTATCACATTAATTTGGTAATAAAAAATGCCGTTATAGTTGTTTAAAATCGTATCACGTTGATAACATTGCGCAGCAAAGAGAAAATGCGGTTTTAGGCTTCGTCTTAGAATGTGATGAATTAAATATTATAATATGCTAGTCGGGCATTTGGAATGTAATAGTGAGGTTAACTTTATATGGAATTAGCCTCCCTTTTGGTATTGTTGATGGATAAGGGAAAAACGCATTAAGGGCTGAACATCAAAAATATTGCGTTGGTAAAATTTGTGCGTTGCCTCGCGAGTACAAGTAGTGTTATCCAACCAATGCGAATATTCTCTCCTGTTTGTGATGGGGTATAAGTAGTGAATCTTTCTCAACTACAATGATGATATAAGATAGTAGTTCCAACCTTATGTCAATCACCCACGTGGGGGTGTAAGGCCCTTTCTTATAGGTTGGTATTTATGTTGACCTTGACTCCCAGCGACAATTAGAAGGAGTCTAAGCTGAGCAGTTGATGTGCGTGCCTAAACTCACTCGGAGATGGGAGAAATGGAGGAGCACCGAAATACCCAAGTCTATCAAGTACGAGGCATGGATGATTTTGCTATGGTTAGTTATATTAAATGTTCATTACTACATGCAAATTAATTTTGTCTTGATTGTATTTGGGAGAAATACAATATGTCCGATGTTAATAAATTTGCGATTTTACTTACTATTTATAGGTCTTCCCTATAAGTTTTACGTTCGCAGGGGACCGGCCCAGACAAGATACAATTTTAGTCAATACTAGTTTGGAAAAATTGGAGTGTCTTATACATTTCACTTCAAAGAGAGAGGCTGCATTTATATACGGTGACGATATACGACCGTTATTGGAAGGTCTAGGGGTGGAAAACGGTGAATTTATTCAATTTGAGGTATCCGGTCCCAATGAACTCACTTTATACAATTATACCGCGAGGGGCAGCGAGAAGATTGACTATCAATCTTCGCCGTATTCGTTTAACAAACCAAGATACATAAGCCATCTTAAAGGCTATTTTGGTTCCGAATGGGTTAGTATACGAAAATAATTGATTATTAGATATGTCAACTCCAAATATTATTCGACCACAAATTGATTTTTGAAATTATATTATTTCCTTTATTCTGCAACGAGACAGACCTTGTAATTTTGTTGAATTTTATTGTGTTGCATAGATAATTGGATGGGGATTTAACAACAATTCAGATTTTGTGGGGTGCGATGCTGTTATGGTTAGTGAAAGGTCGTTCACATGGTGGTTGGAGGCTAGGGTTACTGATGACGAGGGGTTTCGCCTATGCGGCGATAGTTGGGTAGGGTTTAGGTCCGGCCACAATCTCGTTGCCGGCATGCACTTAGTTTTGACTTACGTATGCTTCCGGCACTTCAGCGTAGCTATCTACCATCCAAATGGGGAAGAGTGCATGTAATAGTTTTATTTAGTTACAATAAAGGGGTTTATGGGGAATTAATTAACAAAGTTGTTAAATGCAATATCAAATTTACTAAATGCAGTACCAGTTTATTATTTTAAAATAAAAAAGACCATTAAGTCCTTTCTGCACTTTTTTACTTTTCTTGTTTTTTCTTTTCTTTTTGGTTGTATTTCTTATCTTAATTATTATTAGTGTTAAAATACAACTAGCATGTAAAAATATCCATTTATCATAAAATACTCATTTTCATTTATATAAACCTAAACTCTAAAAATTCATAAACCTAAATAAAAAATATTTATAAATGTCTAAATTTTTTTTAAAAATACTAATCTAAAATGTATTTATAGTTAAACAATTCAAAAAGGAAAAAAACGAAAAAATGAAGAAAAAAGCACCCCAGGCTGCAGTGACCTAGGGTAATCCATACCCCAAGCCAAGGCAGCCTGGGGTGTTTTCTTCCCTTTTTAATGTTTCTTTTCAATTTTTTAAATTATACATGCATTTTAAATTACTATTTTAAAAAATTTAAATGTTTATATATATTTTATATTTAGAACATGAATAATTAATTATTATTAGTGTTAAAGTACAACCAGCATGTAAAAATGCTCATTTATTATAAAATACTCATTTTCATTTATATAAACCCTAAACTCTAAAAATGAATAAAAACCTAAATAAAAATATTCATAATTGTCTAAATTTTTTTAAAAAAATACTAATCTAAAATGTATTTATAATTAAAAAATTTCAAAAAGGAACAAAAAGAGAAAAAAGCACCCCAGGCTCGGTGGCCTGGGGTCCGTGGCCTGGGGTAATCCATACCCCAGGCCAAGGTGGCCTGGGGTATTTTCTTCCGTTTTTAATTTTTTTTCCAATTTTTTAAATTATGAATGTATTTTAAATTAATATTTTTAAAAAATTAAATATTTATGAATATTTTCTATTTAGAACATGAATAATTAATTATTATTAGTGTTAAAATACAACTGGTCCACTTACCGTAAAATACTCATTTCTATTACATATTTTGATAAATCACAATAATAGTATTACATAATTAGTATTTCAATTAATACATTATTAAATTATTATAATAAAAAATGCAGTCCACAGCCTGGGTTTCTTCCAACCCAAGCTGTAGTAGAGGAGAAAAGAAAGAGAAAGAAACAAAAAAAAAAAAAAAAAAAAAAAAAAGGCAAAGGACTATTTGTTGATTTTTTATTTTTTAATATTAAAATGGTACTGCATTTAGTAAAATGCAGTACTGCATTTAACAATGCCCTTAATTAATTCCGTCATTTACAACTCCAAGTTGGAGAACAAATCCCAATACTAACCATGTGATACATATAATACCCGTACATGTTTATTGAACTGTTTATGTTAAGACCTGATTTGGTGGGTCGGGAAGTTATAACATAATAAAAAAGTAATACATAAAGGGTTAGGCAACCGAATATAAGCTGGTCATAACTAGTAAGGAAAATAGTTTAAGATTAAAAAAAATAGAAAAACCAAATCGGAAATGGCAAATGTAAATCGCGGATTATTTCCACGATTATGAAATACAGCCTAGAAGACTTTATGGAAATATAGCCACATCCAACACTGCAGCTGTGTAATGAAGAACGCGTTTAGGACTGATACTAAACTTAATGATACTGCTTTCTGTTATCTGGGTACTCTTTGCAAAATGACTCCAGTTGCCTTTCAGCTTCATGTACTTGTGAACCCTTCCTGATGGCAAGGTTTGTTTTCCCTTATGAACATAGGTTGTTATTCCTCCCCCACAATCAATCTCAACTATATTCTTCGGCTAAATTTTGTGATCCTTTGCAAAATATGTTGGTAGTTTTTGATAATTATTTTGGACATAAAATTGCCTTAGTTTTGTTTTATATTTATGTAATATGCGGCAATAAATAACACTGTAAACTTTTAACACACTTACCATAGTATCGCGATCAATGGTCCTGGCAAAAAATGTAACCATGCAAGATGTTGGTACATCCTCAACATTTTTGGCCGCATTTGTATCTGTATATATCCAATAGTAATATCCATTTTCCGATTTAGTAATAATACCCTCAATTATCTCATTAAGGATAAATATACAAATAATGAAATTGTTCATCCCAAATTATGTTTTCCATAAAGTTAAAGTTAATATCTTTGATCACATCGAAACTGGATGGTGGAATTCAACAGTCTTGTTTCCATTGGCATCGTGGATTGTTACTGAGAAAGGCCATTCTCCGACCACTGGAAGAGTATTTTCATACCAGTCGTGAAATTGTGTTCGTTCACAAATCTCTTCCAACTGTAGCCATTGAACACAATGGATCCATCAACATAGCAATCCGCCTCCAATGAAATTTCATCATCAACTGTCTGTATCACTATAGCACGCCTTCCGGGTATATTGAACTTTTGGTTCCTGCACCCAGCAACAATCTTCGTCGGTCGGCATGGATAAGTGAACGACATAAAGGAAAAAATCACTGTTAAACTGTACAATTTGTGCATAAAGTAATTATACAAAGATTAATTTAAATTGAACACAAAAAAAAGTGAGTTTATAATGGCATACTAATTTGTTGGGCCAATCTTCAGCAAGGATACACAACATGTGGCACCGATAATCCTCCCCGGCATTCATCGATTGATGGAAAATATGTCTTGTCCAACCCAATTAAAGGATCTCATAAAAAACCCATGCGAAGGATCATAATATACTCCAATCTGATAACCTTCGTGTAGCATTATCTCATTACTGAGTTCTACTATGCTTTGGCCATACAAAATGGCTCCACCATCGCCGTTCGGAGAAGGAGCCACTGAACATTTTCGAGTTGTGTTCCCAACCGTTACCAGTACAAACACAGGCAGATATTCTTCTTTCATTTCCACGTATGAATTTGGCAATTTCTATTGTATATTGTTTAGGAATACATAAATAAAATGTAGGCGAACAAATAATTTAAAAACTTCCTTGAAATCGACAAATACAGAATTGGGGAGAAAAAATTCCAATGTCAGTGTCAACGAAAATTTACCATTGTTAGACCATTCGGACTGCTACTGTAAGTCGCTATCCCCGTGGAAGGCACCCCGTTCATGGTGAATATGGAAAGGGAAAAATATATATATAAATAAATTTCCTCCTTTCTTTTTGGATTTAACTAATTCCGTTTCATCTAAATAACCCGATCAATATCTCTTATGTCATTTTATTTATGATATGCCTCAATATAAAATTCCAGCTCACATAACCCACTATATATAAGGTACTATCGTTAATGTCATTGGGTGATTAACCACCCATTAACCCCCTTAATTAACCGACGTGGGTTTCAATTAGACGTGCAACTAATTAACTGCTAGTCTTTCTGAGTTCAATTCCCACAGATCTCAAATCGTGGGTATGTAGTGGGATGAAATTTTGTTACTTTTTGCCCATTCAATGTTAATTACCATCTAATAAAGGGGGGTTAACGGCCCAGTTGATTAATTAGATTTCTTTCGAACTACGTGTGGGGTTGAGATACGACTTATACATTTTCTAGAGTGTGATGTTACATTGCTTATACTGTAACGCACATATTTTTGTAATGTCCTCTATCGGACTGCCTGCAGACACCAACTAATGTTTTCATAGCCACCATAATTTTATAAAACCCGGAGAACTAATATGTGAAATTATTAAACTTCCTAATAAACTTTCCCAATTCCTTTACATCCTCATCTTCTCCGATGGCTCTTCAATTCCCACAACAGCTTCCAGAAACGATTCGATAGTTTCAAATAACCACCCAGTTCGGAAAGCTAATACCCATTACTGACAACAATCCTGTAATTGAATTGCCGAGATGAGCACTAGGAGCGCATACAAAAGACAGAAAGCTCAAGAGACTAAGCATGACAGGGTTGTAGTCGATTTAACCGGGGGAAAACGATACAAACGCAACAATGAAGCCACCGGCGGCGACTGTTGAGTGTGCATCGGCTAGGGCAGACGACCCCGTCAAACAATGAAGCAAAGCAGAGGAAAAATGTCCAGGTCATATTTTTTCCCAGTAAATACATGAAATTAATTACGAAAGATGTGGGAAAAAAATTTTAAATTAATGCATCCCTTATAATCCCCAAATATAGGGCTTTTCCCATTCAGTAAAATTAAAACTTTACCCCCTAATTTTTTCCCTCGTTTTTTATATTTAAATTTTTTGGGTGGTTTGTCTTCCTGAATATTTAAATCTACTTTTCTCTCCATTATTAGAATCAATTAATGATTTGAATGGTACTATGTTTTACTAATGGTTATACATTAGAACTAGGGTTTAGAAGTAACATCATGGAACCTAAATATGTAAGTTTTCATTTTGGTTTTAGGTAATGTGCATACAATTCCTCCGATTGCAAGTGTTGGTAAATCAATAAATTTCAAGCTCGTCGGCGCTGACTGGGAAGATAACACTCTGCAGACTGAGTACGTCGAGGTAATGATAATTGCATAATTCCAGAAATCATGTTAAGTATACTTCATATGTATGCAATGTGCCTTGTTACAAAACCAATAATTGTTGCGCATTAGGGTAATGGTCATTGGTGTTATTTTTTGCTTAGGGTGCTCATAGGATAGCAAAGTCGTTGAGGAATATTTCAGTCGTGTCAAAGGATACAATTCAAAGGTTTTCTAGTTTTCGAGAAAATATACAGTTTTACGTTGATCCAAGAACTGCTAAGAACCTGATTTCTTACATGGATCATGGCCCTATTAAGTACTTTAACAAATTGCGTGAGATAATGACCAAGGTTGATTTTTTACTGAACGTACAAGTCACATTAAGTCCCCTTGAACTTCGCCATGCAACTGTCAATGATCTAGGACATGGAGTAAATAGGTGCAGAGAAATTATGCTTTATGCACCAACCACGCCGTCATTGCCTACTGTCATAAACAAGCATATACCGTTCTGGCCAACTTGTTTTCATGTGCCTATTAAATTTTCTATCCCGCCCAACCCAGCTAGTGACTTACATCAACGTCCGGACTCTGCCGGCTTTCTGAGTTGCAATGTTACCGATTCTTCTCAGCTCAATCATAGAGTAGTTGATAATATTTAGATTTCCAAGGTTTCATCCCCCCTGCACCAAGTAAAGGGTACAAGAATGTCTGTAAGAACTCAGCCCTTGCTGGATACCCAGTAGGATAAATGGGAGGTAGGTAAGAGCTTGCATTTCGCATCGAACTTGGTTTCAAAAAACAGCGGATTTCTTACCGACCTGCCCTTCTAATCACTGTACATTGCTGACTACTGCCTAACAACAAAAGCATAGTTGAAGGAAGGGTGCGTTCAATTTCGCATTTTGTTAGCCTTAAGTTGTGGAGGTTTTTATTTTTCAGCTAGGCACGAGTAAATCGTTCACAAATATGTATTTTTTAATTATGTTTTTTTCCATATTTTTCTCAGGCAGAGGCTGTTCTATGATGGTTCTTATTGCATGCTGGACAGGGAACTCATGTTGAGCCTGCATGATGCAGGTGCATATATTTCATCGGCCATTGTTAATGCCTGAGCAGAGGTGCGGAATACCTCCAAATGGAACATGAGAGAGTCACTGGACCGATTCTATTTCAGTTGTGTTATGAATGTATGAAAACTTTATCATTAAGCATTTGGTTTTAATGTCATAGAAATATTATATATTATTTGGACGTATATGTTATGGCTTATTTTGTTAAGACCACAGCTAGAGACAACCAAAGAGAAGCAAGTCAAACTGCTCCGGCAGTGAAAGTTGTGGATTGAATTAATGGGAGTTGATCTGGCAATGATAGACATGGTATGTTACAACAATCCAGAATGTTACTAAAATTTCACGTGTAGGGTCCACAAGCCGATCATAATTTTGGAATTCTGATTGCTTAATCCTAATAATTTGCTATTAATTATCTTATATTGGAACATGTCGAGCAATGTAAAATATTGTATTTCTGCAGATGTTCCTTCCAGTTCTGATTGAGATGTATTATTTCCTGGTGGTGGTTAATTTCGTGAGGCAGCGTGTCCAGTACCTGAATAACTGGATACAACCAGACCCAACATGGTTCCACAAACCATGTAGATTCCTGATAAGCTACTGAAATAACCGCCGGCCAACTTTTTATTTTTTGAAAGTCTAATTGTTAGATGTAATTTCATCTGAGTTGCAACTGGAGTTCCTTTTATCAGCGTGCTGCTGTGTCCAACTACCTACGGGGTGTTAACCACCCAAGAGCCGCTGAGGTTAAGCACTACAATATTTACGAGGTCCATCTCCCATGGAAGAACAGTGAGATTGGATCTGATTGTGGTGTCTTCTCATGTGCCACATGGAGAACTTCCTGGGACATTTTTCCGACCTGCCGGATATTAGCCAGGTTCTAATTTAAATTGGCCTTAAGTTGGAAGGACTTCAACCTTAGGTACAAGTATTTAATAAGTTTATATAGGTATCAGATTTCCCCATGACTGGATTATATTTTGCCCATAACCCATTTTCTGACATTAGTGATCATAGGAAAAGACGTGCATGAGGCTTAGAGCAGATTTCTGTTCAAGAATTGTGGTTAGCAACATCAACAATATTAAGAAGGAAGTGTACGAGGGTTTGACCACGTATCTGAAGGGTAGAAAAAGGAACACGAATTGGAATGTGACAAATCATTTGGTACAATGTTACACTTTAAGAGTTTTAATGTACCGTGTGTCGGGGTATTTATATGGCCCTCTAATTTTTAGGGTGGTGTGTACATCATTTGACATTCTTTAATTTACATAAGTTAATCAACATTCCCATATTGGTTGGCAACCCCAAGCGCTGGACTGTATTCAATTATTTCTCTCTATCTGTTGTTGCCCACCTTGGAATGTAACGAAGTATGCACAACGTTATACCATATCACCTTTGTGTTGTAGAGACAGCAATAGTGAAATGGATATAACAGAAAGCACGTCGAAGTTGGTAAAAGTTCCCTTTTTTGACGTTCATATACCTAAGAATCAACACTGTTTGACCCCGTGAAATTTTAACTTAATTATTCACAGTTTTTTAAAATATGACATTTAAAATAAAAATTATCTAGCTATCTCAATTTTGTTTATGAACATATAGTCTTATTATTTTCGCAACTGGAAAGTTTTTATTTAATGGATGAAAAAACAGTTATTCCCAATTTTTTTAAACCATATTCTAATTGTCGTTTAGTTTTAAAAAAATATTAAAAAATTGGAGGATATATATAAGGGGGCAAATGTGTAATTTCACCTCATTTCGAAAATTTAAACTTCTTCACAACTTCTCAGTATGGCGCTGTTTGGGTTTGTTAACAGCCATTTCGTGCTTCCTACATAATAGCCACCAAAACAACCAAGTTGTGATCATGGATTGTATAATCCTCTCCTGCTCAGTCCTATTACGAGGCAATAGACGATGACTGGCCTGGAAATTAGTCCCGAGCAAGTAGCAACTCGCGCCTAATACATACACAAATCGAGATATTAACATTCTCTCTCTCCCAAACCCAGTGCCCATCCCAACACTGCTTTATTTCTCATCGCCCACTCATGCTTCGTATTCCCTTTTCAATAAAACCTAGTTTAGGCGATTTTATTGAAGAAATTTCATCTTCCTCATGGAAAGTCCATAGCTTTCCAATCCCACGGGCAACTTCACGATAGGAAACTCAAATTCTAGGTATTTGTTTGAGATGGGTCGCCGAAGGTTAGTGAAAAAGGTTCCGGGCCATCTATTACACACCAACTCAGACGAAACTGACTTCGTCGACGCACCAACAGATAAGGTCGCGGGCAAAGTATCGGCGAAGGAAACAAAACAAAACCCCAATATTGAAATCACTATACCGCCTTCGAAGTCATCATTGGCCCAGCGCTTGAGAAGCGCAAAAAGGCAACGGGAAAAGTCCCCAAAGTCGTTTTATCAGAGTGAGTTTTGCGAAATTTTGCCTTTTGTCGATTCATTAAAATATTTGTTACTGATTTAGGGATTTCTTGAATGAACCTTGTTAAATCAGACCATAAGTGGAATGTATATATGGTATTTTCATAAAAATTAGTAATTAATACTAAATTCTTCCAAAGATTGAATTTTTATAAACCACTTCGGAACTACTTTGAAATACACATTTAATTTCCTCAGATTTTTGACTATATTATGCATAATATTGTTTCTGTTTCTATGAGTTTCCCATCATTATAGAAGGACAGATATTTAATACACGCAAGAGCAAGGGGAGACCTCGGGGTTCCAAACCGGAAGCGTCCCGAAAATGCCGGAAAACAGAGACGTCCAAGAATAATCCTCTGGAATCCACACTTGTAAACCACTGTCGGCCAAAATCTTTCTGCGAACTCCTCCGGACATTAATAGACCAGAAAAACAAGATGTGGAGACAATTGGTTTTGGAGGACTGCTGAAAATGAACCATGGGAAAATGACAGGAAAACTTTTCTAATGGCTGGTGGAAAATTTCGACACCGCCTCGATGATGCTGGAGATAAACCCAAGGGTTCGCATCCCAATAAGCAAGTTTGATGTTCGGGACGTTTTCCTCTTGCCTATTCATGAAAAGAATAAGGTTATTGAAACGGACCCTATTTCGGCGGTTGTGAAACAGAGGAAACAGTGGAGAAAGAAGTATGGATTTTCATAATCAAATACAGTGAGCTTGAAGAAATTAGGTGATGCCATCAAAAATAAGTTGAAAGATGGTGGGGAGGACTTCAAGAGATTCTTTGTACTCTACAGCATGGCTACATTTTTGGCCCCAATAAATGGGTGGAGGGGAGATTTTATGCTCACCAACGCTCTACTGAATGTTGACAGAATTTTGAAATTAGATTGGTGTGGCTACGTAATGAAGCGCCTTTACCGCGCAGTTGACGGATACAAGAGTGACAAGAGCCCTTTGAAACACTTCAATGGATGTGTCATGTTGCTGCAGATCATTTACTTTTAGCGATTCACTTGGCAAAGCATAGAAACACCTCATAAACTGCCATTGATCAACCACTAGTTGAAAGATAGATTCAAAGAGAGAATGGCGGGGAAGGATAATGCAGCCCTCCATACGGCAAAGGAGAGTATAATGGAGATGGTTATCCTATCTCCAAAAAGAATGTATCTAAAATGAGTGGTCAAAGGTAAATTGATTTCCCTCATTCCTGAAGTGGTAATATAGATAAGGTTACCCCCAATAACATTATTGTCTGTTAGCAGCAAACCTTGAATATCGATTGAACATGGTTCTCAGTTGTTCAGATGAGTTTTTATTTACTTGAGGGTCTTTATGGGGAAATTCGCATAAATTTTCCAATGTTACTAATAGGTTATATGGCGTTATCCTACCTGAATTGTGACCTCTATCATGGCATACTGCGTGTTTTAATAATGTGAATTATAACATTGCTTTGGGCGATGATTGAAGAGTGCTATTCTAATTAAGTACGCTGTATATTACGTTGTGCTTTTGGAATCCTTACATTGTAACATTTTTCCCATACTATTTCAAACCATTGCCATGGTACTATTCATTATCCAATACACTAACATACCTGTAGATGATGTTACACCCAGGTAACATTACTGTCAGCTATATTTAAAGAGTACACCTGGTTAGCATTTGCTTTGTTGACTTAATTTTATTTCTGAGGTTCGTAGGTACATATGCATAACTTTTCCTATTATTCTAGTTGGTTCTTTGCCGTTCACTGGCAAGAATTGGCAAGAATTGGGTGATTTGCAATGACTTGTTGAATGTGTTAACAATGGCAATAGTTGAACTGATTGGGACATGACTCAAAACTAATATTCAAGTGTATTGCATTTGATGTTAAGCTGTGATATTGGAAACCTTAGATTGCAACACTTCCCCGAATATGCTTCAAACCATGTCCAAGATAGGATGTCATTTTTCGCTACACTAACAAACCTGCAGACAGTGTTACCTCCACGTAACATTAAAGTCAGTTATATTCATACATCGACTATGTAGTACACAAGGTTAGCAATTGTTTTGTTCACCTCATCGCTTTTCTCTGGTCCATAGTCATGTATGCATAACTTTTCCTATTGTTCTGTTTGGTTATGTTTCGTTAACCGGCATGAATTGGGTGATTTGCACTGACTTGTTCAATGTGTTAACAATGTGACCAATAGAACTGGTTGGGCCGTTACCGAAAAGTAGTGTTTGAGTGTATTACCGTTAATGTTAAGTTGTGCTGTTAGAATGCTTACATTGTAATAGTTTACCCATTATGAGTAATAAAAAATGTCATCCTACTATTCTTTATCCCACTAACTAACTTACATTTATCTATTGTTATCCCAATATGACGTGACTAGCTATTAGTTGCATGCATTAATTATTGATTGAACATGGTTATAATTTGTGGTGTTGACGTCCCTTTTTTTCCCCAGGGTTCATAGTGAAACCTGCATAATGTTGCACAATTTAATATTTGGTTATTTCCCGTCACCATTATTCACCTGGGTGCTTTTCAATGAATGTTTCAAAGTGTTAACAAGGTCACAAGTACCAACTTCTTGGGTCATGACTGTTGAGTAATATTCTAGTTTCTAGTCTGAGCGTTGACAAAAGGGGCAAATATCTTCAGTTGGGATTTGACATCTTTGAAGGTTTTTCGGAGATGGCAGACAGTTGCTGCAAATTCTCCAAAGGAAATGTGAGATTTTTGGTGGTATTTGGAGTCTCCAAATTGGTAATGGACATGAACTCCCAGATGGAATGCTAGCTGCAAGATTAAAAGACGGTGAATCAGTAATGACTCTATAGCATGAACTTACTGTGAAATTTCCATGTGGAGTGTAATGTCCTTGCCATGAGTCAGGGCTTGGGAACTGCAGTACTGGTATCCTTCTAATGTAAGAGGCATCCTCTTCAGATACCATTTACTACAAATTTAGCTCATCCCAATCAGATTTTCCTCCAGCAAGAAGGAAGTCGACAGTATAATTTTCCAATGAGGGATTTGATGAATTTTGAGGCGTGGATCCGCTAGCTCTTGAAATCCATGGGTCCTTGAAGATTCTTGTGCTTTGGCCATTTGCTATTCTCTTCCTTGCACCTAGCTTGAGTGCATAATGACCTTGCAGAATGCTTCTCCAAGAAAAAGACGCTTTAGGACCTGCAGTAGCATCAAAGAGAGAGGAGGTAGAGAAAAATGATGCCTTAGAGATTTTGCTTAGCAGAGAGTTAGGAGCTGTTAAGATTCTTCATGCTTGCTTGGTAAGCATTGGGATATTGAAAGCTTCCAAGTTTTTAAAACCAAGTCCTCTTGATTTCGGCTAGAGCGAAGCTAGCATTGAGTGAAGTTCAGTAACCAACCTTGGAAGTTAGTGTGTTTAGATTTTGAAACCCTGAAGCTATGTTACCTTGGAACTGAATGGGATCTTCTTGAGTAAGTTTAGTACTAGTTCAGACTGCCCTTTTTTTTTTCTTTTCCAAAAAAACTGAAAACGAATTTGGTGGATTCATTTTCATCTAGAAACGAATTCACCAAATTCGTTTTTTATTGAAAATTATTTTTTCTAAAAAATAATAAAAAATTAGAAACGAATTTGGTGGAGAAACGAATCCACCAAATTCGTTTGTTACCTGAATTTATTTTTTTTCTATTAATTTTTTAAAACTTTTTTCCTGAAAAACGAATCTGCCATCTTCATTTCTTATAGATTGGGAATTTTAGTTTGTTTTTTATTGTTTTGGTAATTTTGTGTACCAAAAGTAAATATGAGGGGAAAAAAAATCTATTGAACACATATAAAAACAAAATGTCATAATTATAAATATTTTTACTATACATAAATAAGTATACCAAATGCTTAATTACTTTTAACCCCTTGTGTTATCACATTTTGACTACTAGCCCCTTCTGTTTCATAAACTAACAGTTAACCCCTTTCACTATCAATCAAACAAAATAAACATGATTTTGGATTTTGAAAATAGTACTACCTCTACTTCATTAGAAAATTCAACTTTTTTAATGGAAAGAAGAAAGTAAGTACATTTAGAATGTGATTAAAACTTACAAATTTTGAGAGATTGGAAAAACACATTTTTTTTGACTATGTTAACTCTTTGTGGGGTTAAACATATTTGTGATTCATTTTGGTATTGGCAATTTGTTTGGTGTGTTGTGTTTTTAGTAATTGTTGGATACTTTGTGATGTTTGAAGGTATCTCAACTTGAATTTTAATTAGAATTAAGAAAAATCATATCTATGAAATTCACCTACTTAGTTACATGCCCAACCTTCTCTTTCGTTATATCTCGCTCGTTTGAAATGACAAAGGTTTTAGGTCCATTTTGGAAGACCTTTTTATGTATACACTTATCGTTTAGCAAATCTCTAATTAGTCTTTTAGAGTGGCGGTCACAATCCAAAAATTTGAAGAAATTCAGTGCTTTACATCATTAGGTGTTGAACTGGAAACTTTTAGGAAAATGTATATTGTTAATTTTAATATTTCATAATGTTAAGTAATTTTGTTGTTAATAAAAAGGACCAATTTTAATTTTGATCAAAAATTGCAATTATACTATATTGAAAGGCTATTCTTTTTAAAGAAGGGTACAAGACTATTTTAATTGGGAAGTAATAGCATTTTTAGTGATATGGGGGATTAATTTGTTATTGTTTTAAAAAATATTTGGGGCCTTTTTGTAATATGAAATGGCTATGGGGAGAAAATTAATTTTCTCTCACCAGTTTTTTCCCTCTTTCATTTCAATCTGTTCTGCTAAACTATACATCTCCCTCAAGATCCTGACATTTGATCTCTCGATTGCCCACATAACCCGATTGAAAAGGAATTAGGGTTTCTCTTAGCCAGAAATCTAGGGTTTTTGTCACTGCTCCACCCCTTTACCGTCGTCTCTGCTCTGAATCTCACCGGAGGTCGTCAACATGGTTAGCATTCTCCCAGATTTTTAGCTTGTGAATTTTATTGCAAATTGAATCCTTATTGCGGTTTAGATGAAGATTTGAACTTGTAAATTAGATCGCATTTTTAATCCTTTATTTACATGGATCGCATTTACTAATATAGGGTATCATTTTGGTTCATATTTTATTGATTTCGAGAAGCTTTGATGGATAATTGTTCTGAACTAACACATTGCATGAGTGTATCTCGGCAATTTGTCGAATTTTAGTCATCTGAACCGATTTGATTTTGTCCTGCTTATGGGGTTTGTAGGATGCCATTGATTCTGATGAAATATGTGTTGCTGTCATTTTCCTATTTTGAGCAGTGTGGATAGGGTAATATTGGGTTTTTTAGGTTTTTGATATTTATGAGAGATTAGACTCCTTTTGGTCCCTTTTCCTTCTGTGGGCTTCTTTAGTTGATAAGAATTTCCTCTAGCTGTTGGTTGGTGGAAAAAAATGCAAAGACTGCTTTTCTTCTCAATCTGAAAGTTTGGAACTGCTAAATAATTCATGTTCTGATTTCATTTTATCTACCTGATTGGAAACAAGAATTAAGTTACTGACTTCAGCTTCTTCTTTCTTAAGATTCATTTTGTTCTTCTAATTAGCCGGCAAGGAAAAGTGAGGTTGACCAAGTGGTATTCACCTTATGCCCAGAAGGAAAGAACAAAGGTACTTCTTTTTTATATGTTGGTCCAGAGTTGATGTGCTGAAGCTTGTTTGAGCTATTAAATCATCAAAATGAGCCTCTTTTGTTTTACACAATTTGTAAAGGTAATTCGAGAACTTAGTGGTTCAATTCTCAGTCGAGGCCCCAAGCTTTGCAACTTTGTAGAATGGAGAGGATATAAGGTTGTTTACAAAAGGTAGCATACGATTTCCTAGTTTTTGATCATATTGTGCAATGCGAATCCTAATTCTCTATAGCTGATCTCTTTCTTTGACTTTCTATTTGTGCTTGAATAATCAACTTTTGACTAATTTTTGTTGAGTCCTGCAGATATGCCAGCTTGTATTTCTGCATGTGTGTTGATCAGGATGACAATGAATTGGAGATTCTTGAAATCATTCATCATTTTGTTGAGATTCTAGATCGTTATTTTGGAAGTGTGAGTTTTCTTAACTTTAGATCTGCCTATATATGACACCATTTACTTCATATCCATCTGAGATGTGGTCAAATTACATTGAGAGCCTTTAGATTTGGGAAACTGAATTTGGATCCACGTTTATTAATGCATGCTTTCATAGATAAAGTGACTGCATGATGTTACTGATACAGGCAAATCTTGTTCACTATTTATTGATTGTTAAAAGTTCAAAAAGAATGAAAAGGCCTTACCTCCACCGTATTCGACTTCCTATTTTTCATTCTTCTGTGTATCCAAATCGCATGAATCGTATAAGGCAAGATAGTAGAACATGTACATCCAAGCACTGATTTTGCTCTTTTATACCTGTGTGTGATGGTGTCTGTATGTGTGTGTGAGAGAGATGTCAACCAACAGGAGGAGGTGATGATTGGTGAAGGGGCAGCCTCCTGACCGGGGGGGGATTGCTTGGTTCTTTTTTTTCTAATTTTTCTGTTTTTATCAGTCTTTTCCTTCTGATTGGAGCACTAGTTATTCAACATTGTTGGACATGCTTCTAAGATGGCCAAACCCGTGTAATTTATTCAGGATACTGACTTGTCTTATTTGGAAATTGTCCAAAATATATGGATTTCTCGATCTTACTTAAAGGTTTCGTATTTGTGGTATCCTTGTTTTGCAGGTCTGTGAGTTGGATTTAATCTTCAATTTCCACAAGGTACAAATTTCACTACTTTATAAAAGAAATACTGGATTCTGCATTTCTTTGACAAGCCTTGTGTTACTAAATTGTATGAAATTAGAAGACTATTTCAGCCGAAACCATTGAAATGCATGAACCTATATTTTAGAAAGGTTTCTTAGAAGATTGTCTGGTGTTAAGAAAGATTAGGCTCATGAACCTAGTTTATTCTATCAGTGAGACAGACTAGGCTCATGAACCTAGTTTCTTTATTTTCCGAAAAAACATTCCGAAACAGTCTACTCCTTGCCAAAGGATGAATTTTTGTTATATTCTGTTTTAAGAAAATTAATCTGAAGGGTGAATGGGTCAGGAAGAAGTTGATCTGGGTTCTTTATTTGAACCTTGCTGCTGTCATGTATGTAGAGTTCTTAATCTTGATATTGACACTGAAATTTGTTATTAGCTTTTTACTGCGTATTGGTTTAACAAAGATCAGTGTCTATCTTCGCAGAAGTGAAGATCTTTTCCTTCCATATGTTGTTGAGAATCTTGAGATATCGTTTCCTGCAACAAAACCACATTAGTCTTGCAGAACTTGTATCAATTTGCTCAAGTAGACTTCTTACTGAATATGAATAGTGTCAATTGATGGGTTTATCGAGAAACTTATTTAAAAGATACATGGCTTGAGTAGAATGATATGTAATTGTCTGGGAATAGATATAGATGATGTTTGTGTCTTGTTACCGAGTCAAGGAGGAGGGATAAAATGTTGGAGGGATTTTATGTCAATTAAGAATAGTTAGACGGTACCACGTAGTGGGAAAAATGCTTAGTTATTGCTGTTGCTGTTGTTGTTGTAGTAAGAATAGTTGGATAGAAAAGTACAAGGACCATTTTTAATGAGTACGATTTTGAGTGCTTTTACCAGTTATCCTTATGGATTTGAAGAACTCAAGAGTCAAGACCTCTAAGCATGTAGATCTGCATTTATCTCAAGATCCTGAAGTTGGATTCTATGTGTTAAATCCATGACAAAATTGCCGATGAATTGATTGGCAGGCTTATTACATATTGGATGAAATATTAATTGCTGGTGAACTCCAAGAACCTAGCAAGAAAACCGTGGCACGTCTTGTAGATGCACAGGTACTGACTGCATTTCAGGGAACTGATTCATTCATCTCATGAGAAACAGAAAATGAAATTTCTAACTTCAATTCGTCACCTGCAGGATTCTTTGGTGGAGGCTGCTAAAGAGCAGGAAAGTTCTCTTAGTAATATTATTGCTCAGGCAACCAAATGAGAATCTCTGTGGCATTTCCTGTAGGTGTTATTACATTGTAAATCTGGGGAGCTGAAATGCATGTTACTCTTAATTACTGTGTATTATTCATATTCAATTTCTGGTATAGTTGTTCATTTATCAACATTACTTGTAGAAATTTTGAGGTGGATTTTTGTCGTTTTTCTTGTGACTAATTAATTTTGTACTTCGTTCATCATTCTGTTCTGTAGTACATGTCGGCGCATTTTTTAAGTCGGTTTCACCTTCATTGCTATATCATCAGAATCAGAAGCTTCCCGGAGTTCAGCATCTGATTGTCCTTGCAGTTCTTCCCTCTTCGAACTAAGGGCATCTCGTCAAGTGCTTATCCCTCAATGAAAATTTTCTAGTGTAGAAAAATTTGTTCCTCGAAAACTAGGAAAACGGAAGTTGAGAAAATTTTGGTTGAAGCCATACTGAAGAATCATTCGATGCGCACATTGAAGATTGGAAAAAAGACTGCTTCTAAATGCTACGATTCGCCTCTTTAACGAAAGTGAAGAAAAAACAAAGATGCATATATAAAACTAAGCTTCATTCATATATCGAGAAGATAATTATTTTGATAAAAAAAAGATTCATGCGATGAGTCTTCTTTATCACTTTTTTAATGTTATAAATCTTTTTTTTAAAAACTTCGATCGTTGGTCGTAATATTTTCTGTTACTGCTCCCTGTCTATTTAATGGTTAACACATAAATAACTTGTTTTATCTGAAAAATATTTTCACCCTTGAAATAGTTTCTTTAAGCTACTGCATTTATTTTTGGCCTCTATAAAACCAACATATACAACCATTATTTCTAAAGTACATATACAATAGATGTATGTATACACAAAGGATTTTTCAACCCCTAGAAAATTGTAGGTAAATTGTGATCGAACAGGTATTTAGCTGAAATGACATAACAAGAAGTTACAATATTTTAGTTACAACTTTTGACAACTAATTGGATGCAACTTTTGTTTGAACAATCATAACTAAAATAAATTGATAACATTTCATAATATCTGAAAAGATGCCACGAACTCTGTAAATGCGTCATCTTAGAATTTGGATGTTGCAAAATTCACATAAGTAAAAACTAGGAAGTCTATCTTGTCTTAAAAGATTGAGGAATTTAGTGCAATAAACCTTATACAAAATTTAAAATTAAATAAATACTCGCTTGTTCCATTAGAAGAGTCTACTTTGAATTTTTTTTTGTCCCAATAGAAGAGTCAACTTTCAATTTTCTTACTCATCCTACCCTTACAATTAATATAATCTTGTGTGGTCATACAATAAATGATGTCAAATTACATATTTTAGGTGTTGTACCTTGACCTTCATAATAAGTTGTATATTGGTCAACCATGTCGGATTTTTCCTTGTTGTTTACAACAGCTCTCGTATCATGATCAAATATATTTGATTCAAGTCAATTTATGAGGTCTTCCATCGATGTTTTTCTGTTAGTAATTGACTCAGCCACCCCCAACTTCTATTTGGTTCGAGGATGCACACGTTTTGGACACACCTTCGTAATAACATTAATTATAGTGTAATTATTTAATTAATTGCACAAGGAGTGAGAGGAAATTAAAAGGTAATTTACCAAGTCAAATTCGAATATACCATAACTCAAAAAAGGTCAGAAAACTAATTAATTGTACATTAATGCGACAAATAGAAATTTAAAATTGCATGGAATGATTCAATGGTCAAACTCAATTTCTTTTGAATTTTGGGAGATCAGATCAGAGTCTCTTGACCGAAGAAATTTTTTATATGACTTAACATTTTAATTTCTGTAGTGTTTTCCAATAATTTCCAGGTTTAGGGAAATCTAAGTAACTTTTATTTTTCTAATGTAATTGATCCATGATTCCAATTAAATAGCCCAATTAGTTCCACTCCAATATGGATATTCATATGACGAAATTGAACGTATATTTTGAGAGCATAAACTTTTAATATCTTGAAATACTTGATTTCGTGTGGAAGCAAATTAATGTCTCATATTTTGTTTTAGTTTCAAATCAATAAGCAATTCAAACTACAAATGAAGCCCTAACGATTCAAAGGTCCAAATTCAACCATTGAGAGTAAAAGAGATGAGAAAATCTTGACCATTAAATATTTCTTGAAGAAATTAACATTTTCCCGGGCGTTTTCCAGACGCGGTCATTGATCCATCTTAATTTTATTACTAGCCGATCGACCGGCAATAGTGTCTTTGATTTGACATTATGTACCATAAATATTACTTATTACATTTTTTTTTTATATATTAAAGGTGCTGTAATTTAGTCCAATTACGATTGACATATTTGGTTTTTAGTACAATTTCACCCACTTTAGGACATCTATATCAATGGCAGAGTTAGGATCCGAAGGTCTAGAGGCAAAACTATTTGTTATACATATTGCCCTTATTATTTTAATTTTTTGTGGGGGTAAAATATAAATATTTTTCAAATTCTATATAGTAAAAAGAATTTTTTTGCCCCCACCAGCTCTATTAATCCCTCTACCTCTTATCTATATACAACTTATAATATGAAAACATGTACTTTTTTTGCACACCACGATATACACCATGTTATTAATTAATATATATTGTTCAGAATTTTACAACAAAGTTCTCTTCAATTTCTGCTTAGTATAATTTATACACACGGCTCTTACTTGACGCACACACTACCTTTATTTTCTACACACGAACTACGTACAATAATATGTAGCAATACCACATGAATTTTGGAAAATTGGCTCAGGTACCCTACCAACAAATTCGTGCACACAGATATGATACCACACGCATATATGATTGTACGTGCCGTGGCATATATATACACACAAGTATTATACATTACTAATTAAAATAATATATATATAAAAAAGGGAGTAAATGAAAGATGAAATTACAAAAGGGAGTAAATGAAAGATGAAATTACAAGAAAAAACTCCGTAACTTCCGATTAAAATGCTATAAATACAGTTGCGAACTGGCAACAAATGGCACAAAATTAAAGTGGTCGATTAGTTAGGCATAAAATCTAGCTTGCTTACTTATTGCATAATATTTAGTGTACGTTAGTAGAGAGAGAAATGGGTGACAATGGGAGCAGAGGCAAAGGAGGAGAGGGAAACAAAGGCAACGGCGCAAGCGTCATTCCGGCGAAAAAGAAGACGGTGAAGCAAATGATTGGTGAGAAACTCAAGGAATCAACTTCGAAGGCTTTGAAGAATGACAAAAACAAGATAAACCCAGCATGAGATGCCGATGAAGAAGATGATTGATGTTGATCTCCACCACCATGTAAATTAATCTTTTTGGATTCACGTGTGATTGGTTTGTTACTCCTCCTATTTTATTAGAAGAGTTCGATTTCTAATACTAAAAACAATAATAGAAAGTAGCGGACTCTCCTAATGGAACAAAAGGAGTATAAATTTTATATGTTTAGGTTGATGATCAGTTAAGTTAATTAGGTATTTATATTTAAGTTTCTCTTCTGAATTATAGTCATGATGTCTAGTTGTGTTGTGTGCTATATTTTGAATCAAACAATCGAGACTACTAGCTAGGGTTTGAAGAATGTATACTTTAGTGCATGGTGGAATATTAATTATAAAGGAAATATTTATTATAAAGTGTGATAGTCTCTTCTACCTCTTTCTTTCTTATATATATTCTCTTTTAACTCCAGGAAAATCTCTCATATTTTTTTTCCATATGAAAATGGGGAAAGTAACTTTTCTTTATTTTTATATTAATTTTTAGTTTTTAATTAGTCTCTGCTATTGAAATTATAAATAAAGATTTTTCTTCTATACAATAAAGGGAGTTTCTTTTTTTCTTCTCACAATATGTGGGAATTTCTTCTCCCTTACAAGTTACAATTAATATGTGAAAAAAAAAAATTATCTGTGAGATCTCGTAAATTTTGCCATAGGATTAGCCGTAGGATTATATTTTTATAAATTATTTTAATTTTTCAAAGTATGTACAGCTATGAACGTGTACAATTTTCTCTAAGAGATTTTATTTAATAAGATGGATTGTTTAGATTATAGAATCTTAATGTTTATTAGGATTATGTGAATTAGAAATAATGTTAGAATTATGTTTAAGTAATAAAGTGATTAAGTAATAAGAATAAAGTAATTAGAAAATAATAGAAAAATAATCGGAAAAAGACCAATCAGTTAAAACCGATTGGAAATCGGGTAAAACCGATTGATCAAGGGCAATGACCAGTTTTGCCCACTTATAAACGGGTAAAACCGATTTGAAAAAGTAGAAAAAATATCTCACTGTCCTCCAACCGATTGTAACCGATTCGGAAAAGGTCACAACCGATCGGAAAGGAAAACAATCGGCTAAAACTAATCAAAGAAAGGGAAAAACCGATTACAATTGGTTTTCACCGGTCCCCAATCGGGAAAAACAGATTGGGGACTGGAATTGAAAAAAATAAAATTTGGAGACAAGATCGGGCTGTTTGGCTCATTAGGCAAATGTTGCCTATAAATACTTCCTCCTTACCTTCATTCTACACCACATTTATGCCAAAGTGCTGACAAAACCAAAACCCAACCAAAGAAACTTAGAACAAGGAAGAAGAAGAAGGAAGGAGAAGAAGAAGGAAGAAAGGAAGGAAGGAAATCTTGGAACCAATCGACTCCGTAGCCGTGGATTCGGTGTCAGAAGGGGTTCTAAATGTACCGATAAGGATTCCACAAGATTAGTTGGTTGATTTTCTACAAAAATATTACATGTTTTAGAAGTTTAAGAATTTTAAGAAATTTTAGGTTTTTATCTTGTTGTTGGCATGAATTATTGATTAGAGGATGTTAGAAATAATGCCTATATGTTGTTAGGTTGGTTTTACACAAAAGGAAGCAAGAAAAATGAAAATTTGGAGGATTTTAGCAAGAACCCCGAAAGAAGTTTTTTGGGCACAAATCGGTTTTAGTCGATTTGGAATCGGGTAAAACCGATTCATGCCGAGGGTAAATTGGGAAAAACTGTTTCCAAGTGGTTTTAATAGATTGAAGATTGGTTAAAACCGATTCCAATCGGGTTTTGCCGATTTTCAATCAGGAAAAACCAATTGGGACAACAAATGTTATTTTCGGAATTTTTATTAAATTTTGCATAAATTGCTATAGTATTTTTACTCCGTAAATAAGTCGAATTAATGCCTTTATGGAATTATAGAATTATGGAATTAGTTTTGTAAAAGAATTAGGTTTATGGGAAATTTAGGTTTAAAAGGAAAATTAGGGTTTATAAGAATTTCAACTTTATTTGGAATAGAATAGAAACTGAACCTTTTGATATTTATAAACTGCAGATAATTGAGAAATTAGTGAGCAACATCTCAGGACCGAGGTGAGTTTATCACTGAAAAGGGATACCGTTTTAATGCAATTTAATTGAACTACACTGAATCTTGCTTGCGACATGTTTTGAAATATTTGCGAAAAATGTTTGAAATGCTTTTTGTTTTAAACTGCCAGTTGCATTTATTTACCGGTTGGAATGCATATATATTAGTTAGGCTTCAGTTGTACTTTCTTTGGACACTGAATCTGTTATTTGAGCATAGTTGTGTCGGATCCATTATGTTGATACAATCTGATCCCACGAGCCAGCATAGGACTTGGTCGTCTGGATCATTTGCGTTCCTGATTTCGAAATCAGTCCCGACCACAACGGGGGCCATATATGCATGTATACGTTTGGGAGTGGCTGTCGATAAGTCTATGATTATGATTATTATGCCGAGGTGAGCTGGCCTTCATTCATCGTATACAGGCACGTTGACGAACGCCCCTCATTCTCTTTATGTACGCTGCGATAAGTTGGCCATTGTTGAGCGTACATGTACACGCTAGCGATCGCTCCTTATTCTCGAGATGAACGGGTTAGTTCATTTAGGGTTCACATAGAACCTTAAGCGGCTGCCCTTCATTCTCATTATATGTCTTTGAATCTTGCATGAGTCATGAATGTTATTTGTTAGGACATGCATGAACTATATGCATAGGTAAACTTTACAACTTGGTAAATGTTTGCGAAAATGGTGAACTCTCACTGGGCAACGACTCATTCCATTTACTGTTTTCCTTGTTTTCTCTTTTCAAAATTTTGTAACAAATCCTTGGTATGAGGAGGACTTCGCTCACTATTAATACTAGGATGAGATTGCATCAGGGTCGGACCTGTTATATTAGTTGGCTAGGATGTACATAGAGGGGTTATGTGTAGCCCTGACTCCGCATTTATATTAAGTAATGATCTATGTACATTAAGGTTTGGCACTTTGAATTATTTAAATTATAAAATAAGTATTATTACTACTTTGTTTTGCATGTTCTGAGTCCTGGTGCGAACTAGGCAGACATTCGGTGAAGCCAATCCCTTGTATGCAGGATGGTGGATATGGGGTGTCACATTATCTCCATAATTTGAGTGAAAATGCAGTTTTAGAACTTTTGCAAGGACATTAGTAATAGATTCAAGATCAGTTCCTTTGGTACTAGAATTCTTCCATGGATCAGCGGTCCTCATAATTTTATTAGGGGCATGTTCTTTTGGTTTGAGTTTTGGTTTCAACAATTGATTTAATATATTATAATTATTTTTTATCATTTGCAATACAATTTTTTATTATTCAACTATATCTTTTTACATTTTTAATACACTTTTTACATTATAAAACTATTTTTCAAAAATATTTTTTCAAAACCGTTTTCAAAGCAATAAAAAATAACAGGCCCTAGGTTTACACCTATATAATTGTACTCTAATTGGTCTAGTTTGTTTTTTCTAAGATTTCAGAGTTACAAGATATCTTCCATGACCACTACCTGGGTCCCCTCCCCAACCCACTTTAATTTATATAGTTTAATGATTTGGTAGATTTGATTAATTATCATATCAAATTTGTAATCAATTGTACTTAACTGTTTTTTTTTTTAATTTTTAATATCTTTTAAAAATGAATCGATCTGAGTATGCGAATGCTTTTAAGAAAAAAAAAATTTGTACTCCACATAATATTTGATCTTATTTTCACAAATTAAATTGTTTCACAACGTCTGAAATTCTTTTAACAAGGTTTTATTTAGAAATATTCTTTTGATTTTGTCCAAAAAAAAATATACTTTTTCTGATAATCTAAAATACAATAATATATTATTCTTGCTTCCATGTGGTCTTTAACACGTTATTAACTAAGAAATCAAACAACACAGATCGATCTGAAACGACAGGAATACTAAAGCGACTAACAATAAATTAACTAGCTGAGATAAGGGAACGAAAACATTGTATTAGAGATGGCCACGGTTCCGATTCAAACCGGAACCAACCCGGAACCGGACCACCGGTTTTGGAATCGAAACCGGAACCGTGGTCCCCGGTTCCAGAACCGGAACCGGACCCGTCTCTGGCGGTTAAGGTTCCTATTCCTTTTGTTTGAGAACCGGGAACCGGCGGGTTGGAACCACCGGTTCCAAGCCTCCGGTTCCAAGCCTCCGGTTCCAAAGGGTCCAACCCTCCGGTTCTAATATGAGAACCATAAAAATAATAATTTTTACATTCCTCTTGCCAGATTCGAACACACAACCCTTTGTTAAAATTGAAAGGCTTTAAGCAAAGTTGATTAACCACTTCAACTATTTGCTTTTTTTAAACTTCTTTCTTATAAATATAATTATATTATATGTTTAACATATAATATATAAAAACTATTTTTAAATATATATTATAATAATACACAAACTAATAGTATACTTTATATATATATTATTAATATAATATAGATAAGCATTAAATTAAATTAAAATTAATTAATTATTAAATTAAATTAGATTCAAAATGATGAAGATGAATTATATTAAATATTTAAGATGTATTTATTTTGTAAAAGTTTCAATGCTTCAATGTTCAAATTCTGATTTCTCACGATTTATAACAAGGCATCACTCTCTTGATTTTTAAAAAAAATAATATATTGAGGTATTATTCATCTGTATATATATATATTTTTTCACAATTTCTTTGTGTATCTGTTATTATTTAATTGTTCAAATGTATGTACCGTCGCTACATATTTTATTTTATTTTTGTAATTTTAATAATTTATAAATAATTGAGTTATTAATTGAGTCAAAATAAAATAACATTTATAAGTTAAAATTTTTAAATAAACGAAAAAAATTGTTAAAGAAACGGAAGAGATTGGAATCGAAACGGAAACCTTGACAGAACCGGATCCATGACAGATTAGAAATGGAACCGTGACAGAACCAGAATTATAACCGGAACCGGCGGTTCTAGAACCGGCACGGAACCGTCCCCCCAAGGTTCCGGTTCCGGTTCCACTGATTTATGAACCATAACCGGCGGTTCCGGAACCGTGGCCATCCCTACATCGTACAATGACAAGGTTTCCTATATTGTAATTAATGTGCAACGATAGGTTATCAGTGTTACGAGACTCTCCCATTAACCATCACCTATTTATATAATTTCATAACAAGCCACATTTTAAAAAAATTTCGGAGACTTTTCAATATGACAGCAAAAAAATATTCCAATAAGTGATAGACTTATTATTAGAACATATAAAAAGATTTTCACAAAAAGATGTCATCATAAGCTAAATTTTTTAATAATTAAGTAAGTTATCATGACGATACTTTTAAAAGTCATTATAGGCAAATTTTAATGTAATGACCGGTGAATTAAGAAGATAGTTAAATTCAATGTGGATGAAAAAATATTTTAAGAAAATTGTGGAGAAAAATGGCACTTTTAGTAAGGATGATGATTTGTGACTGAACACAAAAACTGGATACAGATCTAACGTTCAAACTTAGCAGGTTAGGTACACCCTGTGCAGATCCAAGTCAAAATTTTGGCGAACAAAAATAACAAGAAAATAAAATAGGTCATGTCAAGTCAAACTGAATGACCTATTTGACATGTTTAACAAATTAAGTAGGGCATGATATTTGCAACGACGGAATCGATATTTGCAGCGACATTTTTGCGTGAAAAGACTGAAATGCCCTTGGGGTAAAAAAAAAATTTAAAAATTTAAATTTTCCACAATGCTGGAAAAATTAAAAAAAAAAAAAAAAAAACCCAGAACCATCGCCGGTCGCCGGCGATGGTTTTGGAGGCCGTCGCCCGGCGATGGTCCCCCCCCCCCCCCCCCCCCCCCCCCCTTAAGTTGATTTTTTTGATATTTGCAGTAACCACCGGGCGGATCTTCCCCATTCCGGTAAAAAATTTCGCAATTTTGACAAAACTACTAATAAATTCGGACATAATACAAGTAAAATGATTCTATACTTAAGCACAAATTAAATTTGTTTTCTTAACAATGGTTTAAAATCTAATTCCAAGTTGAGTCAAAGGAGAAAAATTACAGTTTTATTAAAATCAAAATTAATAAGACTCAAATTAATGGATTATAAATTTCTGGTGTGCGTTAATTATATATATATATTATGCTTGTTATATATGAACTATATATACATCCCATTTGACCACATATATATTCAGAACGTGGACCGTGGTCGCTCTCATCTTCAATACCTTGTAAATTCTCAGTAAATTCTAAATTGTTAAGGTAAAATTAATTAATATATTTGATTAAAGTAACTAAATATATATGAAATTTTCTATCGTCCAGGGAAGCTAGAATGAAATTCAATGTTTTTCTGTTATTGGCTATGGCAGCTCCCTCCCGACCTTCTTGATGGGACAAATAGCACACGTTTTGGACACATTTTAACTCTTTAAAATGGAAAATAGCATGAAATCAAAGCTTGTAAAATGAATTGTACACATTTCAACGAATTAAGAATTTGGATTACAACATGCTGGAAGAATCCTAACCAATTAATGTCCAAATTCAACTTAATTTATACTTTCTTCTTTTCATTAGAAAAGTCAACTTTAAAAAATATTTTTTCTTTCACCAGAAGAGTGAGGATATAAATGGAACAAATTGCGTCAAATAACATATTTTAGGTATTGTAAATTGACACTCAGAACAAGTTATACATTGGTCAAAGTGAACTTTTGTAATGGAACAGGTAGTATATTAAATTAATGGAGGGATAGAGAGACAGTCTCTTGACCTAATAATTCTTTTATATGATCACACATTTTCTGTGGTGTTTTTCAACAATTTCTAGGTTTGTTTTACCACATACCAGAATCATTAACAAACAGAATTAATTAATTTCTTCGGTAAAGATGTGGGCAAGTTTATACATTGAATGAGAACAGTGGAAAAGGCCCTAACGAGAAAATCTTGACTACCTCTTGAAGAAACATTTTCTGGGGTTTTTTTCCCACAGTTTCCAGGGTTTTGCCACAGCACCGACGCGGTCAATTTATATATATCTTGGTCGATCTTTAATTTTATTACTAGCCAGCCGCCAGGTCTCTCTTTGATTTAAGAATTGAGAATACTTCCAAAATGTTAATTGTTGTTCAGAATTTTACGGCAAAGTTCTCATCAATTTCTGCTTATTAATTTATACACACGGTTCTCACTTGGAAGACACACTATCTTAATTTTCCACACACGAACTACGTACAATAGTATTTTGGTATTGATGCAATATTGGCTCATCAATCAGGTACCCTAGGCTATACACAAATGATATAATTAATTGTACGTACGAACTAATGATACACCAAGTATTATACAGTACTAAAATAATATTGAAAAATGGGAGTAAAATGAAAGGTGAAATACCAAGAAAAAACTCAGAATCTTCACATAAAAATTGCTATAAATATAGTTGAGAACTGACAAATAATGGCACCAAATTAAAGTGATCCGTATAATTCTTTCATTAGGCAAATTGATCGAATAGTTCAAGCTTAGCATATAATCTTGCTTGCTAGCTATTTGCATAATATTTAGCGTGTGTGCAGAGAGAGAAATGGGTGACAATGGGAGCAGAGGCAAAGGAGGAGAGGGAAACAAAGGCCAAAGCACAAGCGTCATTCCGGCGAAAAAGAAATCGGTGAAGCAAATGATTGGTGAGAAACTCAAAGAGTCAACTTCAAAGGCTTTGAAGAATGACAAGAACAAGATAAACCCATCATGAGATGCTGATGAAGAAGATGATTGAAGTTGATCTCAACCACCATGCAAATTAATCTTTTGGGGTTCACGTGTGATTGGCTTGTTACCCCTCTGTTCTATTAGAAGAGTCCGTTTTCTAATACTAGAAACAGTAATAGAAAGTAGTAGACTCTTTTAATAGAACAGAGAGTATAATTTTTTCATGTTTACGTTTGATCAGTTAAGTTTAGGTGTTATGAGTTTCTCTTCTGAATTATAGCCATTTCTGCTTGTGTTGTGTGTTGTATTTTGAGTCAAACAATATATAGAGACTAGGGTTTGGAGAATTATTGTATACTTTGATTTGGTGCATGCATGGTGGAATATTGTAAATCGTTTAGTTAAAGTAATATATATTTTAAAGTGTACTTTACATCGTCTCTCTTCTTCCTCTCTCTCTCTCTCTTCCATCCTTTCTCTTTTAACTCTAAGAAAATCTCTCATATTTTTTCTTTTTTTTCCTCCTCAATTTCCCACCATGTAAAAACGGGCGAAAGAAACTTTTATTTGTGATTTTCTTTATTTTTCTATTAGTTTTGTGTTTTTAGTCTCTTCTATCGAAATAATATATGGGTCAAATCAACCCGAACGCCCTATTTGACATGTTTAATAAATTTGTTAACTTTTACAAACGAGCTCCATAGGAATAAAATATTTAAAATATGCTTAATCACTATTTACCCCCTGTGTTATTGGTTTTGACTATATGCCTTCTCGTATTTTTAAAACTAACTAGTTCTCCCTATTTTTTAAAATTAACTGTTTGTCCCCCCCCCCCCCCCCCACCCTCACCAGTCCAACCATAAAAATTACTGAAAAGACAAAAACACCCCTCTGGATTGCAGACATCACACCCTCAGGTTTAAGTAAAAAATTTCAAACGAATATACCCCAATCATTAACTGCATGTTACTTAAGAAAGAAAAAAAAAAGAAAAAGGGTGAAGCTAGGTTTCTCCAATACACAATCACTGCTGCACTTTTCCTGCTCAAACTGCTGCCGTTGCCATTTCTCTGGAATCCAGCCGCGAACTCCATTATCGCCGCTGCACTTTTTCTGCTCCAATCGCGGTTCTCATAAAAAAACCCGCTGCCATTGCCGTTTTTTCGGGAGCCGAGCATTTTTCCCAAGGAAAAAATTATTGCCATCTATTTTTCCAATTGATTCGGGTATATTCGTTTGAAATTTTTTATTTAAATCTGGGAGTGGGATGTCAACATTTTAGAGGGGTATTTTTGTCTTTTTAGGAATTTTAATGGTTTGACTGGTAAATGGGTGTGGGGGAGAGCAAGCAGTTAGTTTAATAAACACGGGGGCAACCAATTAATTTTAAAAATACAAGAGGCAAATATTCAAAACTCAATGACATAAGGGGGTAAATAGTAATTAAGCCTTTAAAATATTATTGATTGATTTTAAAAAATATTTATGCATAAATATAATTTTTAATTTACATATAATAAATTTTAATTGCCTAGATGTGTTATTTAAGTTAACTTTTGGATTGAGATCGAGTTAAAATGTTAAAGTTTCAAAATAAATAGATCGATTCGAGTCAAAATCGGATTGAAACAACACTACACTAAAATAAACATGTCAAATAACGTTAATCCATGAACACAATTTGTTGCAACCCTTAACTTATAGTCTCTTATGTTTGGACATTTTACACTTTTAGTTAACATATAACTTTCAAAACTTATGACATAGCCACATATTTTTTTTACTTGTTCCAAGTACCAAAAAAAAAAAAAAAAAAATTCGATGCCGGTGTGAGATCTCGTAAATTTTGCCCTAGAATTAGCCGTAGGTTTGTATTTTTATGTAAATTATTTCAATTTTCAAAAATATGTACAGTTATGGACTTGTATGATTTTCTTAAAATTTTAATAAATGAAGAATTATTTTTGAATCATAGATTTGTGATGTTTATACTAGGATTAAGACATTAGGAATAAGGTTAGAATTATGTTTAAGTAGTATATGATAAAGTAATTAAGTAATAAAAATAAGGAAATTAGAAAATAAGTGGAAAATGGAAAAATAGGGGCAGATCGGTTTTACCTAGTCCACGAACGGGTAAAACCGATTGCACCACCTGAGTGACCAGTTTTACCAGATCATAGAATGGGTAAAACCAACTCCACCGCTTCACGGAGCGGTTTTACCCAATCATAGAACGGGTAAAACCGATCCCACTGCCTCACGGAGTGGTTTTACCCAGTCTTGGAATGGTTAAAGTCAATCCAAAGGTAGGAAAAAATATCCCACCGCTTGCACGAACGATTTTACCCGATTCGAGAGCAGGTAAAATTGATCTGGGAAAATGACAAAAGTACTTCGACTGTTTTACCCCAATTCATGAACAGGTAAAACCGATCCATGCTCAAGAAAAATGGTTAAAACCGATTCCGAAATGGGTAAAATCGTTTGGAGCGGTTTTAACCGATCAAGCAATCGGTTAAAACCGATTGGTTTCCAAAATTCGTAATTTTTTATTTTTTTGAAAGACAAAACTTAAAACCTTTCACAATTCTTTTTAGTTAATTACATCCTTTTACTTAACTAGGTTTAAGGAACACTTATGATTATAAAAATTGAAAGTTAGGATTTTATAACCCTAGGAGGGTCAAAATTTATTGAGAATGGAATAGAAACTAAAATTTCTGATATTTATAAACTACAGATAATTGGGGAAATAGTGAGCAGTCATCTAAGGACCGAGGTGAGTTTTTCACTTAAAATGAATACCGTTTTAATACAACTAATAATTGAATATGCATTGAACTATATTCTGTGACATGTTTTAAACGCTTTCAAAAAATGCTTGAAATGTTTTTAATTTTAAAACTGCCAGTTGTGTTTACTTACCGACTGTAATGCATATGTATTTGTTATGCTTCAACTGTACTTTCTTTGTGCACTGAATCTGATATATGAACATGAGTTGTGTCGGATCCATTATGTGGTGCGATTTGATTCCACTACCCACCCAACGTAGGGCTTGGTCGGCTGGATCATCTGCGTTCCTGATTTTGAAATGAGTATCGATTACCGGGGCCCATATATGATTGTTTGGGAGTGGCTGACGATACCGATATGATATGATATGCCCGTGAGGTAAACTGGTTATTTCGTTTATTGTTCAGATAGAACTTTAACGACTGCTATCTGATAGGATTTCCTTGGATTATATGCAACTTAGTAAATGTTTATGAAAACGGTGAACTCTTACTAGGCAAGGGCTCATTCCATTTTCATGTTTATTGTTTTCTGTTTTCAAAATTTTATTACAGATCCTTTGTATGAAGATGACTTCGCTCATTACCAGTACTAGGGAACTGCATGCGGGCCGAACCTATTGTATTAGTTGGATAGTATTTCATAAGAATGTTATGTTTAGTAAGCTTTTGCTTTTATATTAGGAATTGATATATGTACATTAAGGTTTGACAATTATAATAAAAACATGTTTAGCCTCTTTTTTGTACGACACTGAGTCCTGGTGTGAACAAGGCAGGCATCTGGTAAAGCCAACCCCTTGTATGCGGGGTGGTGAATCTGGGGCGTCACAGCCGACGTCACTGGCGTCACTTTCGATGACGAAGGGGGTTGTAAAATCTGGAAGAGTGAGAGCAGGCTGGGTCGTGAGGGTGGCCTGGAGAGTGCAGAAGGCCCACTCTGCTTCATCTATCCAAAGGAAGCCTTTACTGGAGAGGAGTTTATGTAGGGGCCCTGCAATATCGCCAAAGTGCCAGATGAATTTTTGGTAGTAGCTGGCAAGGCCCAAAAATCCACGGAGTGCTCAAATGGAGGCAGGTCGGGTCCAGGCAAGGATGGATTGGATCTTAGAGGGGTCTACGGCCACCCCGTGCCCTGAGATCACGTGGCCCAAATAGTCTACTTGCCATACGCCAAACTGCACTTCTTTGCTTTCATGAACAACTATGCAGAACTGGCCCAGGTGGTCCTCTCAGGCTTGGAGTAGACTAGAATATCGTCAAAGAAAATCAGGAGGATTTGTCGAACATAAGGTCCGAATAAATTGTTCATCAAATTCTAAAAGGTGGTCGAGGCCGAAGGGCATAACCCGGAATTCGTAGAGGCCATCGTGAGTCCTGAAGGCCATCTTCGGGATGTCCTCCTCGCGAACTCTAATCTGGTGGTAGCCCGCGGTTAAGTCCAGTTTTTTAAAAAAACTTCGCACCACGTAACTCAAATAGCAGCTCATCGATGACTAGAATGGGGAACGTCTCTTTGATGGTGATGGCATTAAGGGCCCTATAACAACTAACGAACCATTTTCTGGATCTTAAGTTTTTGAAAATGGGGGTATCGTAGGGCCTCACTTTGACGGGTTCACTATTAGGCAGTAGGGTGATTTTGTGGTTATGGCGGGTGGGGTGGCTTGGTATGAAATAGGTGGGAGTAAGTGGACAAAAGGTGGGATAAAACTGGGCTAATTGGCTGGGCTTGGATGCTTGTTTGTGGAGGGTGTGGGTTGGGTCAGAGGGAGTGGCTCTCGAAGGGGAGGGCTAGGTGAGCAGATTCGGAGTGGCTGGTTTGTGGGGTGGGCCGGGTGGCGTGGCCCTTATGGGGAAGACTTTGGAGGGTGTTTTGGTTATTTTGGGCTTGGGGAGTAGGGCCTTTCGGTGTTTTGGCCGTGTGAAAGGGGCCGCGCGGGTGGGGAATGGTTGTTTCTTAGGCTTGGATGTGGTGGGAAGGGTCAACTAGACCCAAGGAGAGGTGAAAAAAATAGCTGGCTCTTGCAAGTCACGAGCTGTTAACGGGAGGAGGGGCTTCAGACGCTATTATGCTTGAGGGCCATGGTGAGGTCGTGGAAGTTGGACCCCACCGGACCGAGGGTCTGCAACCACTGAATCCTGAAGACAAGTTCACACGCCGCTGTGGGAAGAACGTAGAATTTGGCATGGAAGTGATTTCCCTAATATTCTGGCAAATACCCACACAGTCCAGGTGATCACCGTTGGCTATCGTGATGCGAAATTGAGGATTCTTCAAGACGGGGAGGCCGAGACGCTGGATCAAGGCATGTTTCATAAAATAATGCGTATTGCCACTATTAACTAGCATAGTGATCGGATGACGATCAATCGTACCGATGAGGAGGAAGGTCAGGGGGTGGTCGGCGCCAGTGATGGCATGATAAGAGACCTCCGGAGTGATGTCTTCGGGTTCCTCAACCTCCATATCCGGTAGCTCATCAGCTTTTTCTTGGTCAGCAGTGTCAGCGATCATGAAGAGTTGGGGTTTGCTACATCGATGACCCGGTACGTATTTCTCATCACAGTAATAGCAGAGGCCCTTTACCATATGTTCCTGGTTCTTCTCCGGGGTGAGTCGGGGAAGGGATGGCCATGAGCTGGACCCGAGTTTGGAGATTGGTGCAGTGCCTAAGAAGCTGGGGGTGGTGGTGGCCAAACTTATGTTAAACGGGAAGTAGTAGGTGGGTCGGGTAGAGGTAAGTTTCTGGGAATTGAATTTTTCCTCGACCAAGTTGGCAACACCGATGGCATGGGAGAGTGAACGAGGTTACTTGAGGTTGACCTTGTAATGGAGGTTGTCGCGGAAGGCGGAGATGACAGTGCCTACCCAAAAAGTTTTGGGAAGGTCATCCACCTGATACGAAAGCCGCTCAAAGTGCTCTTAGTAGTACCAGACAGTTGATGTTTGCGAGAGGCGAGCCAATGACTCCGCCGGATTTTCGAAGTCGGTAGGGCCAAACCTTTCTAGGAGGGCTTTTGTGTACTCTGTCTAGGCTTGTGGACCTCGCCGCTTCTCCACCCCTTAGTGCCACTGGAGAGCCACGCCGTTGAGGTGGAGTGCCACACCAAAACACGTTGGTCGTCGGGGGTGCGTCGGTATGCGAAGAATTGCTCGGACTTGTAAAGCCACCCAAGAGGGTCGTCTCCGATGAACTTCAGGAAATTGAGTATGGGGTCTATTTGGGAGGTGGTGAGGGTGGTAAGGGATTGTTTTAAGGATTTCCTGGGTGGTTTTGATTTAGGCGAATGGTTTGGAGTTCCATGTGTGACACCCTAGCCCCGACCTCCCTGTTTCACGTGGAAGCCGCGACCGAAATCCCTGCCTGGTTCGCACCAGGACTCATTCATGATATACAGAGTGATCGCTAAATAAATAAGACATTCATTTATTTAAAGTAATAAAACTCCAAACTATATTATATTCCCCAAAAGATACACACACTAATTCACACTATTACATTTAGTATTTCAAAAGGCTAAAACTACACTACTAGTGTTCCAAAACCTAATCAAAAGATCCTTTATCCGCATCACGCTAGTAGCGATTACTCCTGAGATCTGTTACATGCAAAATGTCTAGGGGATGAGCTTCCATAAGCTCAGTGAGATCGCACTATAAAAATCATTACCAAATAAATAATTACCGGCACATAGCACAAAATTCCTACGCAAATAAGGGGGAACACGTAAGAGATAGAAAGAGTATAATCAGCAAGCTATAACGAGGATCTATATGACCCTTCGAAAAGCATTACCAACTATACTTTACCTGAAGTTAGACACTGTGCAATGTAAAACTGGTACACTGCACAATGTTAACTGTGACACTGTACAATGTGAAACTGGCACATTGTACAATGTGAACTGTTCCAAGTCAACAACGCTCACTCTCGAGATATTACCGAACTACCTCTTTAGTCATTTAGTCGGACGCTTAAACCTGACGTTGACATGCCAATTTCAACAACTAAACAAGGTTTTGGGATCCCAACTGGAATGCACAACTAACTTTGAACACTGAACTTTAACACTCAACACTTATAATGGAACACTTAACATTTAACATTAGAACTTTAATCATAACTTCACAGTAATTTCAGTCGTACGATAAGCTTAGATAGATACTTCATTTATACATATAATCCAATATCAGAGATCACATATCAACATATATCAGAACATAGTACAGTTACACATGTATTTTATGAGATATAAACTTGGTATAAATAAAACAGGCTAACTCATTTATTTACTCATTAAAGCATTTAACCCTTTTGGTGAGAATATCACCTCGTATATATCGCAAATACTTTGTAAGCAGATTTGCATTATATAAATATTATAATTTAGACTTTATTCGTAAATCTAAAAAAATCTCTAAATTCTAGGTTTCTATAAAAATAACTTATATTTTATTAAGTAGTTTTATAAGGAAATAATTGAGTTTTATGCCATAAAACTATTTTACTTATTCCTATTTTTAAAAGGATTTTATAACCTTTAAACTTTATTTCTAATTTATTCCGGAAATACCTAATAAATACACAAAAATTATAAAACTCCTAATTTAAGAAAATAGGGATTTAAAATCCTGTAAACGGTTGTTAGAATAATTTTAGTAATGATTTATAACGAAATAACCAAAATAATTAAAATTACACAAAATTTTAATTTTCCAGCATCCAATCGGTGACAACCCAGCCTCGATCTCCCTGTTTCACTTGCAAGTCGCGACCGAGATGCCTGCTTGGTTCGCACCATGACTCATTCATGATATACAGAGTAATTGCTAAATGAATAAGACATTCATTTATTTAAAGTAATAAAACTCCAAACTATATTATATTCCCCAAAAGATACACACACTAATTCACACTATTACATTTAGTACTACAAAAGACTAAAACTACAATACTAGCGTTCCAAAACCTAATCAAAAGATCCTTCATCCGCATCAAGCTAGTAGCGATTACTCCTGAGATCTGTTACATGTAAAATGTCTAGGGGGTGAGCTTCCATAAGTTCAGTGAGGTCGCACTATAAAAATCATTACTGAATAAATAATTACTGGCACATAACACATAATTCCTGCGCAAATAAGGGGGAACACGTAAGAGATAGAAAGCGTATAATCAACAAGCTATAACGAGGATCTATATGACCTTTCGAAAAGCATTACCAACTATAATTTACCTGAACTTGGACATTGTGCAATGTAAAACTATCACACTACCTAATGTTAACTGTGACACTGTACAATGTGAAACTGGCACATTGTAAAATATGAACTGTTCCTCATCAACTACACCCACAACTGAACTGTAACTGTGGTAACTCTTGAGATATTACCGAACTACCTCTTTTGTCATTTAGTTGAACGCTCAAACCCAACGCTGACACACCGATTTCAACAACTAAACGGGGTTTGGGGATCCCAACTGGAATGCACAACTAACTTTGAACACTGAACTTTAACACTTAACACTTATCATAGACCACTTAACACTTAACATTAGAACTTTAATCATAACTTCACAATAATTTCAGTCATACGATAAACTTAGATAGATACTTCATTTATACACAGAATCCATTATCAGAGAACACATATCAACATATATCATATATATAAACATTTCACTTTACATGCTCATAAATTACAACTAGACATTGTACAATAACACATGCATTTTACGAGATATAAACTTGGCATAAATAAAATAGGCTAATTCATTTATTTACTCATTAAAGCATTTAACTCCTTTAGTGAGAATACTCACCTTGTATATATCGTTAATACTTTTTAAGCAGCTCTGCATTATATAAATATCATAATTTAGATTTTATTTGTAAATCTAAATAAATCTCTAAATTCTAGGTTTCTATAAAAATAACTTCTATTTTATTAAGTAATTTTATAAGGAAATAATATTAGTTTTATGCCATAAAACTATTTTACTTATTCCTATTTTTAAAAGGATGTTATAACCTTTAAACTTTATTTCTAATTTATTCCGGAAATACCCAACAAATACACAAAAATTATAATAACTCCTAATTTAAGAAAATAGGGATTTAAAATCCTTTAAACGGTTGTTAGAATAATTTTAGTAAGGATTTATAAAGAAATAACAAAAATAATTAAAACTATACAAAAATCAATTTTCCAGCATCCAATCAGTTTTACCTGATTTGCTTGAGCATGAATCGGTTTTAACCGATTGGGTTTGACCCGATTCCCAATCAGTTAAAACCGATTCATGCCCAGAAAACTTGATTTCCAAGTTCTGCTTCGGGTTTTTACCAAATCTTCCATAAAAATCATTTTTCTCTAATTCTTTTTGCTAAAATCATTTCTATAGCATCCATACAATGTTTATATCGATCCATAACACTTTAATCAACATTAAAACATGAAGATTTGGATAAAAAATCCTCAATAAAGCTAAAAACCTTATTTCTTCCATTTTCATGAATTTTTCTAAAATTCCTAACCAAAAAGGGATAAAAAATAGATTACCTTAACGTTATAGAGACTCCCTAGAATGAAACCAACGTCGTGAAATTCGGATTTGGCTCCAACACCTAGCTTTTTTCCTTCTTCTTCTTCCTTTCTCCTTTTTCTATTTCTCTCCTTTCTCTCTTTTTGCTCTATTCTGGTTTTGGTTTTGCAGCAATGGTGAAATGTTTTTGAGGTTTAGAAAGGTCCTATTTATAGGCAAGGATGCCTAATACGTCCAAGAGGTTCATAAATTTCTTGAACTTTTTTTTTTTTTCATTTTTGGTATAGAATCGGTTTTTCCCAATTTGTAATCGGTTATAACCGATCCTCGGTTTTTCTCGATTCAGAATCGGTAAAACTGGTTGTCTTATCCAACAAATCAGTTTTACCCATTTCCAAATCGGGTAAAACCAGTTGTGAGTAGGTGAGATTTTTTCTTTACTTTTTAAATTGGTTTTACCCATTTAGGAATTGGGTAAAACAGTTTCGGGAAGCGGTGGAATGGTTTTACCCGATTCCCAATCGGTAGTACCGATTTCCTTTTCTTACCAATCGGTTGTAACCGATTGGTTATATATATATTTTTCATTTTCCATTTATTTTCTAATTTATTTATTTTTATTCCATAATTTCTAAAATTAAACTAATATATTTATTTTCATATATCCTTAAATATAATCCTACACTTAAATTAATATTTGAATTCTAAATTAAACATCCCAATTTCTAAATTAAAATCCAAAATATTAAAATCTAAACCATATGCTTTTATAATCAAATTATTATCTTAAGAAAATTTTAAAACTTTATAATTGAGTTTAACTACTAATATAAATTATAAAGGTTAAGATAGGGTGAGAAACTACAGGGTCTTACACCATGGTTATGGTTTGGAGGGAGGAATGCATGGCATCAAAAGCCGATTCATGCTTAGCCAACACCTCCTCGACGTACTCCCAGAACTCGGCCTGTGATTTTCCACGTGTATCCATGGGTAAGGATCAGACCCCTCTGATACCAGCTGATGCGTCCTTGGTCGAACGAGAATGGAGGAAGGGCAAGAAAGAACTCAGATCTGGAAGAAGAGAAGCAGAAAGAAAGGAATAGCAATATATTATTTGATGATTGAATCAAGTGAATACATAGCCTAGTTACAGAGGATAGGGAAGCTACTGGAAAGTAAAACTACTGTAAATAATCTCTACAAGTCAGGAACAAACACAACGTACTCCGTGACGGGTTCTTGTGCTCTCTCAACTGCCGGAAGACATGGTCAGCAAGCAGGAGCCATGCACGGGCAGTTCACACAACAAAATATTTAAAATAGTATTGATTGATTTTAAAAGTTATTTAGTATGCATAAATGTAACTTTTAATTTACATATGACAATTTTTATGAGTTAAATGTTTATTTGAATTATATTTTGGATCAAGATCGAGTTAAAATATCCAATTTTGAAAATAAAAATGATATTTCGGGTCGAAATTAGGTTTAAACAACACGACATAAAAATCAACATGTTAACATACTATAATTTACAAACCCCGACACGTTAACCGGTGAAAATGACCCGTTGCAACCCTTAACTTTTATTCTCTTATATTTGGATATTTTATCCTTTTAGTTCCTATAAATTTAAAAAATTAAGATATAGCCACATATTTTTAAATTTTATTTAAGAAAAACCCTATGAAACAATTGACCAAGGAAGTCACACGTAAAAGCTAGCTCCTATAGCAGCTGATCACTCGGACTAAAAGTAGTGTAACAAAAAGAAAATGTTAGGGATATTTTTGTTACGCGTCAAATAAAGACCAAAATTACAAAAAGGCCAAATATAAAGGGACAAATTAAACTGTGATTTTTCCAAATAATGTTAATTTTCTGATAGTTTCCGCCCAATTGTCTTCTACTTAATTAAGCAAAAATTAAATTTGTTTTCTGAGGTTTTAAATCTAATTCCAAGTTGAGTTAAAGGAGAAATTACAGTTTTATGAGAATCAAATAGTATAAGACTCAAATTAATGGATTGCTGATATTTTTATTTTTTTTAATAACTGGTGTACGATAATTTTATATATATATATATGCACACATACCGTTTGACCACATATTCTCATCCTTAATACCTTGTAAATTCTCAGTAAATTCTAAATTGTTAAGGTCAAATTAATATATTTGATTCAAGTCACTATATATATATAAATATATAGTTTAATATCCGTCAGGATGATCCTGACAAGCCCTTTGTCAGGCAACCTATCAAATATTGTTTTATAGCCTATCAATTTTAGGCTTATGTGTTAATTATATCTGGGCAACAAAGCTTCTTGGTACTGAACAACTTCTAATGGTTATATGCACATAAATACTACGTGTAGAGTACTACCTAAGATCTCACTTTTGCCTCTAAAGCATATATGTAATCATTGTAACGTATGCAGTCAAATAATTATAGGAAAATTTTCGAGCAGTTTGCAATTTTAAAAAACGCACCACTGCCTGCATTGTAATCTCCCAGTACCTGCCCAAACAAATAAACAGTGTTAATATGCACCAAAGTTCAACAAAATTCCTTTCCTCCACTGTGCAGGAAATTACAAGCCGATTGGGTTGCTGTTTCGCATGAAACAAGAAAGCCGACACACAATTTCAGCGAGAAGCGAGAAAGGGAGAGAAGAATGTCTCAGAGGCCCTGTAGATTGCAGCAATCAATTTTGGCGCAGACAAATGTATAGCGGTGAATCTGTTTCGAGCTATAGGTCGTTGTTTCACAAGAAACATGGATGGCCGGTTCAATATTTCAGCGAGAAGCGATAAAGGGAGAGAAGAAGGTATTCGAGAGAGCACTCTCGTAGTAGAAGACGCCATTGCAGGAAAAACGAATAATGATTTTCGTTGGCTTGGTAGAAGCAGACAAATACAGACCATTAATAAGCATTGGTAATAAGAATACTAAAGTTCCCCAAAATCTGTTACCTTTCCCTCCCCTGCGCATATATGGATGACTATTTCGAAGGAAAGAAGAAGGCTGACATACAATGTTAGCGAGAAGCGAGAGGGTCGTAGAGGGGAGGACCAGCAGCGTTGCAATCTGCAGCGATCAACTTTGGCGCAAAAAAATTGTGGCAGTGAAGTTTGGTTCTGTTTTGAATCAGTGACTGTTTTGTAGGCCGGCAAACAATTTGAGCGAGAAGTGAGACAGGGAGAAAGAGAGAAAATATCAGTGGCGTTACAATATACAGCAAATCATTTTTTGCGGTGGATTTCCGGCTACAAAGTGCAGAGTTTTTAGGCGATGAATTCTAGCGAAGGAGGGGAGAGAGAGAGAGAGAGCGAAATAGAAGCGTTTAGGATTAGTTTTACCCATAGTAACTCTTATGAGGATTTTGGATGGAGTTAAAGAATTTTTTAAAAAAAGCTTAGGTGTCAATATTTGACAAATTGCCTGACAAGGGACTTGTCAAGATTATCATGACGGATATTAAACTCATATCGTCGAGCGAAGCTAGAATGAAATTCAATGTTTTTTTGTTATTGGGTCAGGCAGCTCCCTCCCGATTTCTTGATGGGACAAATAGCACATGTTTTGGACACATTCGGTTTGTTCTTTAAATTTTGGTTTTGGTTTCAGTTTTTATTTCAACAGTCAATTTAATATATTATAATCAGTTTTCATAATTTTTATGCAATTATACATTTTTCTATTTTTAACACTTTTTACATTATAAAACTATTTTTCCAAAACCAAAACTCTAACCTTCTAAAAGAACAGGCCCAACTCTTTAAATGGAAAATAGCATGAAATCAAAACTTGTAAAATGAATTGTACACACTTGAACGAATTAAGAATTTGGATTACAACATGTCTGGAAGAATCGTAATGAATTAAATCTCCAAATTCAACTTAATTTATATTAAATTAATTGAGGGATCAAAGAGAAAGAGACAGTCTCTTGACCAAATAATTCGTTTTATATGATCACACATTTTCTACAGTGTTTTTCGACAATTTCCAGGTTAGTTTTGCCACAGACCATAATCATTAACAAACACAATTCCTCTGATAATTAATTAATTTCCGCTAACTTCTTCGGTAAAGATGTGGGCAAGTTTATACGTTGAATGAGAACAGTGGAAAAAGCCCTAACAATTCAAAAATATGACGACGAGAAAATCTTGACTATTTCTTGAAGAAACATTTTCTGGTGTTTTTTCCCACAGTTTCTAGGGTTTTGCCACAGCACCGACGCAGTCAATTTATATATCTTGATCGATATTTAATTTTATTACTAGCCAGCCGCCAGCTCTCTCTTTGATTTAAGAATTGAGAATACTTCCAAAATGTTAATTGTTGTTCAGAATTTTACGGCAAAGTTCTCATTAATTTATACACACCGTTCTTACTTGGAACACACACTGCCTTAATTTTCTACAAACCACTACGTACAATAATATTGTGGTATTCATGCAACAATGGCTCATCAGGTACCCTATACACAAATGATATAATTCTACGTAGGAATTAGTGATACACCAAAGTATTATACATTACTAAAATAATATTGAAAAATGGGAGTAAAATGAAAGGTGAAATACCAAGAAAAAACTTAGAATCTTCACATAAGAAATTGCTATAAATATATAGTTGAGAACTGACAACAAATGGCACCAAATTAAAGTGATCCATATAATTCTTTCATTAGGCAAATTGATCGAATAGTTCAAGCTATAGCATATAATCTTGCTTGCTAGCTATTTGCATAATATTTAGCGTGTGAGCAGAGAGAGAAATGGGTAACAATGGGAGCAGAGCCAAAGGAGGAGAGGGAAGCAAAGGCCAAAGCGCAAGCGTCATTCCAGCGAAAAAGAAATCGGTGAAGGAAATGATTGGCGAGAAACTCAAGAACTCAACTTCAAAGGCTTTGAAGAATGACAAGAACACGATAAACCCAGCCTGAGATGTTGATGAAGAAGATGATTGATGTTGATCTCTGTTGGAGATTTTCCAATGATTAAGCTGAAAGAAGAAAGGAAAAGGAATGAACTGAAGACACCAATTCGGACAGCAATTCGGACGATTCCAGTAAGCGTCTGGAACTGAAAAGTTCAAGTTCTAGGACTGATGCATGTCCGATTTGCTGTCCGATTCAGATAGAAAATCGGATGAGGTCCAGTAAGAGTTCCTTATTCTGAAAAGTTGCATCTCTTTACTAAAATGGTGATTCAGGACTGAATTCTTATCCGAATTCAGTTCCGTTTCTTCCTACCTCTTCGTAAGAGTTGTGGATATTAAATGGCACCCTTTGGAGGTCTATAAATAGACTCCTTAGGACTGATTTACAGGACACAAAATCATTCTCTTTGTTTAGTCTTTCTTGCACTTTTCACTCTTGTTTTAGTTCTGTTTGAGTCAGTGCAGGCTTACGACAAATATTTTCATCTTATCCCACAAGGATATAAGTTCTGGAACTCTTTGCACACCAAAGGAAACTCATAAAGCCTAAAGGAAAGTGCTTTGCACGATGTGACGAAGCAATTTCCTTTGTTACCTTTTGTAATAGTTTAGTACATTTCTGAATAGATACTGGTAGTTTGTATATTTTATTTATTGTTGTTGTTTCTGGGTGATTATAAATCCAACAATCTTTAGGCTTTATTAAGCATTTCAATGGCTACCAATGTTAAGGACTTGACTTCATCCATTGGCAAGTTAGACCGGTTCGATGGAGGGAACTTTTCAACATGGAAGAAAAAGATGCATCTTCATCTTATTTCTTTGAAGATATCATATGTTCTAAAGACTCCCAAGCCTCAAAATGATGATGAAGATTTGATGTACCAATCACGCAAAATAAAGAGATGAGAAATAGATGATGCACTCTGCCAAGGACACATCATGAATGCAGTTGGTGACAATTTCTACGATTTCTGCTATTCAATTCCTACGGCTAAGGAATTGTGGAAGAAACTAAAAGCAAGGTACATGAAGGAGAATTTCAACACGAAGAAATTCTTGTTATCTACATTCTCTAAACTTAAGATGTTAGATAACATGCCTAAAATACAACAATTTGCTGAAATTAGAAATGTGCTTAACTAGTTTGCACAACATGACATGATTATAGAAGATTCAGTTGTTTAAATGCTTTGATTGATAGATTACCCCGCTCATGGAATGACTTCAAAAGAGATCTCAAAAGTGGAAAAACTGAGATTAATTTTGAAAGTCTTGCTAATTCTCTTCGTGTTGAAGAAGAGTTAAGGTTGCAAGAAAATTCTCAAAGAAATAAGAATTTGCATGTCAATGGCAAACGTAAGAAATCCGAAGTCAATTTCATTAAGAAAGGACAATAGAACAGTTCCAAGAAAAGGGTCAAAGATGATGGTCCTGGCACAGGCAAAAGGAAAAGTGGCAAGTGTTTCCGGTGCAATGAAGTCGGACACTACAAATATGAGTGTCATTTGCTAAAGAAGAAAAAGAGAGAGGAAAAATCCTTTAGGGACATTCCTATGGAAGCACTTGTGGCCAGGATTTCTAATATCAAAATTTGATCTAGACTTGTCTTTGAAAAATGATAGGTGTGTTATGGTTGTGAAGGGAGAATTTATGTAAACAAGAATGTACTTGTAATAGCATATGAAATAATAAAGTTATGTTTTAGAAATATGAAAATTATTCTGATATGCTTGCTACCTTAATGCACATTGTAAATTATGATTATATAATTTGGTTATACATAAATTTAAACAAATTTCACTTGAAACTCTAAAGTTGCATAAACTTGAGAGTAGATGCATGCATAGTGTGAAATTATGATTACAAGATTTGTTTAAATTATGTAAGTAGTTAATTCATGCATGGTTAATAGTTCAAAATATAATGAGTGTCCTTATGATTAATTCTTAAACTTTCATTGTGCCTATTTGAAATCAGAATTAAATTAAGGAGTACATTATGTTTTGTATGAATAGGTTGCAAGTTTAGGTAATTTGATACATAGAAAATGTATGGAAAACTACCTAACATGATTACTTGCTTTGATGAACTAGAATTGTTCATAGTTCTTGTAAAATTTCATATGAAATAAAATGTTATTGTATGAAATTATGTGAAGCATGTGTGTTAAGTGACAAAGAGATAACATGTTTATGCTTTTCTTTATATGCTGTAAATGAATGGATAATTATTTTCATAATTAAATTCATGATGCATGAACTGAAGTTTTAAAAGTTCCATGTTAATTTGTAAATGTATGTACAAATTTTGCAGAACTTGAACTAGTTGTAACATATTCATTAAAGTGTGTTTTAATGAAATGAATAATTGCAATTCGATTGCTTGTTTGATCACATTGAGAAGATAATCCTTTGGTAAGGAATTGTCTTGATTGATGTACAGAAATATCGATAGAATTGGATTTAAAATCCAAAGTAAAATCACTAAATGGTGAAGTCTTAATCTATGAGATTAAGTAACCATTTGGAATTGTGATTTGAAGACTCAATAAAAGAGTTTGGTTAAGCCAATTAGGCAACCCAAAGAATAGATTAAGGACTGATAGGAACGATTATCTTCTATCAAGAAACATGTTCTAGACCATTTACAATGGAACCCTTAATTCATTTCTAGAGAACCACTAGTTCTGAATTCAATGTAGTGAAAAGTACATTGTCTAAATGGTTGGAACACGTTAGTGTTATTTACTCGCTAGAAAGTTAAGGTTGAACAAATTGAGTTCTTAACAAGTTCAAAATAATACCAAATATGAGAAATGCAATAAGCTGGAAATTCTGATATGGCGAGGGTATTTTGAAACTTGCCTATATGAATGCTTTGTGAAAATTCATAAAGGTTCTTGGATGAAACCTTGGACACATTCATGAATGGGATTGAGGCACATAGAGAGTATGTGTTGTTTACAGCATGTAGCTGAGAAGCGAACTTGTGTGTGATTACATTAAGGCTTGTCAATGGACTATTGGTTCAAAGCTTGTCCACCAAATTAGTTTGACAGGTTTGCAAGGTGTTTTCACGAAGGCATTGGTTCAATCGAAAGACCCCAGGGCTGATGCATGAGTTATCAAGAAAAGTTCTTGACTTTGAGAGGAAGGCAATTTTCCAAATCATTGGAAAATGGCTGGAGATTGTTGGAGATTTTCAATGATTAAGCTAAAAGAAGAAAGGAAAAGGAATGAACAGAAGTATGTCCGAATTGGTGTCCGATTCGGACAGCAATTCGGACGAGTTCCAGTAAGCATCTGGAACTAAAAAGTTCAAGTTCTGGAACTGATGCATGTCCGATTTGCTATCTGATTCGGACAGAAAATTGGATGAGGTCCAGTAAGAGTTCCTTATTATGAAAAGTTGCATCTCTTTACTAAAATGGTGATTTCGAACTCAATTCTTATCTGAATTCAGTTCCATTTCTTCCTACCTCTTCGTAAGAGTTGTGGCTATTAAATGGAACCCTTTAGAGGTCTATAAATAGACTCCTTAGGATGGATTTATAGGACATGAAATCATTCTCTTTGTTTAGTCTTTCTTGCACTTTTCACTCTTGTTTTAGTTCTGTTTGAGTCAGTGCAAGCTTACGATAGATATTTTTATCTTATCCCACAAAGGTATAAGTTTCGGAACTCTTAGCACACCAAAGGGAACTTATAAAGCCTAAAGGAAAGTGCTTAGCACGATTTGAAGAAGCAATTTCCTTTGTTACCTTTTGTAATAGTTTAGTATAATTATGAATACAAACTTGTAGTTTGTATTGTTAGTTATTGTTACTGTTTCCAGGTGATTATAAATCCAACAATCTCCACCACCAAGAAAATTAATCTTTTCAGGTTCATGTGTGATTGGTTTGTTACTCCCTTCGTTCTATTAGAAGAGACCGCTTTCTGATACTAGAAACAGTAACAGAAAGTAGTCGACTCTTTTAGTGGAATAGAGAGAGTATAATTTTTTTATGTTTAGGTTTGATCAGTTAAGTTTAGGTGTTATAAGTTTCTCTTCTGAATTATAGCCATTTCTGCTTGTGTTGTGTGCTGTATTTTGAGTCAAACAATATATAGAGACTAGGGTTTGGAGAATTATTGTGTACTTTGATTTGGTGAATGCATGGTGGAATATTGTAAATCGTTTTGTTAAAGAAATATATATTTTAAAGTGTATTTTACATCATCTCTCTTAATCCCCTCTCTCTCTCTCTCTCTCTTCCCTCCTTTCTCTTTTAACTCTAAGAAAATCTCTCATATTTTTTCTTTGTTTCCGCCTCAATTTCCGACCGTGTAAAAATGGGGGAAAGAAACTTTTCTTTGTGATTTTCTTTATTTTTCTGTTAATTTTGCCTTTTTAGTCTCTACTATCGAAATAATATATAGGTCAAATCAATCCAAACGACCTATTTGACATGTTTAATAAATTTGTTAACTTTTACAAACAGGCTCCATAGGCATAAAATATTTAAAATAGGCTTAATCACTATTTACCCCCTTGTGTTAGTAGTTTTGACTATTTGCCCCATTGTATTTTTAAAACTAACTGGTTGCCCTTGTGCTTTTAAAATTAACTGTTTGCCCCCCTTACCAGTCCAACCATAAAAATTGCTAAAAAGACAAAAATACCCCTCTGGAATGCTGACTTCACACTGTCGAGTTTAAGTAAAAAATTCTAACCGAATATACCCCAAGCATTAATTGCATGTTACTTAAGAAAGAAAAAAAAAGTTTAAGGTTTCTCCAATTGCCGTTGCACTTTTCCCGCTCCAAACCGCTGCTGTTATCATTTCTCCGAAATCGAGCTGCGAACTCCGGCTATTATTATCGCTGCACTTTTTCCGCTCTAATCGCTGTTCTCACGAACAACCCACTTCCATTGCCGTCTTTTCGGAGCCAAGCCCTTTTCCGAGGGAAAAATTATCGCCGGCCAATTTTCCCAATGCTTAGGGTATATTCATTTGAAAATTTTTATTTAAACCTGAGAGTGGGATGTCAGCAATCTAGAGGGATATTTTAATCTTTTTAGGGATTTTAATGGTTTTGACTGGTAAATGAGGGGAGGCAAACAATTAGTTTAATAAACACGGGGGGCAACCAATTAGTTTTAAAAACACCAAATAGTCAAAATTTATAACACAAGGGGGTAAATAGTAATTAAGCCTTTAAAATATTATTGATTAATTTTAAAATATATTTATGTATAAATATAATTTTTAATGTACATATAGTAATTTTTTATTGGTTAGATGTGTTATTTAAGTTAACTTTTGGATTGAGATCGAGTTAAAATGTTACAATTTCAAAATAAATACATCAATTCAAGTCAAAATCAGATTGAAACAACACTACACAAAAAGAAACATGTCAAAATATATATCTCAATGTGCCAACCTGTAAATCCAAATATGCCAATCCGTAAACACAATTTGTTGCAACCCTTAACTTATAGTCTCTTATGTTTGGACATTTTACACTTTTAGTTAACTTAAAACTTTCAAAACTTATGATATAGCTACATTTTTTTTATAATTTGTTACAAGTACAAAAAAAAAAAATCCATGCCAATGTGAGATCTCGTAAATTTTGCCCTAGGATTAGTCGTAGGTTTGTAAATTATTTTAATTTTCAAAAATATGTATAGTTATGGACTTGTATAATTTTCTTAAAATTTTAATAAATGAAAATTTATTTTTGAATCATAGATTTGTGATATTCATATTAGGATTAAGACATTAGGAATAAGGTTAGAATTATGTTTAAGTAATATGTGATAAAATAATTAAGTAATAAAAATAAAAAAATTAGAAAATAAGTGGAAAATGGAAAAATAGGGGCGGATCGATTTTACCCATTCATAGAACAAGTAAAACCGATCCCACAGCTTCACGGAGCGGTTTTACCCAGTCTTGAAATGGGTAAACCGATCCAAAAGTAGGAAAAAATATCCCATCGCTTGAACGAACAATTTTACCCGATCCGAGAGCAGGTAAAACCGATCTCGAAAAATGACAAAAGTACTTCGACTGGTTTTACCCAATTCATGAATGGGTAAAGCCAATTGGGACGGTTGTACCCGATTCATGAGCGGGTAAAATCGATCGCGTCCTGAAAATGAACAAAAAAAAATTTTCTCAAGATAATTACGAAAGTTTGGCTTATTATGTGAGGTCTGCCTATAAATATGCTTCTTCTCATCTTCCTCATTCACTTAAACACATGAGAAGTCTAAACCAAAAAGAGAGAAAGGGAAAGAAAAAGGAAAAATGGAGGAAGTAGGAAAGGAAAGGAGAAAGCTAGGACAAGAAGGTTTTCAGCTGGAATTTGGATTCCACAAACGTGGATTTTGTGCTAGGGAAGATCCAGAACATAAAGGTAATGAATTCAACCCACTTAGCACGTTAAGATTTAGGAAAAAGATATGTATGAAATGAAAAATAATGAAGTTTTGGTTTTTCTAGGAATTTTGAATTTAAATCCTTGAGTTGATATGGAATATGCATTATGGAATGTTAGGAATGATGCATGAATACTGTAGGAAGGATTTTTAGCAAAAAGAATCAAAGAAAAATGAGTTTTATTTATAATTTAGCTAAAACCCGAAGCAAAAGGTTGAAGATGAAGTTTTCTGGGCACGATCAGTTTTAACCGATCCAAGGGTAGGTAAAACAAATCCATGCTCAAGAAAAATGGTTAAAACCAATTCCAAAACGGGTAAAACCGTTTGGAGTAGTTTTAACCGATTGGTTTCCAAAATTCTTAATTTTTGATTTTCTTGAAAAACCAGCCCTAGGAGGGTTAGAATTTATTGATAATGGAATAGAAATTGAAATTTTCAATATTTATAAATTACAAATAATTGGGAAAATAATGAGCAGGTATCTAAGGACTGGGGTGAGTTTTTCACTGAAAATGGATACCGTTTTATGCAACTAATAATTGAATATGCATTGAACTATATTGTGTGACATGTTTTAAATGCTTTCAAAAAATGCTTGAAATGTTTTTTATTTTAAAACTGCCAGTTGTGTTTAATTACCGACTGGAATGTATATGTATTTGTTATGTTTCAGTTGTACTTTCTTTGTGCACTAAATCTGATATATGAACATGAGTTGTGTTGGATCCGTTATGTGGTGCGATTTGATTCCACAAGCCAACATAGGGCTTGGTCATCTGGATCATCTGCATTCCTGATTTCAAAATTAGTACCGATTATTGCGGCCCATAAATGACTGCTAGGGAGTGGCTGACGATACCGATATGATATGATATACCCGTTAGGTGAACTGGTTAGTTTGTTTATTGTTAAGATAGAACTTTAATGACTGCCATTTATTCTCGATATATGTGTATAAATCTTGCATGGGTCATAACTATTATCAGATAGGATTTGCCTAGATTATATGCATGGGTAATGTATACAGCTTGGTAAATGTTTGCGAAAATGGTGAACTCTCACTAGGCAAGGGCTCATTCCATTTTCATGTTTCTTGTTTTCTACTTTAAAAATTTTATTACAGATCCTTTGTACAAAGATGACTTCGCTCATTAGAAGTACTAGAATGGGACTGCATGCGGGCTGAAGCTATTATATTAGCTGGATAGTATTTCATAAGGATGTTATATTTAGTAAGCTTCTGCTTTTATATTAGGAATTGATATATGTACATTAAGGTTTGGAAATTATAATAAAAGCATGTTTAGTCTCTTTTCTGTACGACACTGAGTCCTGGTGCAAACCAGGCAGGCATCCGATGAAGCCAACCCCTTGTATGTGGGGTGGTGAATCTAGGGTTTCACAACCGATGACACTGGCAAGACTTTCGATGACAAAGGGGGCTGTAAAATCTGGAAGAGTGAGAATTATCGGGGTCGTGAGGGCGGCCTGGAGAGTGTAGAAGGCCTGATCTGCTTCAGCTGTCCAAAGGAAGCCTTTACTGGAGAGGAGTTTATGTAGGGACCCTGCAATGATACCGAGTGCCGGATGAATTTTTTGTAGTAGCCAGCAAGACCCAAAAATCCACGGAGTGCTCAACCAGAGGTAGGTCGGGGCCAGTCGAGGATGCATTGGATCTTAGAGGGGTCCACGGCCACCCGTGCTCTGAGATCACGTGGCCTAAATAATTAATCTGCCATACGCCGAACTGCACTTCTTTGCTTTCATGAATTGGTTGTCCTGTAAGATCTAGAACACTGTGATGAGGTGGCCCAGGTGGTCCTCCCAGGACTTGGAGTAGACCAAGATATCGTCAAAGAACACCAGGATGAATTGTCGAAGATGAGGTCAGAATAAGTTGTTCATAAAATTCTGTAAGGTGGCCGAGGCCGAAGGGTATAACCTGGAATTCGTAGAGGCCATATTGAGTCCTGAAGGCCATTTTCGGGATGTCCTCCTTGCAAACTCTGATATCGTGGTAGCCCGCAGTTAAGTCCAGTTCTGAAGAAAAAAAACTTCGCACCGCGTAACTTGTCCAGCAGCTTATCGATGACTGGAATGGGGAAGGTATCTTTAAATGTGACCGCGTTAAGGGCCCTATAGTCGATGCAAAAATGCTAGTTACTATCTGACATTTTGACCAACAGGACTGGAGAGGAGAATGGGCTATGACTGGGCCTGATGAGGTCAGCATATAACAACTCACGAACTATTTTCTCAATCTCAAGTTCTTGAAAATGGGGGTACGGTATGGCCTCGCTTTGACCGGTTCAGTATTGGGTTGTATGGTGATTTTGTAGTCATGGCTGGTGAGAGGGTAGGGTGGCTTGGTTACGAAATAAGTGGGAGTAAGTGGACAAAAGGTGAGATAAATCTGGGCTAATTGGATGGGCTTAGAGGCTTATTTGTGGAGGGTGTGGGTTGGGCCAGAGGGAGTGGCTCTCATAGGGGGTCTGGGTAAGCAGATTTGGAGTGGATGGTTTGTGGGGTGGACCGGGTCGCGTGGCCCGAGTGGGGAAGGCCTTGGAGGGTGTTTTGGTTATTTTTGGCTAGAGGAGTAGGGTCGTTTGGTGCTTAGGCCATGTAAAGAGGGCCGCGCGGGTGGGGGATGGTTGTTTCTTAGGCTTAGCTATCATTGGAAGGGTCAACTAGACCCAAAGAGATGTGAAAAAAATAGCTAGCTCATGCAAGTCACGGGCTGTTAACGGGAAGAGGGGCTTCAGACGAACGCCGATGAGGACTCATCAGACGGTATTACGCTTGAAGGCCATGGTGAGGTCGTGAAGTTGGACCCCACCGAACCGAGGGTCTACAACCACTGAATCCTACGGATGAGTTGACCTGCTACAGTGGGAAAAATGTAGAAGTTTGTGTGGATGTGATTTCCATAATATTCCGACATATACCCACATAGTCTAGGTGATCCCTGTTGGCTATCATGACGCGAAACTAAGGTCTGTTCAAAACTGGGAGGCCGAGACGCTGGATCAAGGCACATTTTGCAAAATTATGCGTTCTGCCACTATCAACTAGCACAGTGACCAGGTGACGCGAAACCAGATGAGGCGGAGGGACCACGGTGGTCGGTGCCGATAATGGCGTGACAAGAGACCTCCAGAGTGATGTCTTTGGGTTTCTCGACCTCTATATCCGGTAGCTCATCGGCTGCTTCCTGGTCAACAACGTCAGCGATTATGAAGAGTTAGGGTTTGCTGCATCGGTAACCTAGCATGTATTTCTCGTTACAGTAATAGCAGAGGCCCTTCACCCTGCATTCCTGGTTCTCCTCTGGGATGAGTCGGCGAAGGGATGGGCGAGAGCTGGACCCGAGTTGGACATTGGTGCAGTACCTAAGAGGCTGGGGGTGGTGGTGGTCGGACTTCAGTTAAAAGGGAGGGAGTAAGTGGGTTGGGTAGAGGTAGGTTTCTTGGAATTTGTCCTCGACCAAGCGTGCAACACCGATGGATAGAGAGAGTGAGCGAGGTTGCTTGAGCTTGACCTCGTAACAGAGGTCGTCGCGGAAGCCGGCGAAGAATGTGCTCACCAAATAATTTTCGGGAAGGTCATCTGTTTGATGCAAAAGCAGCTCAAAGTGCTCTTGGTAGTCCTAGATAGTTGAGGTTTGCTTGAGGTGAGCCAACGACTCTGCTAGATTTTTTAAGTCGGTAGGGCTAAACCTCTCTAGGAGGGCTTTTGTGTACTCCGGCCAGGCTTATGGACCTCGCCGCTTCTCCAGGCATTGGTGTCACTGGAGAGCCACGCCGTCGAGGTGGAGTGCTGATTTGCACCTTTTAGGTAGTTTATTTTAGCACCTGTTGTGGCAGTTCTCATGGGCTTTTGCCCAAATTTTTAGTGTTCAATTGTAGATTGGAGAACCAGCCAAGGAAGAAGGAAGTACACAAAAGCAAAGCATTTGGGTCAAAGAAATCAGCGTCTGAAAGCCCACACAAATTGTGGGCTAGGCAAGAAGGAAATCCAATGAAGTCTTTGCTTAACCAACGTAGAGAGCAGAAAATAGAAATTAATTCTGTTAAGGAAAGGGATTCAGAAGTTGAAGAAGAAAAGGAAGTCTTGAGAAGTAACCTGATTTGAGGAGACTTCAACTGCAAGCAAGAAGAATCTGAATCTGATTCCACGATGGGAGTTTACCAATTGGAAGATATTTCCTCAATTGATAAGGGTTGGTTTTTTCATTCCTTTTGTGAGTAGTTTTCTCTCCCTATATATATGGGAGATTTTTGTGGAAGAAAGGCACGCACCTCTAGGCCTCTCTCTATGCTTCTCTACCACTAGATAGCTTGATATAGTTTCTTTCCATTGAATATTATTTTAGAAGCTTTTAATTTCTATAGTTAAGTACAGTTTTAGTTTTAGTTCTGTTTCGATCTCATTTTTGGATTCCCTGACGCTGCTGGCTCACATTAGGCCAAAGTGTCAGTTGCAGGATTGCAATTTATTGCTACACAGTACGTTATTCTCTTTTCTGATTTAATGAAGTTTTTTATATTTAATTGTTCTACGTGTTTTACTTTGGGCAACTAATTTTCTAGTTCTGATATTATGTAAAGAAGCTATAATCCATGCATGTATGAAACCCAAGCGTGAATCTAAAGTCTAATTAATTGTGTTTCTAAATTACGTGTGTTTATATGTCTAATTACTAAGATTTTATTAAGCCTGATCAACTTAGTCTAATCTGGTAGAGTCAGTGAGTGGCACAACTACCGGCCAAGTAATACAGGAATAATTGGGTGATAATTTCTAATGCATCGTCAGTAGGAGTAATTAGTTTCGGGTTCTTCTAGTTCTTAATTTTGCTGCTCAAATAACCCTTTTTGTTGTTCAAAGAGTTCCCCTATTGCATCCTCCACTGTTCTACCTCCTCTTGGTGGATTATTCGGGTTTGGATTTGGGAAATTCTGCATGTTTGGGGGCCTGTAAAATGGTCCATTATGCCTTATTGTTCCCAGTATTCGAATTTGGAGCAAGTTGACTGATTGCTGTGATGAAATTAACTCTGTGATGAATTTGGAGGTAGATGAATGAGTTGTTCTAGAAGAAATGTTTCCCTTCGACCAAAATCAACTTGGTAATTAAGGAGATCAGCAGCATTTAGCAGGAAGGCGATGAGTCTTTAAGCAACTACTGGATAGGTTCAATGAATTAGTGGAAAGCAGCCTAAATCACAAGTATTTAGAGGCGCAACTACTTGAATACTTTTACCACGGGATGTGCACCAACAATCGAAACCATATGGATTCATCCAGCAATGGGGCTATCCAGAATAACATAGTAGCCAAGACCAGAAAATCAAGGAGCTAGTTCGGGGATCCCTCCCGTTTGCCCAAACGGCAGCCTGAAGTCCGATTTGTTGAAGATTCTAGGGAGAAAAAATTGAATCATCTTGCTGGTAGTATGCAGAAACTAACTGCATTAGTAGCAAAACTTGCAACCACAACCAATAGCAGCAACGAGGAAATTGTTTGTGGATGTTATGGACATTAAGGGCATTTTTCGCAAAATTGCAACCTTGAACAAGAGGATCCCATCGCTCAAGCCAATGCTACTGGGAATTGGAGTAATAATTCCAATGGGAATTGGAATCGTAATCCGCCAAGGAGGGACTCGTACTCTATCACCTACAATCTAGGATGGAAAGATCCAAAAAAGGAGTTCAAGTTCCTTTTCCATCATAAGCAAGTCAGCTAGTTCCCGTTCAGAAGTAAAGGAATTCCAGCCAACCAGCTCCAAATTCAAATACTTGGAAAAATAATTGACATAACAGACTAGTGTACAGGCCCCCAAATACGCGAAATTTCCCAAATCCAAACCCGAATAATCCGCCAAGAGGAGGCAGAACAGTGGAGGATGCAATAGGGGAACTCTTTGAACAACAAAGAGGGTTATTTGAGCAGTAAAATTAAGAACTAGAAGAACCCGAAACTAATAACTCCTACTGACGATGCATTAGAAATTATTACCCAATTATTCCTGTACTACTCGGCCGATAGTTGTGCCACTCATTGACTCTACCAGATTAGGCTAAGTTGATCAGGCTTACTAAAATCTTAGTAATTAGACATATAAACATACACAATTTAGAAACGTAATTAATTATACCTTAGATTCACGCTTTGGTTTCATACATGCATGGATTATGGCTTCTTTACATAATATCAAAACTAGAAAATTAGCTGCTCATAGTAAAACACTTAGAACAATTAAATATAAAAAAACTCCAGTAAATTAGAAAAGAGAATAATGTACTATTTAGTAATAAATCACAATCCTGCAATCTACGCTTTGGCCTAATGTGAGCCTGCACCGTCGGGAAATCCAAAAATGCGATCGAAACAACTAAAGCTAAAACTGTCTTTAACTATGGAAAGTAAAAGCTTCTAAAATAATATTCAATGGAAAGAAACTATATTAAGCTATCTAGCGGTAGAGAAGCGTAGAGAGAGGTCTAGAGGTGCATGCCTTTCCTGCACAAAAATCTCCCATATATATAGGGAGAGAAAACTACTCACAAAAGGAATAAAAAAACCAATCCTTATCAATTTAGGAAATATCTTCCAATAGGGAAACTCCCATCGTGGAATCAGATTCGGATTCTCATTGCTTTCAGTTGAAGTCTCCTCAAATCAAGTAACTTCTCAAGACTTCCTTTTCTTTTAAACTTCTGAATCCCTCTCCTTAACGAAATTAATTTTTGTTTTCTGCTCTCTATGTTGGTTCAGCAAAGACTTCATCGGATTTCCTTCTAGCCTAGCCCACAATTCTCGTGGGCATTCAGACGTTGATTTCTTTGAGCCAAATCCTCTGCTTTTGCATACTTCCTTTTTCTTTGGCCCGTTCTCCAAATATGCAATTAAACACTAAAAACTTGGGTAAAAGCCCATGAGAACCGCCACAAAAAGTGCTAAAATAAACTATCTAAAAGGTGAAAATCAAATATCCCCCCATTTGAATAACGCTTGCCCTCAAGCATAAAGTGAAGAACTAGAACATGTCCTTTATTTTATCAGTTTACTCATATTTCCTTCTTCAATTGACTTGGACAAAACAAAGACACACAAAAAAACACCCAAGACTCTTTGACTTAAACAAATAAGACTCTTGACTTTTCTTGAGAAATCAGAAAATTACTACGTTGACTCAAAACAAAACTCAATAAATCTGGCTTCCTCTTCTTCTGGATCTTACTCAAACCACAAGTTCAGCATCACAGTTCATATGCATGTGTTCTATACTTCTATTTATTTCAAAAAATAGTCCTTCATTAGCTCAGACCAAAAATATGCAATAATTCCCACAATATGCACTTTATGGTCTGTAATTCACATACTCACTTTTCTACAAGAATAATTCAGGATAAAATTAAATCCTAGTCTAGCCAGAATCACGCATGTTTGATAGTCGACCATCGCCACAGTATAAAAGGAACAGATGAATGGCAGTTAAGAAACAACCTCCTTTTTATTGGAACACAACGTAATGCTAGGGTTCGAACACTTGAACAGACCCTAAGGGTTCTAAGCCACCAGCAAAAAACATCACAGACCAAGTGTGTTTCTCAAAAAAAAAAAAAATTTATTGTTGTACTGTCATTCAGATTGCAACACAACCCCCTTCTATTTGGGCAAATGGGGGCCTGTCTTTTTTAGCATTTTACAGTTTGCATGGAAATCAGCCTCACATAATTCAGTACTTTTTGACATTCATATCCCTACTCAGCTCATCATGTATAACACCTTAAAACTTTGCAGACTCCAAAACATCAAAACATCTTTCTCTTTTTCTTTCTTTTTCTACTTTTCGTGACCTCTTTAATTCTGGTCTACACATACATTGGCCAGTTAATCCTTTTATTGCTTAAACAGAACACCAACTTGATTTACTTAGCAACTCAGCATCACAGCACATACCGGGGGGGGGGGGGGGGGGGGGGGAGAGGGGGTAGAAAATGATTACCACAAAATAGGCCTTGGCTTCATTTACTGACTACCAAAAATAAGTTTGTATACAAGGCTTCAAAGTGGCGTCTAAGAATATAACAGGGTAGATTAAGAATTTAAGCCAAAAGTGGTTAACCCTAAGACGGTCCCCCCATCCTCTCGCCATGCACTATTCATACCATCTTGACAGTCTGACAGGAAAACAAATGATTCTCATATCTTTGTCAAGGTTTAGTACATTGGCTTATAAAAAAAGGAAATACATGCATACTTCGGCTAGCTGATCCCGACTTCTCAAAGTTAATTTCAAAACAAATCAGCATGCATACTAACAGTGATCCCTTATTCATGGTGGTGTACCCGGTTTGCGCTTCGGCCAAAACCGAGGCCCAATTACTAGGTTTATGATCTGGTTCAAGTGGGCTCACCAACGGAAGACTATTTATATCCAGACAAAAGAAGAAGATGGAGGTAACAAACCGGTGGACAATCCCACACCTCGACCAGTGGCAATGACCGGCTCCCTCACTCTATAAATATGAACCTTCATCACCATTGAAAAGGAATCTCTCTTCTTGCTACTACTTTTCTCTCTAGTTTGACTACATTTCTTCTATGTCTAAAATACTAACTTTGGCATCGGACCTTAACCGGGGGACTTCCCCTGCTAGTACAGGTGTCGGAGATGATGAATCAGAGCGGATCTGACCCAAAGACCCTCACCGGCAAACTCGGCTTCATCAACTGGCGCCGTCTGTGAGGAATCAATCGCCTATTGTTGTGAAGCTCTTGTCATGGTGGGGAGGAGACAGATTGGAGCAAATAATGTGGGAAGACTTTCCCAAGCTATGTTCAAAAAATTTTCTAAAGAAAAATAATCTGTTCAAGAATCGAAGGAGTTAGATGGTGGAGAAGCTTTCCAGATTTGAAGAAATAGTGTTGTTGCAGGAAAGCACATTTCTTTAGTCGTCATATTTTGATGGGTGGAGTAGGTGAAACCTTTTGTGAGAACATTAGCTAGAATAAGAATGCAGATCTTGGCCAAATGAAGGAGCCAGCTCGAGATTCCGTTTTGTCCGGCAGCAGCTCCGTCAAAGCCGTGGGATTTGGGCAAAACAAGGAGAACTCAGATATGGTATTAAGGCGGAGCTCAGATATAGTTTTATCCTTCTAGCCTGGGTTGAGCGGACCAAGTTGTGGAGTTCACCAAGTTTTTCTTGCTGTTTGGGTTCTTTGATCCCAGATCTGGTATTAAGGTGGAAAAAGGTTATGAGTTTTCGGTTGAAATAGAGCATATCCGTGTAAGGGCTGTGGAGCATATTTGTTCTTTGCCTTTTATTCTTATTTTTTATGGGTGGAATAGGAGAAACTCACAAAGCTCACACGGATGAAACATTCCCATCTAACTGTTCCTCTAATTTTATGGAAGGAAGAAGCCTAGAAGGCTTAGGCGAAATAAGGATGTGAATCAAAAGCCAAACGAAGAAGCTGACCTTGAAATTACATATTGTCCGAGCATCAGTTCCGTCAAAGCTGGCGGATTTGGGGGAAATAAGGTAAAAGGAGGTAAGCAAGAGCCAGTCCAAACAGCATGGGACAGATGCTGTTTTTTTCTGCGAAGAAGAAGGAAAAGCAGTCCGTCATTGATAAAGCTCTGAGTTAGTGTTGCGCTTACCGATCGATCCTCAACATTAGCCGGAGCTACTCCTGATCGACCCACAAGCGAGTGTTGAACCTGCTTCATTAGTCCCACCCACTCCGAACGATATGGTGATCGGAGTCCGTCGAAGTCGAAGACGAAGAAGGGTGAATCTTCTCGATTAATCTCCGACGCGGCCGGAGGTATTCCCAACATTATTTAGAGCAGAAATTATTGGCGATTACTCCCCCGGGGAAACCGGTCGAACTCCCCGACAAAGCGCCAAGCAAGCTTCTTCGGAGCTTTGAAGAAAATTTTCCCTGACGATCGCCTCCCAGACAAAGCGGCTCCAACGTTCGTCCCCGGGTTTACCTCCTCGATGATGAAGAAAGTCTAGGCCCTAGGAGCTCTCGACGTCATCTTCTTAGGGGGAGTAGAAAGAAGACGATGGTAGGCAGAGTCCTTGAAGTATCAGGCTGTTTGCGAAGGAGAAATTAGCAAATCGTGATTAGGCTCCGACGTTGGTCAGAGCTAACCCCGATGCTGTGGCAACGGGGTTTTGTTGACGATTGCTACCCCTAGAACACCCTCGACGATGGACGCTCATAGTAAGAAGAATTATGGTCATGAGGCACCCTCAGCTGGGCCGAGGGGGTTGTTGCCATGCATGCTTTTGTTGGAAGATGGAGAATATAATCGGGGAAGAAGGAGCTTGCACCACATTAGCCGTGCATGTGTTTTCTTTTTGTCTTTGGGTGAGAGATGATGAAGCCATGCATTTGTTTTCTTTTTGTCTTTGGGTGAGACATGATAAACCCGTGCATGTGTTTTTTTTTTTTGTCTATTGGGTGAGACATAATGGGGCCCGCAGGGACTTGTTTGTCATTGACAACAAAAAGAAAAGAAAAGCTCTCGGGGGGATTCAAACTAAGGTTCTACAAGTTGTACCCACGAGAGTTTACCACCAGGCTGGTCATGCTTTACAAATCCACAAAAATTAGAAAAACAAAAGAAGGCTCCTAAGCCTTGCATGTTAGTCAAAATCGAGAAAAGCCCGAGGCTAATTGTGATTAATGGAGAGCCCGAGGCTGAGCCTGCGCCCTATTCGATCAGGAGGGAAAATGTGGAGGCCCAGGATGCCGCAGCGGCATGGGAATCTCGAGGTTGGGGTTGTGCTCTCGTTAAGTTGAAGTTAAAAGGAGGAGATTCGGCGACACCGCAATGGAGTGGAGATCGCGAGGCTGGGCTTGTTCTCTCTTTATTTTGGAGTTAAAAGGTGGAGACTCGATGATGCTGCAATGGCATGAAAATCCTGAGAATGAACTATGCTCTTTTTAGTTTCGCGTTAAAAGGTGGAGACTCGGCGATGCCGCAACGGCAAGGAAATGCCGAGAATGGACTGTGCTCTCGTTAATTTAGAGTTAAAAGGTGGAGACTCGGCGATGGCGCAATGGCGTGGAAATCCCGAGGATGAGTGTGTGTTCTCTTGAAGTTGGAGTTACAAGGTAGAGACTCGGCGATGCCGTATCAGCATGAAAATGCCGAGGCTGGGTTGTGCACTCCTAAGGCTGAGAAGTCCCGGCCATAGGTGCTCCTAACACTGTCTTCTTCGGGTAGTAGAAAAAAAACAAGTGGTTGGTGGAGCCTTTGAAGATTTTTTGCCTTCTTTGTTGCGAGGGAGAAGGAGTACCGGTAGTAACTTCGTCGGTCGATTGCTGCTATAAATAAGCTTCTCCGGCTACCACCGCTCTCAGCAAACCCGCATGCATGTTCGACACTCCGTGAGCAAGCCCAAGGACTAATGCTTCTGTCGTTGCTTTCCCGGAGATGGATAGGGAAGTTAGAAAATCACGACTAAGCTTGTGAGGAATTCAAAGCTTGCCCGTGCATGTGCATAAGGAAGTTTCCCATGCATGTGATGTGCATAAGGAAGTTGCCCGTGCATGAATCATGCAAAGTGGTACCCATGCATGTGCATACAAATCAAGGTTAGTGAAGTGGAATGAGCCTGTGCATGCGAGTCAAGCCTCCAGGTCAGTGGTGCCCGTGCATGCAAGTCAAGGTCAATGGTGCCCGTGCATGCAAGCTGATCAAAATGGATGAATTGCTTCCAAATGCAGTCTTGGGGTGAAACAAGGAAAAATCGAAAGAAGCAATGCCAAAACAATTCAAAGTTCGGGAGCCTCTAGCTTCAGAGCCAGTCAAGTTCCAGACTTCAAATTTCAGGGCAGTGCCGTTCTTCAAAATATGATATTCGCAAATTTTACAAATAAATTTGCAAATATTGAGTGTTTGTTGATTTTTACTAGGAACACGGAGGGGTGTATTAACCCGACTCCAAAGCATTTGTCATAGTTGCAGATTCGGCATACTCGCATCTGACGCTACCACGAGTGCCCGAACCCGACTCTCATTTGTAGGCGGCCGGATGCCACGAACGACCACGAGGCGATGTTCGAATTTACAGTCGCTGTTTTGGTATACTCGCAAAGTGCCTAAACCCAACTCTCTTGTGTAGGCAGCCGGATGCCACAAACAACCACGAGGCGGTGTTCGAATTGTATACTCAAAACCTGGATTCCATTATTGTGAGCCTTACTTAGGGTCTTCACTACAACGAGTTTCACATGACTTCAAATGTCCATGAGCACTACGAGTATTTCATTATGGACTTTCGTAAGCCTTTTTATTACAGGTCTTTTTGGTCCTTCTATACTATGAAGTTTCAAGTTCTGAATCTTCGACAAGATACGATCCAGAACTTGGGGGGACTAGTTGGTGTGCCCGGTTTGCCCTTCGGCCTAAACCGAGTCCCAATTACTAAGTTTATGATCAGGCCCCAGTGGGCCCACCAATAGAAGACTATTTATATCCGAACAAAAGAAGGAGTCGGAGGTAACAAACCGGTGGACAATCCCATGCCTCGGCTATTGGGCAATGACCGGCTCCCTCACTCTATAAATAGGAACCTTCATCACCATTGAAAGGGGGTCTCTCTTCTTGGTACTACTTTTCTCTCTAGTTTTACTACATTTCTCCTATGTCTAATATACTAATTTTGGCATCAGAGCTTAACCGAGGGACTTCCCCCGCTAGTACAGGTGTCGGAGATAACGAATCGGAGCGGATCCGGCCCGAAGACCCTCACCGGAAAACTCGGTTTCATCATATGGCATACATTTCACATACAGTTCAGACTAAAGCAGAGACACACAAACTCAAAAACAAAACAAAGAAAGAAAAAATTAAAAGTTTTCGACAAATATCCCCACATCCTTATACTTAGAAAAATTTCTTGTCCCCAAGCAAATACAATGAAAAACAGGGGATACATATCGACAGAAAAATTGCAAAAAACTTGAAACAACCCTGTAAACATCCGCACACTTGAATAACGCTTGCCCCCAAGCGTGAAGTGAAGAACAACAAACAGGGGTGGACACAGATCAAAAACAGGATTTGACGAAAAACAAACATAACAAAACTCTAAATCAAATATGCAAAAAAATAATAATAATAAATAAAATAGAACATTAGTGAACTAACCTGATAGCCTAAACAGTATGCTATAAATGATGCTGAATTACAGCTAAGCAGGCTGCCATTTGGTCAAATCGGTGCTGGATCGCAGCAAATCCTTCGGCCATCTGGATTGGGCAGTAGAAGTACTCACCCTTATAGTAGTTAACCGGCGGTGATAACTGGTCAGAGGCCATAGAAGTACGCGCCACCGTAACCTCTGGTCTCTGCAAAATAATTAATTCGTGCTAACAGGGCACGAAAACCAGTACATATATTTTTTTTAAACAGTAAACATAAAATACAATACAAAGACACTAGGTTGCCTCCTTGTAGCACTTTTCTTAACGTCGCAACTTCAGCTCTTGTTAATGATTAGGACATCTCCACAGTAAAATTTGTTCCACTGTTCGGATCTGGCCAGACTCTTTGAAATACTACAAGCTTTGCACTCGCACTGCTCTATTTGGACAAACAGACTCCTCACCTAGTAACTTCACTTTATCAACTTTTGAGGGTTTACTAAGCCATGTCTTTGCATTGCTTCTTTTTCGCACCTTGGCTTTAACACACCCTTTTGCAGAATTCTGGCTTTAACACAATGATCCAAACAGATAGAGCCATTATACACATTAATCACTGCCCTACAAGTTTTAAAAAATGGGCGACCCAACAATACACCAGCAGATTCTTTGGCCGAATCATTATGCATCTTAATCACTTAAAAGTCAGCAGGATAAACAAAGGAATTCACACACACCAAAACATTCTCAAGTACACCTTCATGGTGCACACATGACCTATCTGGTAGTTGTATTACTATCTTTGTATCCACCAGCTTAACACCAGATAATGTCTCATAAATTGACAAAGGTAAAACATTAATGGCAGCACCAAGGTCATATATAGCATGCTTTATTTTTCTATTCTCAATGATGCAAGGTAAAGAGAACATACTTGGATCTTTGCATTTGGGAGGGAGCCTTTTCTGAATCACTGCCGAGACATTCTCTCCTAACATCACCTTGCTCGCCCCTCTTGGCTTCCCTGCCATGAATTCCTTCAGAAACTTCCCAACAGGGGAAGCTTACTTGCTTTCAGAAAAGGAATGTTGACCTCTATTTTTTCAAAGATTGCCAAGTAGTCAACTGGACGTTCCTTTTGTTGTTTATCCTTGGGCTTTAAGTAGTTCGGGAATGGTGGAACAGAGTTGTACACATTATCCCTTCTTGTCAATGGAACAGGAGCGTTCTCAGGTTCAGTACTAGTATACATGGTGATCGGCTCCTATGTTACTGCCGATTAGGAAATTTCAGCTTCCTTATCAGCCTTCGATTTGGGCAAATCGGCCCCTGCCGACTGCGATTTCTTCAATGCGGGTTCCAGAACATTCCCGCTTCTTAGTGTGATTTCATTTACGTTTTCCTGAGGGGGTACATGTACTTGAGAAGATAAGTTGCCCTGATTCCCCCACAATTCTTGCATGGATGCCAATAACTGGGGCAAAATTCCTGTTATCCCTTCCATTGCAGTTCTTTGCTCCTTCTTTGCTCGAATAGCTCTCCGATGGCATTTTCCACCATTCTACCACCCCTTTCTGGCTAATTCTGACTTGGATTCTGGAAATTTCGCTGTTGGGGTGGTCGGTATGGTGCCCCTTGATTCAAACTCAGTCTAGATACTAAATTTTCCAATTCTGGTTCAGTGATTACGGTCAATTTGGGTAAATTGACCCCTACAGATGGTAATTTTTACACAGCTGGTTCCTGTACCTTGTTTTTATTAAACTTAGTGCACTTATATTCTCCATATGCTGAACCTGCACTTGAGAAGGTAAATGGCCTTGGTTCCCTCTGAGCTCCTGCATAAATGCAGACAACTGAGATAGTACGTGAGCAATTCCATCCATGGTAGTTTAGTTCTCCTTTTGCTCAATGTTGTGAAAAATATTTTGTAAGCTTGTGATAGCCTAAGTTTGGTCTGGACTTGATTTTCTTGTATCATTGTTGAGCTTTAATGGATACTTGCTATGACTTGTTTGATTGTTATTTGAGCATGGTGAAGATTTGAGTTTTTTTGCTAGTCAGATTATGCTCTCTTTTGCTGATACAACACTTGTTATTGCTGGAGTATCTTTGACGAAGGTTCTGATTCCACCTTTTATAGAGTCGGGAACCGCCGGTTCCCTACATAAAGTACTAAAAATTATATAGCACTTTTATGTTGGAGTAAGGTTTCGAACCTATATCCTCAATTTCATTGAAACTAGAGGAAAGCTAAATAACCACTCATGCTACCTCATTTTTTATTATATCTTACTTATTATTAATATTATATTATCTATTTATTTATATATAAATTACATAATTATATAATATAATGTTTTTATACTATATATATACATTATAATAATGTATAAACTCACGATATAATTTACCTTATGTATATCATTAATCTAAGTAAACAATAAATTAAATGGAAGTATATATAAATATAAATTAATTATTGAATTAAAATTGCTTTAATTTGAACAAAATTAGAACTGTGATGGAATCGGAATCGAAACCGTGACATAACTAGAACCGGTGATTCTGGAACTGTCTCAAAATCAGAACAGGAGGTTCCGGAACCATACTAGAATCGTTGCCCCAAGGTTCCGGTTCCACTTTTTATGGAACCGGCGGTTCCGGAACTGTGGTCATGTCTACCTAGATGTAGACTAGGGAGCGCAAGAGTGAATACCTATGAGGAAAAATGATTTTCATACTCGCCTAATTTGACTAAGTTGATGAAGTCGTTGATCACTTGCTTTGATTGTGTTTTGAATGTTTAAGTCCTAATTTGTAATAAGTCCCAAGTGTGTTCACGATGGCACTTTATTACGAGCAAGGAAAGATTATTCTGATCACCAATTACTGGAATTGCTTAATTGTGTTTCGTGTGGCTGTTTTGAGTCTGTATCTTGTGTCGAGTCTTTGGGAGTCATTTCCTTTTGTCAGTTGTGTGTTGTGTTTTCAATTCTTCTCTTTTGCTTTCGTCTTTTTTTCTTTTGCTTTTGTGTTTTTGTCTATTGAGTTGTAGGGAATAAACAACAAAATAAAGACTTGTTTTAATTCTTCACTTCACGTTTGAGGACAAGCGTTATTCAAGTGTGAGGGTATTTAATGTGTGTCTTTATGTTGTTTATTTATAAGGTTTAAATTGTTAGATCTCACGGGTATGTGCAGCTATTTGTGGTGATTATTATAGGTTTTGGGAATCAACTCAGAAAGAGAGAAGAATTGCAAAAAGAGCATAAACAGTGGTTGAATATTCCATAAGGTGATATGGTCTCTTTGGGTTGAAGAATAAGCGTGGATTAATTTTAGTTTGGGCTGCTGAACCTTTTGGGCTGAATTGATTGTGGACTTTTTAGCTAAACCAATTCAAGCCCATTTTGGAGTTGATTAGAAAAGGCCCAAGGCTGATTGCTGTTTTGGGTCCAGGCGGGAAGCGAGAATGAAATTCAATGTTTTTATGTTATTGGGTCAGGCAGTTCCCTCCCGATTTCTTGATGGGACACGTTTTGGACACATTTTAACTCTTTAAATGGAAAATAGCTTGAAATCAAAGCTTGTAAAATGAATTGTACACACTGCAACGAATTAAGAATTTCGATTACAACATGCCTGGAAGAATCGTAATGAATTAAATCTCCAAATTCAACTTAATTTATATTAAATTAATTGAGGGACAAAGAGAAAGAGACAGTCTCTTGACCAAATAATGCTTTTTATATGATCACACATTTTCTATGGTGTTTTTCGACAATTTTTTGGTTAGTTTTACCCCAAATCATAACCATTAACAAACACAATTCCTCTGATAATTAATTAATTTCTGCTAATTTCTTCAGTAAAGATGTGGGCAAGTTTATACGTTGAATGAGAACAGTGGAAAATGCCCTAACAATTCAAAAATATGATGACGAGAAAATCTTGACTATTTCTTGAAGAAACATTTTCTGGGGTTTTTTTCCCACAGTTTCCAGGGTTTTTTCCACAGCACCGACGCAGTCAATTTATATATCTTGATCGATATTTAATTTTATTACTAGCCAGCCGCCAGCTCTCTCTTTGATTTAAGAATTGAGAATACTTCCAAAATGTTAATTGTTGTTCAGAATTTTACTGCAAAGTTCTCATTAATTTCTGCTCATTAATTTATCCACACGGTTCTTACTTGGAACACACACTACCTTAATTTTCTACAAACCACTACGTATAATAATATTGTGGTATTCATGCAACAATGGCTCATCAGGTACCCTATACACAAATGATATAATTCTACGTATGAATTAATGATACACCAAGTATTATACCTTACTAAAATAATATTGAAAAATGGGAGTAAAATGAAAGGTGAAATACCAAGAAAAAACTTAGAATCTTCACATAAGAAATCGCTATAAATATATAGTTGATAACTGACAACAAATGGCACCAAATTACAGTGATCCATATAATTCTTTCATTAGGCAAATTGATCGAATAGTTCAAGCTATAGCATATAATCTTGCTTGCTAGCTATTTGCATAATATTTAGCGTGTGTGCAGAGAGAGAGATGGGTGACAATGGGAGCAGAGGCAAAGGAGGAGAGGGAAGCAAAGGCCAAAGTGCAAGCGTCATTCCGGCGAAAAAGAAATCGGTGAAGCAAATGATTGGTGAGAAACTCAAGGAGTCAACTTCAAAAGCTTTGAAGAATGACAAGAACAAGATAAACCCAGCATGAGATGCTGATGAAGAAGATAATTGATGTTGATCTCCACCACCATGCAAATTAATCTTTTCGGGTTCACGTGTGATTGGTTTGTTACTCCCTCGGTTCTATTGGAAGAGTTCGCTTTCTAATACTAAAAATATTAATAGAAAGTAGTAGACTCTTTCAATGTAACAGAAAGAGTATAATTTTTTTATGTTTAGGTGTTATAAGTTTCTGTTCTGAATTATAGCCATTTCTGCTTGTGTTGTGTGCTGTATTTTGAGTCAAACAATATATAGAGACTAGGGTTGGAGAATTATTGTATACTTTGATTTGGTTCATGCATGGTGGAGTATTGTAAATCGTTTTGTTAAAGAAATATATTTTTTAAAGTGTACTTTACATCGTCTCTCTTCCTCCTCTCTCTCTCTTCTATCCTTTCTCTTTTAACTCTAAGAAAATCTCTCATATTTTTTCTTTCTTTCCTCCTCAATTTCCCACCGTCTAAAAACGGGAGAAAGAAACTTTTCTTTGTGATTTTCTTTATTTTTCTATTAATTTTGCATTTTTAGTCTCTTTTATCGAAATAATATATTGGTCAAATCAAACCGAATGACCTATGTGACATGTTTAATAAATTTGTTCAATTTGATTGATATTAAAATATATTTATGCACGTGATGTGACGTAAAAAGGCCCGGATCTGGATGCTTCGGGTGACTGATGAAGATCTGGAAGGTCTAGCTTGGATCTGGGAAACTGTGGCTCGGACGGGTGACAATGTAGATCGGATTATTTACGTTATAGCTCAGGCTGACCGTTTCCTTGATGAATCTAGTAATGAGAGCAAGAAACAAGCGGGGCTGTCCCCCCTGTTCCACTCCGCGCTCAAGTTGGTAGAGTATAAGAATAAACTGAATTGGCCAAGGGCTTAAACTCGTAAGAAAATGTATACCTGTTTTAGTATGATGTCTGGGAATTTATAGCTCACCTTGCTTTCTTGTCCTCTGTGTCATTCTAAGCTGGAACATTTATTACACACTTGATTTGCCTCCCAGCTTTATTGCCTTCGTAATGTTTTTGGACATTTATGGCTCGGATAAGGCTCCTTCACCATTATTACTGTGCATAACTCCTGCATGAAATTAGACCCAGATTCCTGGCCCTTAATGTTGCTTATTTATCTCGTCATTGTTACAGTTGGTCCGACCTAAGCTTTTCTTGAGCTTGGCTACTTTAATTGCTTACTGACCTAAGCTTTTTCTTAGCTTAGTTATAGATAGGTCCTGCCGATCTAAACATAGATTTGGACATTTTATGCTCTTGTCTTCCTCTTACTTAAATTCTCCTTTGCTTATTGGGCCAGGCCCAATGGATCTAACTATTTTTATGCACACCAACAAGTCCCCTAGTATTGTGTTTTACCTGAACCTAGCTAAAACATGATACTTACTGATTACAGCCAAAGAGTTATTTGTTTGTTTTTTTTTTTTTTAAACTAGCCCTTCTTGCCCCCTAGAGAATAAATAAGGGCTTACATTATATATTTGATGTGTACCTAACTGACCTCCACGTATCTGACCTCAGGAGATCCGGTCCCAATCTAATTGAACTGGGATATTAACCACTGACTGCAGCTACCCGACCTAATAATAGTTTGACCGATCTACCAATAACTGTGGCTAAGTAAAGTGTTATGCTAGGCTACTGACAACTTGACCGACCAAAGAGAACCAAAAAGTAAAATGAATGCTTGACCAAATACATACCTTCATGGACCGACCTAGCAAAGCCTGAGCTATACTTGGATGGGATATGAAAGGACAAGCACGTGAGCTTGCAGACATAATGATGGCCTCACGATCCCCAACATATGGGATTCAACTTCCCACATCTTGCCGTAATATTCGGTTCCCCTTCCCTTTTAAAGTTTGCCTACTTTTTTCGGTTCTGCTTCCTTTTTTCTAACTACTGTACCTTGAGTACTTAAATCCCACAAAACCTAATCTTTGCCTTTACGCGTTCAAAAAGTTTTCTTTGCCCCTTAGCTTTCTCGTGCTTTAATTTCTTCTTCATTACTACTGCCGCCGCACCTTCGCTGTACTTTAAGCAAATTCCATGGCTGATGAAAGAAGCTCTGCTACCGTCCTCCATCCCGTGAACCCTGTAAAAGGTCAGTCCCTTCCCCCTTCTCCTTCATCTGCTTTAAGTTTTGAAGCTACATTAAGTGAGTCACCATCTAGGCCTAGATCTCCGGTGCGTTTAGTCCAAACCACCATCCCCTTCCGACTAGCCACCGTAGCTTCATCCACCCTTGCCAATATGAGTTTTGAAGACATGTTGACTGCCTTTTTACCCAAACCCACTTTAGCTAGAAATAACAATTAGATCCCAGAATCCTCTGGGAGGAAAGTGAAATCCCCCCTCCCTAACTGTGAAATTATGTCAGACTCCACCGCTCTTGATATTTCTCCGGTAGGTGCAACCACCACTCCCCTTAGATTTTACCCAGATGAGAGTGCCAGCGAATTAACCCAAGAGGAATTAGAAGCCCTACAGTCAACCCACTATTTTGACCCGACCATTCCGACCCGACTAGCTACTGCTGAAGAACGAGTGAATAGTGCATCAGATGGTTGGATTGCTATTTATGAACAACATATAAAATCCGGGCTAAGATTCCCAGCCCCGGGCTTCTTTGCAGAGCTATGCGACCATTTTATATAGGGTTAACCTAATTGGTTCCAAATACCTTTAGGTTCTCAGTCGATTTCCTGTGTGTTTGTTATGGAGCCCAAGTACAACCTTCCTTAGGTCTGCTTCTTCAGTACTATACTATACAAAAATATCTCCTTGGACCAGGCTGGATAACCTTACAAAAAAGAAGGAATGGACCCTCTCTAATAACTGACTTTCCAGATGCCATAAAAAATTGTAAGTCTCATTTTTTCATGGTAAAGGCCGAAGAAGCCAACCTTCCTTGTAGATGGAAGAAATTAATCCTGCCAGAGAACTAAACCCGGGATACTTCTGGTCTAATATTGATGTCTCAATACAAAGAGCTAGAATCCTTCACTCAGAAATATGCAGTTTCCTATCCTTCGGAGGCCTTCTTAGTTTGGGATGGGCTAAGCCAAGCCCCCAATGTCAAGGGTGAAAGTAATAATCTGCTTCCTGCATTTAGCTATAATTGTGGGTTTTAGCTCAGTTTTCTTATGTTTTTGTGTGTTGCTTGGCAGGTGGGTTTAGTGCTTTTGGCAGAAAGTGAAAGTCCAACCAACAAATGGCTACAACCTCTGGCTCAACTCAAAAACCTGCTGCAGAGATTGACTTAACCCAAGAAGTGAAGGGTACCAACCCAGAAGTTTCACAGCCTACCGAAGCCTTGATCCCCCGAGCCTCCAAGAAAGCTCGACCTACACCAACAGAGATCCAAGCCGACAAGAAGGCTAAAGCTCCTCAGCCCTACCCAAGCCTGCATTTATTGAAAGGTCCCACCTTTGGAGCCGAAGTGCGTGACCCAGATGAACTATTGGGACCCCTTGATTCCGATACAAAAGAGAGAATGATCATTCTGAGGGATGTAAAGGAAATGCCTTCTTCCCTAGCTCGGCCAATATACCAGCCTCATTTGTCCGAGCCCGAGTTTAAACACCTCATGCCTTACACGGAGATCATAAACGACTCCTACAACTCTTTTAGGAAAATCATTGAGGCGAGCAACCAAATGAATCAGAATGTAAAAAGAATGAATGACCTGGCTAGGAATGTCAACTAAGAAGAAGCCCTCATTCCCTCTCATCTTAAGCTGGAAAGTTCTAAATTCTGAGCTTTCTGCCTGAAGTTGCTTTTTACTTGAAAAAAATTTAGGTTTGTATAACTCTTATTACAGGTGGGAATAAAACATCTTATCTCAGAGCTATGAACAAGAATGGCTGAAGCCGCCAACTGATGAAATAGACGAGCTAAAGATGAAGCTGGGGGTGGAGTCAAGTAAGGTTACCGACCTGCAGGCTAAGAACACCGAGCTACATCAGGAGAACCAGAGGCTCGGTACTAGGTCATGTCATCTGGAGACCAAGTCGAGCGGGTTGGAGGCGAAGGTTGAGAGCCTGGAGGGGATGGTTGGCTTCTTGGAAGAGAAGGTGAAAGGTATGGAGAAGGCCTTAAGAGAAGTGAAAGAAAGGTCGACGGGTCTGCTCGGTCCATCTAAAGTGGAGGAAGCACGCCAAGCTACAGTGAGGGCTTTCAAGGAGGGCCCTTTGCTGGAGCTGATGAACCGACATTTATAGAGCTAATCCAATGCGGCTATACCCTGTGCTGGGAAGAGACAAGAGGTCCCCGTGTGGTTGAAGGCTTGCTGGAAGAGTCCTTGCCATGCAAAACCTTGCTGGCTCCAGGTCGGGATCCTTACGATCTAATTGAAGAGGTGAAGCAGGAATGCCGAGATTTGGGCATTCCTTTTCCAGAAGATTCTGAAGAAGAAGAAGTTACTGACCTGGGCAAGCTTGCCCACCAAGAAGCCACCTATCAAGCTCCACCAACTTAACTATCTTATTTTGGTTGAACAATACTATCAAACAATTTTTTCCTATTTTCTGAATATTCTATATGTTTTGTGGGCCAGTGAATGGGTTTTCCGGCATAACTATTTATGAATGATTTACTTTGGTCTTTCCACCACAATATTTGTTAGTCTTTTGCTTAAACGTATTACTTCCTCAAATGTACTGCATTCCAAGCCCGAAGGAACTAACTTGCCTTGTAAATCTTTTGAAACATAATTGCCTATTAGCCAGGCTTCTACTACTCTATACAGCCCTTCCCATTTAGACACTAACTTTCCTTGCTCATGTACTTTACTAATAGTTCGGTTTCGTAAAACCAAATCCCCGGGTACAAAGGCTCGACATCTTACCCGGGCATCAAACTGTTGTCAAACTAAATTTTTGTAGTTTATCTGATGTACATAGGCTATATCCCAAACTTCTTCCAACAAGTCCAAGCTAAGCTTTAGATTTTCATGATTTTGATTTCTCTCAAAGTGCATAACCCGGGGTGCACCCTTCTGTATTTCTGGAGGTCTGATCGCGTTAACCCCAAATGATAACTCAAAAGGAGTCTTTCCAGTGACAAACTTTAGTGTGGTTCGGTGACACCACAATACGTGAGGTAACTCTCCACCCAATTCTTGCCCTTATCCGCTAGCCTAGTTTTGAGTCCATGTAACAAGTTTTGATTAGTGAGCTACACTTGCCCATTTGCTGGAGGATGAGCTACAGATGCAAAACGTTGAGCAATTCCTAGTTTGGTACATAGCACCATGAACTCCTTGGATTCGAACTAAGTCCTATGATCTGAGATAATAGAGTTAGGTATACCGAAGCGACAAATAACTTGTCTCCACAAGATCCAAGCTACGGTGCTTCGTGTAATGTTTGTTAATGCCTCAGCCTCCACCACTTAGTAAAATAATGGATGGCCACAACCAAATACTGGCAAGAACCGACCTTAGGGAAAGGACCCATAAGATCTATTCCTCATTCTGCGAAAGGCCAAGGTTCTAATATCCCGGTAAAGCTGGATGTTGGGAACTTGTGGATTGGTGCATGATGTTGAACATACCCTACTGCCTCATGAAATAGCTGGGGCCAGTAAAATCCAGCCCCAATTACCTTTTTCGCCAGATACCGAGCCCAAATATGGGACCCATAGCCTCCCTGATGTATTTCTTTGAGCACAGCTACTGCTTCCCCTGGTCCCAAGCATTTTAAGGAAGGCATTAAAAGGCCCTTTTGTATAAATCATCACCAATAATCTGATAATGTTCTACTTTTTTCGTATTCGTTGCGCCTCCTTCCGTGATTCAGTCAACATGCCATTCTGCATGTACTGCCATAAAGGAATCCACCAATCCTGACCTTTGAATATAGGTAAAACTGTGGGCTCGACCATGCTCCGAGTTTGCACCTTCTCTACTAGAACACTTTTGGTCAAATGAGAATAAACCAAGGAAGCCAGTTTGGACAAGGAATCTGTATTTGTGTTTCTCCCCCATGGAACTCGGTCTATAGCACATTTTGAAAAAGTTTGCAGCAGTTATTGTACCAATGCTAAATACTCCTCCATCTGCCTATCTTTAGCCATATACTCCCCCAAAATTTGTTTGATTACCAACTGTGAGTTTGAACAAATTTTCAAGGTTTGGACAGCTTCCGAGCTAACATTAGGCCGGTTACCATGGCATCATACTCCGCTTTATTATTGGTGACTGGGAAATAGAACCGTAGGTCATATGTGTAAGCTTCCCCTGTCGGACTGGTGAGAATGAGACTAGCGCCTGACCCCAACTGACTAGAAGCATCTATGTAAAGTGTCCATGAAACCTAGCCATTTGTAATTGATAAATGAAGCCCGGCTCCTTGTGACGAAACCTGTGAAGTCTCTTGGGTATCGGATATCCCCTCTGCCAAAAAATCAACTAATACCTAACCTTTAATAGCGGTTCGAGACGTGAAGGAAATTTCATCATCGCCCAGCTCAATGGCCCATTTAGTGAGACGACCTGAGACCCCAGCTTTTTGTAAGATAGCTTTAAGCGGGGCATTGGTATAAACAGTGACAGGATGTCCATCAAAGTAAGGTCGAAGACGCCGAGTATAATGAACCAGTGCTAAAACCAATTTCTCCTTGTTGGTATAATTCTTCTCTGCAGCCTGTAAAACTTTGCTAACAAAATAGATAGCTCTTTGCACACGATTATCATCTCTAAGCAAAACTAAGCTAATCACAGATTCAGTGGTAGCCAAATACATGTATAATCATTCTCCAGGAATTGGCATGGTTAAAGACGGTAAAGAAGCTAAATACGAATTTAATTGTTCAAAAGCTACTTGACATTCTGGAGTCCAAACAAAAATATTAAAGAAAGGTAAGGCTTTTTCTGCTGACTAAGTCAAAAATTGATTTGAAGCAGCTAACCGACCTGTCAACTGTTATACCTTATGGATTGCCCTAGGGGGGTGCATTTGTAAAACAACTTCTACTTTTTTAGGATTAACTGAGATGCCACCTTCAGAAACCATGTAGTCTACAAACTTACCCGAAGTAGCCCCAAAAATGCATTTTTAGGATTTAACCATAATTTATACTGAGCTAATTTTTCAAGTGTTTCACGAAGATCAAGTAAATAAGTATACTCATTCCTACTTTTGACAAGAAAATCATCAACACATGCCTCCATATTTCGACCTAACTGTTTCTTAAATATCTTATTGACCAAGCGTTGGAAAGTAGCCCCAACATTTTTTAAGCCAAAAGGCATAGTAATGAAATAATAGGTACCTTTGTCCGTGATGAACAATGTTTTCTCTTCATCCTCCTTAGCCATAAAGATTTGGTGGTAGCCCTTGTATGCACCTAGGAAGTTAAGAAATCGAAACCCGGCTATAGCATTGACCAACATGTCGATCAAAGGTAGAGGGAACCAATCCTTGGGACAAGCTTTGTTTAAATTTGCAAAATCTATACACATGCGCCAGATGCCATATGGCTTGAAAACTAACACGGGATTAACTAGCCATTTAGGGTAATCAACTTCTTGAATAATACATACCTCCAACAAGGCGTTGACCTCAATTTCTACATATTTACTGTGCTTTCCTCCAAAATTACGCTTCCGTTGGCGAACCAGCCTATGGCTAGCATCAATGGATAACCTGTGTTCAATGATATTTTGAGAAATACCCGGCATATCTTCTGGAACCCAAGCAAATACCTCCACAAACTCATGCAACAAGTTAAGAAAATTATACTCTAACTGAGGAGATAAATCAGCTCCTACCTTGATTACCTTATTTGGGTCGACGGCCAAGGGAATGGCTTTAACCTCGGTGCCAACCTCAATGAATTATTCTGAGCGGCCTGTGGGATCTTCTAGGTCGGTGATATCAATGATACAAGATGTGCCACCCTCTAGAATGCAGCTGTTTGGATCTCCCAGCAAAATGGATGAGAAACGCTAGAGGTGGGCCCAATCCATCCTTGATGAGCATATCCAGATCCTGGCATGACTGACTATCCGGGCTGAGCATATTCCATTTGACTTGGCTGAACCCCCCGGCTGCTAACCCACCAGCATTAACCCCAGTATAATAGCTTGGATTAAACAAAGGAGGATATCCAGTAGGGGATTGTACAGTTGGGCTTGTGCTTACGCCATAGTGTTGAAATTGGTTCAAATTTGACGAGACCAAAGAGCCGGGATGCCTTAGCTGACCTCTCTTAAGACCAAGATTACCCAACTGTCCCACTACGCCCCCCCCCCCCCCCCTCCCGAAAAAGGGAAAGGAACACCAAAAGAACTCAGGAAACTGGGGTGAAAATGGGTGTGTGGGAGGGCAGTGTAAACAGAAGAAGCTGTGGAGAGGCCGGGAGGACCAGAAACATGAGTGGATGATGGAAAACTGTAAGAGCCACGAAGATCTACTACAGGTTCTGGAAAAGGGTAAGCCTACCCTAGATAAGGGGGACAACTAGGAGCCAGACTGGGAAAACCAGGTGGAGGAAGTAGGCTGGAATTTAGATAAGCAGTTGGACCAGCCATGGTGGGAAAGGGCAAAGCTAGCACCCTGCAGAAGAGAGGTTATAGGCAAAAAAACCTCCGAAGTGACCTGCAAAAGAGGGAGATCCTCAATAATAATAATTTCAGGTAAAACAGTAGTGGCAACGAAAGTGGTAAGCCCCAAACTAGAGACAGGAATAATAGGAGGCCCATGATTAGTAAAATGAACCAAATACTAAAATAAACGGTAAAACTTCTCTCGCTCAGCCTGCTCTTTCTGAGGAGTGAGAGTGATGGCAGTGGAGACCACTATAGCAGTGGATGCAGCAGCAGTTGAGGTGACCGGCGGTGTAATAATGGTAGAAACCACAATGGCGGTGGTGGGAACCTAACCGCAGATGTGGAGGCCGTGGCAACACCGGAAGAAGAAGCATCAATTCCCGAACGTTCTTGCGACATGATTCAACAAATTTCTTTAAATTGTGGAGAAAATTGATGAAAATGCCCGATCAAACGTTCCCCACAAATGCCGCGAGTTTATGTGACGTAAAAATGCCCAGGAGGGGATACTTCAGTTGGCCAGTGAGAATCTTGAAGACATAGCTCAGATCTGGGAATGTGTAGCTCGAATCTATGAATGAAAGTAAGAAACAAGCGGGGCTATTCCCCCGGTTCCACTTCAATGCTCAAGTTAGTATGGTATAAGAGTAAACTGAATTGACGAAGTGCTTAAGCTTGTAAGAAAATGCGTACTTATTTTAGTCTGATGTCTGGGTATTTATAGCTCACCTTGCCTCCTTGTTTTCTGCGCCTTACTGGGGCTGGAGCCTTTATTGCCCGCCTTATTTGCCTCCTTCCTTAGGCTTGGCTGCCTTTGTAACTTCTTGGCTATTTATGGCTCAAATAAAGCTCCTTTGTACTTATTGCTGTGCGTACACTACACCAAAATAGCTTAGGGGAGGCGGGTGCATGAGGGATTAGGCGTGCACCTGCCTCCCTTGTGAAGGGTTATTGAAGGCGGGTGCAACTCCAATAACCATTATTGTTGCACCCGCCTCCAATAACCCCTCCAATTAATCGTTACCGCTTCCAGTATTTAAACAGTACAAAACTTAATTTCCCTTTCTTCAATTTATGGCTTCAGTAGGAATCGAACTTGCGCAGGCATAATCACTTGACTCTTGCACATTAAATTTACCACTAGACTACATATACTCATATATATAAAGTTAAAATTGAAAGTATATATTTATATATTTTCTTCTAAAACTTGTGATTTTTATTATCTAGTAATTTATCAACTTTTTCCAAAATTATTTTCATCTTTCAAAATTATCCTAGTAATTATTTTCAAATTTATTTTCAACTTTCAACAGTCCAAAACAAAGAGAATTTTCGAAACACTATTGATTAAATTTTGCAAAAATACACCCGCCTCCAATAAACATGAAATTGGAGGCAGGTGCACTCCAATAGATAAACTATTGGAGGTTTGGATTTTGCACCCGCCTCCAATAGGTGAACTATTGGAAGAGCTTTGCTAATAGATAATCTATTGGAGACGGGTTCATGCTGCACCTGCCTCCAAAGGCTTTGCTGGCCCCTTTAACACCCGCTTCCAAAGGGGAGCCTCCTTTAATCATTTATGTACTAGTGGTAACTCCTGCATGAAATTAGACCCAGATTCCCACCCCTTAACGCCGCCTAGCTATCATTTCCGTTATTCCAGCCTAAACTCTTCTCTATCTCGGTTATCTAAATTGCCTACCGACCTAAGCCCGATTTTGGGCCTTTTATGCCTTTATCTTACTTAAGTTCTTCCCTGCGTTATTGGGCTAGGCCCAAATAGCCTTTAGATATTTTTATGCACACAAAATATATACTTACATACATACCATTTCACCCCACACACACACACATATACTCTCTTCGTCCCATTAGAAGAGTCTATCTTATTGTACTGTTTTAATACAACAAAGTTGACTCTTCTAATGAAACAGAGGGAGTATATATATATATATAGTTCATTCAGAATGTGGACGTGACCGTTCTCATCCTCAATCATATATATATATATATATATATATATAGTTCATTCAGAATGTGGACGTGACCGTTCTCATCCTCAATACCTTGTAAATTCTTTGCTCTTTATCAGTAAATTGTTAAGGTCAAATTTATTTGATTCAATGAAATTTTCCAGCGTCCAAGGAAGCTAGATTGAAAATTTCCTGACTTTTTGGTTCGAGGATGGGACAGATAGCACACGTTTTAGACACAATTCATAATATGCATTAAAAGATTATACATTTTAACTCTTTAAATGGAATGAACTATAAAATAGCCAGAAATCAAAGCTTGTAAAATGATAGTCAAATGAAACTGCAACCAATTAAGAATTTGAATTACAACATATTACAATATGCATGGAAGAATCCTAATGAATCAAATGTCCAAATTCGACTTAATTTGAAATTGAGGGATCAGAGAGGGAAAGAGTCAGTCTCTTGACAAAAGAATTTATTTATATGACCACACATTTTCTGTGGTGTTTTCCAACAATTTCCAGGCTAGTTTTACCACAGGGAAATATATATATAATATTAACAAATACAATTCCTTAACCCTTTTTTTTCCTTTTTTTTTTTTTTGAAAAGGAGCCCTAACAATTAATTCAATTCAAAGGTCGTAAACACACTAGTTTCATATATGATATAATAATTCAGTTGGTCTCCACATTTGGTTTTAGGTAGTATTTTTGTTCCCAAACTTGAAATTATTCTTTCTACCATTAAACGTGGGTTTTCCATTCCCATCTAGTTTCATCACCCAAATTTTGACAAAAACCCCCCATTGTCCTAAAAAATGAGATTGTTTTTATTTACCAGTTTTTTTTCTTGCAACTTCGTCACTATCTGCATTATTCTCTAAGATTTCAATATCTTAAGAGCTATGTTCATCACATGTTGGCGGGCATCTAGATGGTTTTGGTCAAAATAATTTCAAATTTGGAAAGAAATATGCAACATGAGGCGAAGTTTGAAGATCGATAGAGTTATTATCATATGATGACGAGAAAATCTTGACTTTTTGTTGAAGAAACATTTTCCGAGGTGTTTTCCCACACTTTCCAGGCGTTTTACGCCACAGCACCGACGTGGTCAATATTGATCCATCTTTAATTTTATTTCTAGCTGGGCGGCCGGCAGCTCTCTCTTTGATTTGAGAATTGAGAATACTTACAAAAATGTTAATTATTGTTCAGAATTTTACTGCCAACTTCTCATCAATTTCTCCTTTATTAATTAATTTATACACACGGCTCTTACTTGACCCACACGATATATACCTTAATTTTCTACACACGAACTACGTACAAGGACACATGCACACACAATACTATGTAGCCATTCCACATGAATTTATATTTCATTTTACAAATGCAATTTCATGCAATATTGACTGAGGTAAAATACCACTAGTGTAAAAACATGCACAAATGATATTGATACACGTTAACACGCATATACAATTGTACGTAGGAATGAATTAAAGGTGAAATAACAAGAAAAAACTTAGAATCTTCCCCTAAAAATTGCTATAAAATAGTCGAGACCTAACAACAAATGGAACCAAATAAGAGTGATCTAGCTTCTCGATTATTTAAGCAAATTGATCGAATAGTTCAAGCTAGGTATAGCATATAAAATCTAGCTTCTTACCTCAAGAAAGAAGAGAGAAATGGGTGACAATGGGAGCAGAGGAAAAGGAGGAGAGGGAAGCAAAGGCAAAAGCGCAAGCGTCATTCCGGAGAAAAAAACGTCAGTGAAACAAATGATGGTCAAGAAAATAGCGGAATCAACTTCAAAGGCTTTCAAGAATGACAAAAAGAAGGTAAACCCTGCGAAAGAAGCCGATGAAGATCAAGATGATTGATATAATCTTTTCGCTCGAATGTCATGAATTCCTTAATTATTGTGTGATTGGATTGTTACGATTTCTATGTTCATAGGTTTGATAAGTTTTTCTTATGAATTATAGTCATTTTCTAGTTGTGTTTATGTCCTGTATTTTGTATCACATAATATAGACTAGGGTTTGGGGAATGTTTACTAATTTTGTGCAGGGTGAAATATATATTATAAATTGGTCGGTTTTATAAAATACAATATTAATGTTATTTATAAATTGTACTCTACGATATTGTGTTTCATCTCTTTTTTTCTTGTTATCTTTCTCTCTCTTTTTCATGTCCTTGGCCCTATATTTTCCCTCCGTGTGGGAGAATGAGAGAAGGAATTTCCTTTATTATTTATTATTTTTCATTTAGTTTCAAGTACTTTTTACTTTCATTCATTAGAATAATGAATTGGGATTTTTCTCCTCTAACTATGAATTGGGATTTGAAAATTTCATTATTGGGAGATTATATTGGCCAATTCGAGACCAAATCCAACAATACGAGGCCATTTGTCTAGCGAAATAGAAATTTTCATAACTTTTAAAGGTTTAACTCTATTAATACTCTAACTTATACGAATTTATGATCCGATAGATTAGATACCGTGTTAATTTTTTTATCTGATTAATTATCTAATCAAATATTGTCACTTATACTAAACTGATTCTAACAAAAATAAAATTTGGGTATACAATTGTTAATAAAAAATTAAAAGAAAAACATGAAGAACAGAACTTTTACTCTACGAGTCTGCGTACTTGCTATTATTTTCATAATTAGTTGAAGTGTTTTATGTTGTCCGAAATTCTTCATAAAAGAATTATTTAGACATGCAATTCCTTTTAATTTTGTCCAAAATAAATATACTTGTGTAAACATATAAACTAATTATTATAATTTTTTTTTAAAAAAAAAACAAAAATATTATTCTAGTCTTCCAAGTGGGTCTTTTTAAAATTTTTTCATGTGGCTCTTTAACACGTTATTTATTAAGAAACCAAACGCTTGAAAAGTTGAAATTAAGGAAGACGACACCGTGACACGCATCGATCTAAACGACAGGAGGTGACAAATTTACTAGCTAGTATAGCTAGCTACTTTATGTCTGTGCATCCAATTAATTAATTAAGCATGTTTTTCAAAAAATTAATTAATTAATTATGGATTTAATTTTAATTCTAAAAAAGTAATTAAAATGGACCACATACTCACCTACACAAACTAATGTAGTATATTGTTCACAAACATACTTATAGAGAGTATCATGATAAAAATCGAGTATGGGTTCAGTGGTTAGATACAAATCAATTCATCGCAAATATCGCAAATTGAACCCTACACGAGGTAAAAGGAAGGGGGGATTTGTAGGGACGCCGGATCAATATATATTAACAAGCATTACTATTTTTTGGTTTAATTACACACCTTTGTCAATCCCTTTAAATTATACATTTTTAATTATATAGTTGCCTCTTTTATTTAAACATGTATTTTACACGTATTTTTTCTCATGTCAACAAAATTTTGTAGGGACAAAATTGTCTAAAGATGAGAGTAAAGAGTCTATTTTTAAAATACAAGGAGACTGATAGCCTAAATAATTATAATTCAGGGAGCAAAAAGGTATTAATCATTTTTCTTTTGAATAATTAAGCTGCTCCACGATCTGGTAATTAGTGTTTAAAAAACCAAGGTTAAATCCATAGACATGAATCAAAACCTAGCTGATTGTGAAAATTACATTTACTTCCCTTGAGGTTTGTGGAAACTACAAAAATCCCCCATGTAGTTTCATGAAACTACCAACATCCTCTGGATGTTCAAATTCTGGCAAAAACTTGTATTCAACATGCCAAATGATTCAACACGCACCACTTTCCCTTTAAGAAATATTGCATTATCCAATATCTTAAGTGCGAAAGTTTCATTTGTCGAACTGTCATACGATCTGACATGAGACTGTTTTACCTAATTACAAAGAAAACTTGAGTTTTGAGTTCCGTTTTTTGACTGACAAAGGGGCAAATGTAATATTATGAACTCAGAAGGGGATAATTGTTATATTTTTACTCGGTCCAAAGGGGTATTGCTATGACCAAGTAGTTAAGAACAATATTAGAAAAAATGTACTCTCTGATACGTTCCATTAGAAACATTTTATTTTCAAAATATGTTTTTATTCTATTTATTTATTTCTCATACACTTCCTAATATAAATTATGTGTGGTTCACAATTAATTCACATTTGGAAAGTAAGGACATTAAAAGAAAAAAAATGTGACTAATTATTTATTTTAGGTGTTGTACCTTACAATTCATAAAAAGCTGTACATTTTTTAAACTTGACTCTTATAATGAAACAGTGGGAGTAGGGGATTATATCCCTTTTGCTCGTCTTTACATATTCAATCATGTACAAATTTCATAACCATGTGGAAAAATAAAAATCATACACATTAATTCTTTTACAGTAGCATAGCAAATCTAAAAAGATTTAGTATTCAAGCCCTTTCACTCATTTGCTGAATTTTGGTCTGTCACTGGGTTGTTTGTTTTGGTTTTTTAAAGAAAAATCTCACTTTCTCACTTAATAAAATATATAAGTATATTAAATAAAATATATAAGTATATTAAATTTCCTTTAAATTTCAATTTTAAAATTTAAAATTCTCCCCAAAATTATACACATGTTATTTCGAAACAATTCAATCATTGCACATTTTATTCTCATTTCTCATTCTCACGTACACAATTTTTCAGAAAAAAAAAATTTTCTCTAAAAAAACAAAATCTTATAAACTAAAATTCCCTAATCAAGGTGCAATCCAAACACAGCCCTGGTCCCAGAGTTTAAAAAAGAAGAAAATGTCTTAGTATTATATTAAAAAGTTTTGAGCTTTCAAAAGGAATTATAAAAGCTACACTATAAACCACTACAGGAAATTTAATGCAGTAGCTGGTTACACTTTTTAGGGAATTTTTTTCATTTTCTCTTTTTTCTTTCTTTGTAATGATTTTAATTTTTTAAAGTAAAGTTATGGGTTTATTAGGAAATTTTGTAAATTCACCCAAAAAAAAGCCTTAAGCGCAAATAGAACGCATCTGGAGTAAAAACCATGTTTTGTGAGATAGTTTAGCACAAGTTTTTCTCAATAACTGTTTATTTGCATAGTTCTATGTATAATTTATATTTATAGTTTTTATTTTATTTTTAATTTATAGTTATACAATTGATTGCACAAAAATGATAGGTAATGAGAAAAGTAGTTTAATAGACGATAATACATTTATCCATTCAATATAAAAGATAATTTCATACTCCATCTGTTCCATTATAAAGGTTCAATTTGATTGATGGATAACTTACTACGAATGTTAAAGTACAACACATAAATTAGCTAATTATTTGACACACTTTATTCTATTTATATCCTTACTTATTAAATATGGATTAATTATGGACAACGCATGATTATATTAGTAAGGGTAAGAGAAGTAAAAAATTTGAAAGTGAACTATTCTATTTGAACAAAAAAAATTTTCAAAATGGACCCTTCTATTGGAACGAACGGAGTACAATTTTAGTGATAAAAGTGAAATTATTAGGTTGAATGGGTGAAATATTATATAAAATTAATGAGTTAAATTTGCAAAATTTTATTATGGCCATTTGCTATATTTTTTTTAATATGAGTATATTATATATATGAAATAATTATTCCCAACTTATAGATGAAAATATGTCTAGTCACTATCAAACTTTACGGACGATTTTTATTGGTAGTTCAACATTTTAAAACAATACCATTTTGTTTTTTTTTTCTGTTCTTTATGCTACGATGGTAAGGAAATTCTATCCGTCCTTGTTTTCTATTATCTACGAATTTAAATTAAATAATTATATAATCTGTGTAGAGGTGGCTAAATTTGATATGTGTGTTTTGATCACAACAGAATATATGTGAGTATAAACTTCATACACTATGAGGGCCGGCCCATAGGGCTTGGCAGTTTATGTTACCGTCCAGGACCCAATTATATTATTGAAATATAGTGTAGTAGTATTTTTGGCTAATAAAAATTTATATTAAGACTCGTATTTATTTTTATTAGAAATGAGTTAATTTAAAGTGTATCTTTATTTTATTTATTTTAGTTTAATGCCCACATTTAAGCTCCATATTTGCTGTTTTTATAAAGGATGCAAGAGTCCATTTTTTTCTTTTATCAACTCAAGTCCCAATTTTATTTTGGTTTGAAAGGGGGTGTTGCAAGAATTTTTTTCATAAATAATTATTTTTTATTCCTAAATTCCAAAAATATGGACAATTTTCGGAGATTTCCCGATTTAGTGAAGTTGAAGTTGGAAACTTCGCTTTCCTTGAAAATAGGGTCGGGCTGAAATTTCTGCTGAAAGTGAAGTTAACAACTTTGCTTTCTTAGGAAGTAGGGTGAAGTGAAAATTTTCAAGGAAAGCGAAACTTCGCTTTCTTAGAAAAAAAACTCCACTTAGGCCCCTTCGCCGCTTTTCAAAGAAAGCGAAGGTTCAACTTCGTTTTTTTTCGAGATTGGGTGAAGCGAAAATTTATACTGAAAGCGAAGTTGAGTTTGGGTGATGCGAAAATTTGTAAAGTAAAGCTCAGTCGGGAATTTCGCTTTTAGAAAAGGAGAAATTTTAACTTATTACACAAAACCTCCCCTTTAACTTTCACTTATCCCAAATTTACTGCAGAATTTCTGTGAAGAAAAAAAAAAAAAAAAAAAAGCACCGGTGCCTCTCTTCCTCTACGGCATTGAGACCGCCAGCACCGAACCATCCCGGCTTACTACGTCAATTCTGACAGCATTTGGGATCGTCCCAGGCTATACAGAGCAAGCTCGTGTTGGGATCTCTCTCAGAGTACTACAAATCCAAAAAATAAGTGGTTAGGGCTTCTTTCTTTTGCCGTAATCTTACAGTTAATTGTGAAATTGAAACTGAAAATTGCAATATATATTGGCCTTTGTTAGCTAGTATTTTAGGTAGAATGTACGTGTTTTAAAAAAAAAAAAAATTGGCCCAATTTAAGTAGTAAGTTGATGCTTTGGCCGGCTGAATTCCATAGGAGGTTTTTGAATTTGCCAACAAATGATTCCCTAGGAATGTTGAAGATGTGTTGTTTAACAAGTCTTACATTCTCTAGCAGAAAATTTTCTTACCGAATTTCATTCATTTCATGTTAAAATCTTATTCAGATTGAACACATTTTGTAGATAAAAAATAGGTTAACAAAGTTCTATTTTTGTTGAGCATAGCTGCCATTGAATTGAAGTTTTATATTCCTCTGCTTTCTGGATCAGAGAGACACTCTGGGAGAAAAAGAAGAAATGAAAAATCCTAGAAGGGAGAAGGAAAAGCAAGGGGGACTCTCGATTTGATCAGATCTCAATACTCACCAATTCAAGGTAATCAACTTATTTTCTTGAAGATATACTGTGAAATTAAGTTAAATGATGAAATGAAAACACTGACCATGAAAAGCTTTAAACCGTAGCATGCATGAGTGAATTTACATGAGATCAAGCTTTTCTTTAATGATAATGGTTAATTATCTATGTTTTCTAGTAGTTGATTAGTTTATCTATGATAAGAGACAAATCATGTTGTAGAATTTGAGAACAAATACAGAGATATGTCAATAGAACACAAATAATGCTTATTATTTCTCTGATAAAGAATCTTAGATTTATTTAAACTTTAAAATATCACCTATAATTACTTAAGGATGATAATTTTCACTAACTTTTTTATGAATTTGCAATTTCGTATTTTAAGAGTTGGAAAAATTTTTCACTTATTGTTCTTTTGAGCATTGATTTGTATTTTTTTGTGCGTCATAATTGCTTCAAAAGTTGAGGCAAAGCCTTATTGATGCCATATGTAGAGAAAGATTTATGACTATTTTTTTTTAGTTTTAATACTACTTGGAATTTGTGACTCTTATATTTGGAAAATTTCACCATAATTCAATACTAAGGTTTCAAGAGTATCATTATATGACTCAAGGTCCATTCTTACACTATGCTTTCAGATGTTATGAGTAAAAGACAACACTTTTATATATTAATCTGAACAAGGAACAAATTATGTCTTATGATAACTTAGTAAATCTATTGTTTTTGTGACATCTTTGTCCTTTTGTTATTTGTATAATTTTGGTTTCACAGAGATATTACAACTATTGGCCTTGTGAAATAGGTCCTTACTGTAATAACTCTTTCGGTTTTGTTTACTCAGGTATATAATTTTATTTCTCTTTTGGATAGGTGATTTTCCGTTGGGATTCTCTTATTTTGGATGAAAATCTAATTGTCCGCTTTGAAACTTGAGCTTCAATTGGGGAGAAGAATGGAATAGAGGTAAATTAATGAGAAAAGCTCGTTGTGATGTGTGCATACGTTTTGACAGAATGTGTGCAATTGTGATTTGTGTTAATGGTAACTACATGTATTGAAACTGAGTTTTAGTAGCTGACAACTAACGGTTAACATTTCTTTTCCTTATTTGGATAGGCGGTTTTTGGTTAACATTCTACATTTCTATATCATAGGGTAGATCATATATTGAAGGTCCCCCACTGAATTTACAACAGGAACTAAGCCTAGGTATGATTTAGATGCATTTACAAAAATAGTGGATGTTAAATTGCAGTATATATTTTTCCCTTTTTGCTGGTTTGACTTAATGCATGAATTTGATAGTATAAATAGTTTGATACGGCAATGTTCACATAGGGTTACATGATTGTAAAATTGTAGAGTAGCAACATGTCTGCGAGTTCTGTGAAACTCACGCTATATTAGGATGAATGTATAGAGGAGGGCCCAATTGGTTCAAAATATAGTTACCCAGCAAAACGATATACGTTTGTTGCTGAGAATATTAGCCTTGATGAGTTAATGCAAAGGTTATACCAAATCACCCAAACAGTCTATTCACAATACAAGTTACCTGTGTTTTGTAGATATCCTATGAGTAACTTTCAACAGGGGATGATATGGGAATCTCTCAGTAGATGATGATGAAACTTTGAAGGATATGCTTCTGATCCCAAAGCATTTCTCATTCGCTGGGACTATACAACTCTTCCTAATGATAGAGGTGTTTGAGGAACCAATCCAACCTATAGCTGGTGTGTCCTTCGACGTACAAGTCATTTATAGAACTACTTAACTATGGATCTAGACATGCAAATCTCGATGGTTCTTAGGAGCCAGTATGGAGCCATTTTGAGAAATGAGTTTATTTGGCCAGAAAATAGAATTGTGCAAGAAGGGTCTTCAGCAAATCAGTCGGCTCACTTGGTAGAAGGCATGCCATCGAGGATTTCGTTATTTGGGGAGTATGTTAGCACTACTAGTTTGAAATGTCCTTCGCCAGTACATGTTAGTATCACTCAAGCATAGACAAGTGTGGTGGGTAAACATGTAACTCATCTGGTGTAACATGGTGGTGGATCCGTATTGCACGAGGATCATAACGAAGGCGGATATAATTATGATAGTGAAGAAAAGTTTGATGGTGGACACGGCTCAGATGATAGCCTCAAGGATCATATCGAAGGCGGAGATAATTATGATAGTGAAGAAGAGTTTGATGGTGGACAAGACTCAGATGATAGCCTTGAGGATCATAACGAAAAGAAGATAATTATGATAGTGAAGAAGAGTTTGATAGTGGATACAACTCAGATGATAGCCTCGAGGATCATAACAAAGGAGAAGATAATTATGATAGTGAAGAAGAGTTTGATAGTGGATACGACTCAGATGATAGCCTCGAGGAATTTAACGAAGGCGAAGATGATTATGATAGTGTAGAAGAGTTTGATGGTGGACACGACTCAGATGATAGCCTCGCGTCAACATCACATTCTTCGCCGAAAATTAGTCTAATGGAGGATGTAGGCACTAGCATTGCATTCTTTCATGACATAGGTGATGAGAAATATCATATGGCTGATATGTTTAAAGATAGTGGACGCCCTGTTTGGGAAGATGATTTTAAGTCGGATCTTGAGAAGGGCATGGTATTTGACACTAAACTAAAGTTACAACATGTAGTCAAAATGTGGTATGTTCGTGTACATAGGTACTTCAAAGTACACGAGTCCAATTTGTCAACGTGGTTTGTTTGAAGTATCAATTATGAGGACAAAGATTGCAACTGGCGTGTGCGGGGGTCTCTAAAGAAAAATCATGGTTATTGGGAGATTACCACAAAGATATATGACCACACATGTACCCCTAATAATATAGGAGATAATCATCCTAATGTTGATTGCAATATGGTGGGTCGATGGGTGAGGGACAATGTGGAGGAAAATGTCTCTTACAAACCATGTAATGTGTGAGGACTGATGTGAAAATGTTAGGTGTTGAAATATCATATAAGAAATCATGTTTGGTAAACAAAAGGCGGTGAAGATGGTGTATGGAGATTGGGATGAATCGTATAAGGAACTTTCCCAATTTTTAGTAGCTTTGCAACAAAGCAACCCAATGACTGTTGTGGAGTGGAGACACGTAGAAGGTGGCAATGTTGGGTACAAGATTTTCCACTCTGTGTTTTGGGCATTCAAAGCTAGCATAGATAGTTTCACATACTGTCGTCCGGCGATCACTATTGATGGGACGCATATGCATGGAAAATATAAAGAAAAACTTCTAATAGCTGTTGGAATTGATGCTACGAGTTATATCTTGCCATTAGCATTCTCAATGATGAATGAGGAAAATTTGGAAAATTGGTCCATGTGGCTGCAAGTAAGTCATCTATTACTGTAATTTTTCATTTTGACTTATTCTATTTAGCTTTGTCTTTAAGTTTTCCGGATGAATAGATCATTTTTTTTATACTTTTTGTAGATGGATGATGCCTTTAAGTTTTCCGAATGTTAGTGCACACGTTTTGCGCATTTATCGGAGCCAGATAGACTATCTTTTGGAGAGAAATGTAAGTATTCTTTTTACATATTCATTATTAATATATGACATATTGTTTACTCAAAATACTTTGTTCATGGTTCATTTGGCAACCTTATCATGAAACTGAGTTGAGTGAACTCCCTTCCTATTGTTTAAGTTGACGGGATATTTGAAATGCACATGTGCCGTTGATCAATTTTGGTGTTGTAGAGTTGCATACTCCAGACCGAGTCATACGACAATTTGAGTTGTACCAATCTGTGCCACAAGATATTGGCACAAGTTCTACACTTCACCGTACAAACTGTAGAGGACGGTCTGGAGAAAAATGGGCTGAAAAACATTCCACTCTCATAGAGTGGTAGCAATCTGTAGAAGAGTGCATCTGTAAGGGTGTTATTGATAATACACCACTACACTATCATTCTCCATACATGCAATGGTATTTTAGAATCACTCGATTATTAATAGGCAATCCATCTCATCGTCTAAGCCAAGGGATGCAACCATTTGGAGCGTTTGTTGAATATTGGGTAAGTTCACTTCGCAAATTCATTAACATGTAAGTTCACTTCGCAAATTCATTAACATGTACAATTTAATTTTTATATTTTATATAATTTCTTTTCTTTTTTTTCATATATATAGAGTCAATGTTTCACTCAACTTTACAGGTCATTGGAGGAGGTTATAGAAAATCTTTACATAGATGAGTATCCTATTGAATCCAAGCTCCTTAATGTACGCGATATGTGTGCTCGCGCACTCGACGTAGCTAGAGATACTCTTCGGATACAAACTACTGATAGTCGAGCATCGATTTCTCGACCTACACAAGGGAAAGCATCCTTCTCGCGGTCTGTGCAGGGTTGAGCATCCACACCCACACACGACCTTGGTGAAACATCCACATCAGCACACAATCGAGAGGGTGATGATTATGACTCACAGAACAATGCTATGGCAACCGGGTTTCGTCGACGATTGCTGCCCCTCGAACACCCCCAAAGATGGACGCTCATAGTAAGAAGAATTGTAGTCATGAGGCACCCTCAGTTGGGCCGAGGAGGTTGTTGCCATCCATGCTTTTGTTGGAAGATGGAGAATATAATAGGGGAAGAAGGAGCTTGCACCACATTAGCTGTGCATGTGTTTTCTTTTTGTCTTTGGGTGAGACATGATGAAGCCATGCATGTGTTTTCTTTTTGTCTTTGGGTGAGACATGATAAAGCCGTGCATGTGTTTTTTTTTGGTCTATTGGGTGAGACATAATGGGGCCCGCAGGGACTTGTTTGTCATTGACAACAAAAAGAAAAGAAAAGCTCTTGGGGGGATTCAAACTAAGGTTCTACAAGTTGTACCTGCATGAGTTTACCACCAAGCTGGTCATGCTTTACAAATCCACGAAAATTAGAAAAACAAAAGAAGGCTTCTTAGCCTCACATGTTAGTCAAAATTGAGAAAAGCCCGAGGCTGAGCCTGTGCCCTATTCGATCTGGAGTGAAAATGTGGAGGCCCAAGTATGCCGCAGCGGTATGGGAATCTCGAGGTTGGGGATGTGCTCTCGTTAAGTTGAAGTTAAAAAGATGAGATTCGGTGATACCGCAACGGCGTGGAGATCGCAAGGCTGAGCTTGTTCCCTTTTTATTTTGGAGTTAAAAGGTGGAGACTCGATGATGCCGCAATGGCGTGAAAATCCCGAGAATGGACTGTGCTCTCTTTAATTTGGCGATAAAAGGTGGAGACTCAGTGATGCCGCAACGGCATGAAAATGCCGAGAATGAACTGTGCTCTTTTTAATTTGGAGTTAAAAGGTGGAGACTCAGTGATGCCGCAGTGGCATGAAAATCCTGAGGGTGAGTGTGTGTTCTCTTGAAGTTGGAGTTAAAAGGCGGAGACTCGACGATGCTGCATCGGCATGAAAATCCCTAGGCTGGGTTGTGCACTCCCGAGGCTGAGAAGTTCCGGCCATAGTGCTCCTGACACTATCTTCTTCGGGTAGTAGAAGAAAGACGAGTGGTTGTGGAGCCTTTGAAGATTTTTTGCCTTCTTTGTTGCGAGGGAGAAGGAGTACCGGTAGTAACTTCGTCCGTCGATCGCCGCTATGAGTAAGCTTCTACGGTGACCACCACTCTCAGCAAACCCGCGTGCATGTTTGACACTCCTTGAGCAAGCCCAAGGACTAATGCTTCTGTCGTTGCTTTCTCGGAGATGGATAGGGAAGTTAGAAAATCACGACTAAGCTTGTGAGGAATTCAAAGCTTGCCCGAGCATGTGTATAAGGAAGTTGCCCATGCATGTGATGTGCATACGGAAGTTGCCCGTGCATGAATCATGCAAAGTGGTACCCATGCATTTGCATACAAATCAAGGTCGGTGAAGTGGAATGAGCCTGTGCATGCGAGTCAAGCCTCAAGGTCAGTGGTGCCCATGCATGCAAGTCAAGGTCGGTGGTGCCCATGCATGTAAGCTGATCAAAATGGATGAATTGCTTCCAAATGTATTCTTGGGGTGAAACAAGGAAAAATCAAAGGAAGCAATGCCAAAACAATTCAAAGTTCCCGAGCCTCTAGCCTTAGACCAGTCAAGATCCGGACTTCAAATTTCAGGGCAGTCCCGTTCTTCAAAATAAGATATTCACAAATTTTACAAATAAATTTGCAAATATTGAGTGTTTCTTGATTCTTACTAGGAACACGGAGGGGTGTATTAACCCGACTCCAAAGCATTTGTCATAGTTGCAGATTCAGTATACACGCGCCAGACGCGACCAAGAGTGCCCGAACCCGATTCTCATTTGTAGGCGGCCAGATGCCATGAACGATCGCAAGGTGTGTTCGAATTTACAGTCGCGGTTTTGGCGTACTCGCAAAGTGCCTAAACCCAACTCTCTTGTGTAGGCGGCCGGATGCCACAAACGACCGCGAGGCGGTGTTCGAATTGTATACTCAAAACCTGGATTCAATTATTGTGAGCCTTACTCGGGGTCTTCGCTACAGCGAGTCTTACATGACTTCAAATGTCTATGACCACTGCGGGTATTCTTATTATGGACTCTCATAAGCCTTTTTATTACAAGTCTTTTTGGTCCTTCTAAACTATGAAGTTTCAAGTTCTGAATCTTCGACGAGATACCATCCAGAACTTGGGAGGACTAGTTGGTGTGTCCGGTTTGCCCTTCGGCCCAAACCGAGGCCCAATTACTAAGTTTACGATCCGGCCCCAATGGGCCCACCAACAGAAAACTAATTAAATCCAAACAAAGAAGGAGTCAGAGTTAACAAACCGGTGGACAATCCCATACCTCAACCAGTGGGCAATGATCGGCTCCCTCACTCTATAAATAGGAACCTTCATCAGCATTGAAATGGGGTCTCTCTTCTTGGTACTACTTTTCTCTCTAGTTTTACTACATTCTGCTATGTCTAAAATACTAACATTGGCATCAGAGCTTAACCGAGGGACTTTCCCCCCTAGTACAGGTGTCGGAGATGACAAATCGGAGCAGATCCGGCCCGAAGACTCTCACCGGAAAACTCGACTTCATCACATGGCATATATTTCACATACAGTTCAGACTAAGGCAGAGACACACAAACTCAAAAACAAAACAAAGAAAGAAAAAATTAAAAGTTTTCGACAAATGTCCCCACATCCCCATACTTAGAACAATTTCTTGTCCCCAAGCAAATACAATGAAAAACAAGGGATACATATCGACACAAAAATTGCAAAAAACTTGAAACAACTTTGTAAACATCCTCACACTTGAATAACGCTTGCCCCTAAGCGTGAAGTGAAGAACAACAAACAGGGCTGGACACAGATCAAAAACTGGATTTGACGAAAACAAACACAACAAAACAACAACTCAAATATGCAAAAAATAATAATAATAAATAAATAAAATAGAACATTAGTGAACTAACCTGACAGCCTGAACAGTAGGCTACAAATGCTGCTGAATTACAGCTAAGCAGGCTACCATTTGGTCAAATCGATACTGGATCGCAGCAAATCCTTCGGCCATCTGGATTGGACAGTAGAATTACTCGCCCTTATGGTAGTTCGCCGGTGGTGATAACTAGTTGGAGGCCGTAGAAGTACGCACCACCGTAACCTCTGGTATCTGCAAAACAATTAATTCGTGCTAACAGGGCACGAAAACCAATACATATATATTTTTTAACAGTAAAAATAAAATACAATACAAAGACACTAGGTTGCCTCCTAGTAGCACTTTCCTTAACGTCGCAACTTCAGCTCTTGTTAATGATTAGGATAGCTTCACAGTAAAATTTGTTCCACTGTTCGGATCTGGCCAGACTCTTTGAAATACTGCAAGCTTTGCACTCGCACTGCTCCATTTGAACAAACAGACCCCTCGCCTAGTAACTTCACTTTATCGACTTTTGAGGGTTTACTAAGCCATGTCTTTGCATTGCTTCTTTTCGTACCTTGGCTTTGACACACCCTTTGCAGAATTCCGGTCCTTCTGATAACCTGGAGCTTCCTCTAAGTCACGCGTTAGTGCCTTTCCTTCACTTATATTCTGGCTCTGAATTCAGTCAATCCCTGAGGGAGAACCTTCTCCTCCTTATCCTGCAAAAAATTGGTCTGAAGAGATTCTTAGACAAGAGGGTCATTCAACTCAAATACTATTCACATTCACAACTTGTGTATTTTCATAGTATTATCGATACTAAAAGTATGCTTTTCACCACAATGATCCAAACAGATAGAGCCATTATACACATCAATCACTGCCCTAGAAGTTTTCAAAAATGGGCGACCCAGCAATACGCTAGAAGATTTTTTGGCCGTATCATTATGCATCTTAATCGCTTAAAAGTCAGTAGGATAAACAACGGAATTCTGACACACCAAAACATTCTCAAGTACACCTTCATGGTGCACACATGACCTATTTGCTAGTTGTATTACTATCTTTGTATCCACCAGCTTAACACCAGACAAAGTCTCATAAATTGACAAAGGTATAACATTAATGGCAGCACCAAGGTCATACATAGCATGTTTTATTTTTCTATTTTCAATGATGCAAGGTAAAGAGAACATACCTGGATCATTGCATTTGGGAGGGAGCCTTTTCTGAATCACTGCCGAGACATTCTCTCCTAACATCACCTTGCTCGCCCCTCTTGGCTTCCCTGCCATGAATTCCTTCAGAAACTTCCCAATTGGGGGAAGCTTAATTGCTTTCAAAAAAGGAATGTTGACCTCTATTTTTTCAAAGATTGGGCTTTAAGTAGTTCGGGAATGGTGGAACAAGGTTGTACACATTATCTCTTCTTGTCAATGGAACAGGAGCGTTCTCAGGTTCAGTACTAGTATTCATGGTGATCGGCTCCTTAGTTACTGTCGATTAGGAAATTTCAGCTTCCTTGTGAGCCTTCAATTTGGACAAACCGGCCCCTGCCGACTGCGATTTCTTTAATGCGGGTTCTAGAAGTTTCCCGCTTCTCAGTGTGATTTCATTTACATTTTCCTTAGGGGGTATATGTAACTGAGAAGGTAAGTTGCCCTGATTCCCCCACAATTCTTGCATGGATGCCAATAATTGGGACCAAAATCCTATTACCCCTTCCATTATAGTTCTTTGCTCCTTCTGTTGCTCGAATAGCTCTCCGATGGCGTCTTCCACCGTTCTACCACCCCTTTGTGGCTAATTCTGAATTGGATTCTTGAAATTTCGCTGTTGGGGTGGTCGGTATGGTGCCCCTTGATTTAAACTCAAATCTAGATACTAAATTTTCCAGTTCTGGTTCAGCGATTACCCAAATCGACCCCTACATATGGTAATTTTTGCACAGCTGGTTCCTGTGCCTTTATTTTTCTTAAACTTATTGCACTTATATTCTCTATATGCGAAACTTGCACTTGAGAGGATAAATGGCCTTGGTTCTTTCTAAGCTCCTGCATAGATGCAGACAACTGAGATAGCACGTGAGCAATTCCATCCATGGTAGTTCGGTTCGCCTTTTGCCCAATGTTGTGAAAAATATTTTGTAAGCTTGTGATAGCCTAAGTTTGGTCTGGACTTGATTCTCTTGTATTATTGTTGAGCTTTAATAAATACTTGCTATGACTTGTTTGATTGTTATTTGAGCATGGTGAAGATTTGAGTTTTTTTGCTAGTCAGATTATGCTCTCTTTTGCTGATACAACACTTGTTATGGCTGGAGTGTCTTTGACAAGTACTTATAGTCGAGTGTTTTTTTCTACCAATGGTCTTTTTTTGAGCTAAATTGCTATATGGTTTATGTAAGCTATATTGTGTGCCTTGGTACTAATCGTGATAGGAAGTCTACCTCTCACCTTTGCTTTGATGTGCTTTCTCTAATAGGGACATGTTTAAACATGTTGAGATGGCGATGAGACTTCATAAACCTCATTGTTGCATCATTCTTTGTTCTCTAATAATGGTAAACTGAAGAAGATGAGTGTGATCATTGCTCTATCTATTGGTCTTTTTGTATAAAAGGGAGTGAAAACTCCATATATATGGGCTCTGCTTGCCTAAGGGGACCTCATGCGGTGATGGTAACACTCTTTTCCCCTATGTACATTTTTTTTGCTCTGAGTGTTTTTGTTTTTTGTTCTTGAGTCAGTCCCTATGTTTCCTTACTCTATTCTTTGTGCATGCTTGAAGGCAAGCATGAAGTTTAAGTGTGAGGGTGTAGGATCCCTTGGATCCTCTTTCTTTCTTTTCTTTTTTCTTTTCTTTTTTGGTTTTTATTGAATTTAGTGTGTAGTCCGAGTCATGTCTAAGGCATGTTTATGTGTGTCAGTCACAATTTTGCAAATCTTTGTTAAGGTGTCTTAAATTTATTGGAAATTGCTCGCCTTAAGCCTATGAAGGAACTATCTTGGTAAGCTTTGCATGAAGAGAGGATTTGCATGATTAATATCTTGATGCACTTATGAATACTTGTGCTTTTGAAGTGAAGTTGAATAAAAGTGATAAAAATATTTTTTATAACTCACCCTAAATAAGGACTTGAGCTAGAGTGGAGCACTCTCCACATCAATCTTTTTTCTGAGAGATCATATGGCATTGGCATTTCTATTCTTTGTGGTATGTGAAGAGTGATGGCTAGGCAACTAGGATAACCCATTTGGCCTGAATTTATGAACCTACCAAACATGTTATCCCCTAGTAAGCCAAGTTGAAGCCTTAACCATTCGTTTCTAAGTTAGTATATTTTAAGCCAAGGCCTATACATTTTGACATTCTTTTCACCCCTGCTATGCATGATGATTTTGGTGTTTATTGAATCTATTCTTGGCAAAAACAATTTGTGGAAGAAGCATCCTGCAGACAAATAATTGTTTAGTCCCAGTACACAGGTCCTGTTTGCTCAGATAGATGCTCTACAATGGTAAAATACCACAGGGTGTAAATTTTCAAATCTTTTAAGCTGTTCTAGTTTTAAATGCAGCAATCTATAGAAGGACATGTATGTACAAGGCAGCCCCCAATTGGAAGAAGATCGTATTGCCTTCATACAAATGAGGTTTACTAGGGTCTGTTTGCCCAAAAAGATGCTAGTTTTGATAAGAGTTTGGAAGCTGAATGCTGAAGACAGTAAGTATGTTTTGGCCATGTACAGTGGACTATTTTGGTTACGGACAGTGAAATTGTGTGGCTGTCCTGGATGTAGGGATGGCCACGGTTCCAGTTTGAATCAGAACCGGACCGGCTGTTTCGGACCTAGAACTAGAACCGTGGCCATGGTTCCAGAACTGGAACCAAACCTGCCAGAGGAGGTTCCGATTCCACCTTTCATAGAGTCGGGAACTACCGGTTCCCTACATAAAGTACTAAAAATTAAATAGCACTTATATGTTGGAGTAAGGTTTCGAACCTATATCCTCAATTTCATTGAAACTAAAGGAAAGCTAAATAACCACTCATGTTACCTCATCTTTTATTATATCTTTCTTATTATTAATATTATATTATCTGTTTATTTATAGATAAAGTACATAATTATATAATATAATATTTTATACTATATATATTATAATAATATATAAACTCACGGTATAATTTACATTATGTATATCATTACTCTAAGTAAACAATAAATTAAATGAAAGTATATAAAAATATAAATTAATTATTGAATTAAAATTGCTTTAACTTGAACAAAATTAGAACTGTGACGGAATCGGAATCGGAATCGAAATCGTGACAGATTCGGAACCGGTGGTTCTAGAACTATCTCGAAATCGGAATAGGCAGTTCCGGAACCGAATAGAACCATTGCCCCAAGGTTCTGGTTCCGGTTCCGGTTCCAATTTTTATGGAACCAGAACCGGCGGTTCCGGAACCCTAACCGGCGGTTCCGGAACCCTAACCGGCGGTTCCGGAACCGTGGTCATGTCTACCTAGATGTAGATTAGGGAGCGCAATAGTCAATACCTGTGAGAAAAAACTGATTTTCATACTCGCCTAATTTGACTAAGTTGATGAAGTCATTGATCACTTGCTTTGATTGTGTTTTGAATGTTTAAGTCCTAATTTCTAACAAGTCCCAAGTGTGTTCACGATGGCACTTTATTACGAGCAAGGAAAGATTATTCTTATCACCAATTACTGGAATTGCTTAGTTGTGTTTCGTGTGGTTGTTTTGAGTCTGTATCTTGTGTCGAGTCTTTGGGAGTCATTTCCTTTTGTTAGTTGTGTTGTGTTTTCAATTCTTCTCTTTTGCTTTCGTCTTTTTTCTTTTGCTTTTGTGTTTTTGTCTATTGAGTCGTAGGAAATAAACAACAAAATAAAGACTTGTTCTATTTCTTCACTTCACACTTGAGGACAAGCGTTATTCAAGTGTGAGGGTATTTAATGTGCGTCTTTATGTTGTTTATTTATGAGGTTTAAATTGTCAGATCTCACGGGTATGTGCAGCTATTTGTGGTGATTATTATAGGTTTTGGAAATCAACTCAGAAAGAGAGAATAATTGCAAAAAGAGCATAAACAGTGGCTGAATATTCCATAAGGTGGTATAGTCTCTTTGGGTTGAAGAATAAGAGTGGATTAATTTTGGTTTGGGCTGCTGAACCTTTTGGGCTGAATTTATTGTGGACTTTTTGGCTAAACAAATTCAAGCCCATTTTGGAGTTGATTACAAAAGGCCCAAGGCTGATTGCTGTTATTGGGTCCAGGCAGGAAGCTAGAATGAAATTCAATGTTTTTATGTTATTGGGTCAGGTAGTTCCCTCCCGATTTCTTGATGGGACACGTTTTGGACACATTTTAACTCTTTAAATGGAAAATAGCTTGAAATGAAAGCTTGTAAAATGAATTGTACAACTGCAACGAATTAAGAATTTGGCTTACAACATGCCTGGAAGAATCGTAATGAATTAAATTTCCAAATTCAACTTAATTTATATTAAATTAATTGAGGGATCAAAGAGAAAGAGATAGTCTCTTGACCAAATAATTCTTTTTATATGATCACACATTTTCTATGGTGTTTTTCGACAATTTCCAGGTTAGTTTTACCACAGATCATAATCATTAACAAACACAATTCCTCTGATAATTAATTAATTTCCACTAATTTCTTCGGTAAAGATGCGGGCAAGTTTATACGTTGAATGAGAACAGTGGAAAACGCCCTAACAATTCAAAAATATGACGACGAGAAAATCTTGACTTTTCTTGAAGAAACATTTTCTGAGCTTTTTCCCACAATTTCCTGGGTTTTGCCACAGCACCAACGCAGTCAATTTATATATCTTGATCGATATTTAATTTTATTACTAGCCAGCCGCCAACTCTCTCTTTGATTTAAGAATTGAGAATACTTCCAAAATGTTAATTGTTGTTCAGAATTTTACTGCAAAGTTCTCATTAATTTCTGCTCATTAAATCATACGCACGGTTCTTACTTGGAACACACACTACCTTAATTTTCTACAAACCACTACGTACAATAATATTGTGGTATTCATGCAACAATGGCTCATCAGGTACCCTATACACAAATGATATAATTCTACGTAGGAATTAATGATACACCAAGTATTATACGTTACTAAAGTAATATTTAAAAATGGGAGTAAAATGAAAGGTGAAATACCACGAAAAAACTTAGAATCTTCACATAAGAAATCGCTATAAATATATAGTTGATAACTGACAACAAATGGCACCAAATTACAGTGATCCATATAATTCTTTCATTAGGCAAATTGATCGAATAGTTCAAGCTATAGCATATAATCTTGCTTGCTAGCTATTTGCATAATATTTAGCGTGTGTGCAGAGAGAGAAATGGGTGACAATGGGAGCAGAGGCAAAGGAGGAGAGGGAAGCAAAGGCCAAAGTGCAAGCGTCATTTCGGCGAAAAAGAAATCGGTGAAGCAAATGATTGGTGAGAAACTCAAGGAGTCAACTTCAAAGGCTTTGAAGAATGACAAGAACAAGATAAACCCCGCATGAGATGCTGATGAAGAAGATGATTGATGTTGATCTCCACCACCATGCAAATTAATCTTTTCGGGTTCACGTGTGATTGGTTTGTTACTCCCTCGGTTCTATTAGAAGAGTTTGTTTTCTAATACTAGAAACATTAATAGAAAGTAGTAGACTCTTTCAATGGAACAGAGAGAGTATAATTTTTTTTTTTTTAGGTTTGATCAGTTAAGTTTAGGTGTTATAAGTTTCTGTTCTGAATTATAGCCATTTCTGCTTGTGTTGTGTGCTGTATTTTGAGTCAAACAATACATAGACTAGGGTTGAAGAATTATTGTATACTTTGATTTGGTGCATGCATGGTGGAGTATTGTAAATCGTTTTGTTAAAGAAATATATTTTTTAAAGTGTACTTTACATCGTCTCTCTTCTTCCTCTCTCTCTCTTCTATCCTTTCTCTTTTAACTCTAAGAAAATCTCTCATTTTTTCTTTCTTTCCTCCTCAATTTCCCACCGTCTAAAAATGGGAGAAAGAAAATTTTCTTAGTGATTTTCTTTATTTTTCTATTAATTTTGCGCATTTAGTCTCTTTTATCGAAATAATATATTGGTCAAATCAATTCGAACTACCTATTTGACATGTTTAATAAATTTGTTAAATTTGATTGATATTAAAATATATTTATGCACGTGATGTAACATAAAAAGGCCCAGATCTGGATGCTTCGGGTGACTGATGAAGATCTGGAAGGTCTAGCTTGGATCTGGGAAACTGTGGCTCGGACGGGTGACAATGTAGGTCGGATTATTTATGCTATAGCTCAGGTTGATCGTTTCCTTGATCAATCTAGCAATGAGAACAAGAAACAAACGAGGCTATCCCCCCTGTTCTACTCCGACGCTCAAGTTGGTAGAGTATAAGAATAAACTGAATTGACCAAGGGCTTAGGCTTAAGCTCGTAAGAAAACACGTACATGTTTTAGTCTGATGTCTAGGTATTTATAGCTCACCTGCATGAAATTAGACCCAGATTCCCGGCCCTTAATGTTGCTTATTTATCTCGTCATTGTTACAGTTAGTCTGACCTAAGCTTTTCTTGAACTTGGCTACTTTAATTACTTACCGACCTAAGCTTTTTCTTAGCTTAGTTATAGATAGGTCATGCCGATCTAAACATAGATTTGGGCCTTTTATGCTCTTGTCTTCCTCTTACTTAAATTCTCCTTTGCTTATTGGGCCAGGCCCAATGGATCTAACCATTTTTATGCACACCAACAAGCCCCCTAGTATGTTTTCCCTGAACCTAGCTAAAACATGATACTTACTGATTAAAGCCACAGAGTTTTTTGTTTGTTTTTTTTTTAACTAGCCCTGCTTGCCCCCCAGAGAATAAATATGGGCCTACATTATATATTTGATGTGTACCTAACCGACATCCATGTATCTGACCTCAGGAGATCCGGTCCCAACCTAACTGAACTAGGATATTAATCGCCGACTGCGGCTACCCGACCTAACAACAGTTTGACCGATCTACCAAAAACTGTGGCTAAGTAAAGTGCTATGCTAGGCTACTGACAACTTGACCGACCAAAGAGAACCAAAAAGTAAAATGAATGCTTGACCAAATACATACCTTAGTGGACCGACCTAGCGAAGCCTGAGCTATACTTGGATGGGATATGAAAGGACAAGCAGTGAGCTTGCAGACAAAATGATGGCCTCACGATCCTCAACCTATACGATTCAACTTCCTACGTCTTGCCTTAATATTCGGTTCCACTTCCCTTTTAAAGTTTGCCTACCTTTTTTGGTTTTGCTTCCTTTTTTCTAACTACTCTACCTTGAGTACTTAAATCCCACAAAACCTAATATTTGCCTTTACGCGTTCAAAAAAATTTCTTTGCCCCTTAGCTTTCTCGTGCTTTCATCTTCTTCTTCATTATTACTGTAGCCGCACCTCTGCTGTACTTTAAGCAAATTCCATGGCTGACGAAAAAAGCTCTGCTACCGTCCTCTCTCCTTGTGAACCTTGTAAAAGGTCAGTCCCTTCCCGCTTCTCCTTCGCCTACTTTAAGTTTTGAAACTACATTAAGTCAGTTATCGTCTAGGCCTAGATCTCTGGTGCGTTTAGTCCAAACCACCACCCCTTTCCGACTAGACACCGTAGCTTCATCCACCCTTGCCGATATAAGTTTTGAAGACATGTTGACTGCCTCTTCGCCCATACCCACTTTAGCTAGAAATAACAATTTGATCCCAGAATCCTCTGGGAGGAAAGCGAAATCCCCCTTCCCTGACTGTGAAATTATGCCGGACTCCACCGCTCCTGATATTCCTCTACTAGGTGCAACCCACTCCCCTTAGATTTTACCCAGATGAGATTGCTAGCAAATTAACCCAAGAGGGATTAGAAGCCCTATAGTCAACCCACTATTTTGACCCAACCATTCCGACCCGAATACCTACTGCTGAAGAACGAGTGGATAGTGCATCCGATGGTTGGATTGCTATCTATGAATAACATATAAAATTCGGGCTAAGATTCCTAGCCCTGGGCTTCTTTACAGAGCTATGCGACCATTTTTATGTCGGGTTAACCCAATTGGTTCCAAATGCCTTTAGGTTCTCAGTCGATTTCCTGTGTGTCTGTTTTGGAGCCCAAGTACAACCTTCCTTAGGTCTGCTTCTTCAGTACTATACTATCCTAAAATATCCCCTTGGGCCGGGCTGGATAACCTTGCGGAAAAGAAGGAATGGACCCTCTCTAATAACCAACTTCCCCGATGCCATAAAAAATTGGAAGTCTTTCTTTTTCATCGTAAAGGCCGAAGAAGCCAACCTTCCTTGCCGATGGAAGAAATTAATCCTGCCGGAGAACTAAACCCGGGATACTTTCGACCTAATATTGATGTCTCAGTACAAAGAGCTAGAATCCTTCACTCAAAAATATGCAGTTTCCTATCCTTCGGAGGCCTTCTTAGTTTGGGCTGGGCTAAGCCAAGCCCCCAATGTCAAGGGTGAAAGTAATAATCTGCTTCCTGCATTTAGCTATAAATTGTGGGTTTTAGCTCGGTTCTCTTATGTTTTTGTGTGTTGCTTGGCAAGTGGGTTTAGTGGTTTTGGCAGAAAGCGAAAGTCCAACCAACAAATGGCTACAACCTCTGGCTCTACTCAAAAGCCTGCTGTAGAGATTGACTTGACGCAAGAAGTGAAGGGTACCGACCCAGAAGTTTCTCAGCCTACCGAAGCCTTGATCCCCCGAGCCTCCAAGAAAGCTTGACTTACCCCAGTAGAGATCCAAGAAGGCTAAAGCTTCTCAGCCCCACCCAAGCCTGCATTTATTGAAGGGTCCCACCTTTGGAGCTGAAGTGCCTAACCCAGATGAACTGTTGGGGGCCCTTGACTCTGAAACAAAAGAGAGAATGATCGTTCTGAGGGATGTAAAGGAAATGCCTGGTTCCCTAGCTTGGCCAATATACCAACCTCATTTGTCCGAGCCCGAGTTTGGAGACCTCATGCCTTACACGGAGATTATAAATGACTCCCACAACTCTTTTAGGGAAATCATTGAGGCGAACAACCGAATGAAGCAGAATTTAGAAAGAATGAATGATCTGGCAAGGAATGTCAACCAAGAAGAAGCCCTCATTGCCTCTCATCTTAAGCTGGTAAGTTCTAAATTATGAGCTTACTGCCTGAAGTTGCTTTTTACTTGAAAAAAATTGAGGTTTTGTATAATTCTTATTACAGGTGGGAATAAAACATCTTATCTCAGAGCTATGAACAAGAATGGCTGAAGCTGCCGACTGATGAAATAGACAAGCTAAAGATCAAGCCAGGGGTGGAGTCAAGTAAGGTTACCGACCTGCAGGCTAAGAATGCTAGCTATATCAGGAGAACCAGAGGCTTGGTACTAGGTCCAGTCAGCTGGAGACCAAGTCGAGCGAGCTGGAGGCGAAAGTCAAGAGCCTGGAGGAGATGGTTGGCTGCTTGGAAGAGAAGGCGAAAGGTATGGAGAATGCCTTAAGAGAAGAGAAAGAAAGGTCGACGGGTCTGCTCGGTCCATCTAAAGTGGAGGAGGCGTGCCAAGCTACGGCGAGGGCTTTCAAGAAAGGCCCTTTGCTGGTGCTGATGAACCGGCATTTTATAGAGCTAATCAAATACGGCTATACCCTGAGCTGGGATGAGACAAGAGGTTCCCATGTGGCTGAAGGCTTGCCGGAAGAGTCCTTGCCATGCAAAACCTTGCTGGCTCCAGATCGGGATCCTTACGATCTGATTGAAGAGGTGATGCAGGAATGCTGAGATATGGCCATTCCTCTGCCAGAAGATTCTAAAGAAGAAGAAGTTACTGACCTGGGCAAGCTTGCCCACCAAGAGCCACCTCCCAAGCTCCACCAACTTAACTGTCTTATTTTGGTTGAACAATGCTATCAAATAATTTTTTCTTGTTTTCTAAATATTCTATATGTTTTGTGGGCCAGCGAATGGGTTTTCTGGCATAACTATATATGAATGATTTACTTTGGTCTTTCCACCACAATATTTGTTAGTCTTTTGCTTAAACGTATTACTTCCTCAAATGTACTGCATTCCAAGCCCGAGGAACTAACTTGCCTTGTAAATCTTCCGAAACATAACTACCTGTCAGCCAGGCTTCTACTACTCTATACAGCCCTTCCCAATTAGACACTAACTTTCCTTGATCATGTACTTTACTAATAGCTCGGTTTCGTAAAACCAAATCCCCGGGTACAAAGGCTCGACATCTTACCCGCACATCAAACTGTTGTCAAACTAAATTTTTGTAGTTTATCTGATGTACATAGGTTGTATCCCGAACTTCTTCCAACAACTCCAAGCTAAGCTTTATATTTTCTTTATTTTGATTTCTCTCAAAGTGCATAACCCGGGGTGCACCCTTCTGTATTTCTGGAGGTATGACCACGTTAACCCCAAATGCTAACTCAAAAGGAGTCTTTCCAGTGACAGACTTTAGTGTGGTTCGGTGACACTACAATATGTGAGGTAACTGCTCCACCCAATTCTTGCCCTTATCCTCTAGCCTAGTTTTGAGTCCATGTAACAAGGTTTGATTAGTGAGCTACATCTGCCCATTTGCTGGAGGATGAGCTACAGATGTAAAATGTTGAGCAATTCCTAGTTTGGTATATAGCACCATGAACTCCTTGGATTTGAACTGAGTCCTACGATCCGAGATAATAGAGTTAGGTATACCGAAGCGACAAATAACTTGTCTCCACAAGAACCAAGCTATGGTGCGTCGTGTAATGTTTGTTAATGCCTCGGTCTCCACCCACTTAGTAAAATAATCGATGGCCACAACCAAATACCGGCAAGAACCAACCTTAGGGAAATGACCCATAAGATCTATTCCTCATTCTGCGAAAGGCCAAGGTGCTAATATCCCTGTAAATTTGGATGCTGGGAACTTATGGATTGGTGCATGATGTTGACGACTAGAACAATGCTGAACATACTCTACTGCCTCATGAAATAACTAGGGCCAGTAAAATCCAACCCCAATTACCTTTTTCGCCAGATACCGAACCCAAATATAGGACCCGTAGCCTTCATAATGTATTTCTTTGAGCACAGCTACTACTTCCCCTGGTTCTAAGCATTTTAAGGAAGGCATTAAAAGGCCTTTTTGTATAAATCATCACCAATAATCTGATAATGTTCTGCTTTCTGTCGTATTCGTTGCGCCTCCTTCCGCGAGTCAATCAATGTGACATTCTACAGGCTGGTGAGAATGAGACCAGCGCTTGACCCCGACTGACTAGAAGCACCATCTACGTAAAGTGTCAATGAAACCTCGCCTTTTGTAATTGATAAATGAAGCCCCGGCTCCTTGTGACGAAACCTATAAAGTCTCTTTGGTATCGGATATCCCCTTTGCCAAAAAGTCAACTAATACCTAACCTTTAATAGCGGTTCGAGATATGAAGGTAATTTCATAATCGCCCATCTCAATGGCCCATTTAGTGAGACGACCTGAGACCCCAGCTTTTTGTAAGACAGCTTTAAGCGGGGAATCGGTATAAACAGTGACAGGATGAGAATCAAAGTAAGGTCGAAAACGCCGACTATAATGAACCAGTGCTAAAATCAATTTCTCTAGGTTGGTATAATTCTTCTCTGCAGCCTGTAAAACTTTGCTAACAAAATAGATAGGTCATTGCACCCGATTATCATCTCTAAGCCAAACTAAGCTAATCACAGATTCAGTGGTAGCCAAATACATGTATAATAGTTCTCCAGGAATTGGCATGGTTAAAGACGGTAAAGAAGCTAAATACGACTTTAATTGTTCAAAAGCTACTTGACATTCTGGAGTCCAAACAAATTTATCTGATTTTTTCAAAATATTAAAGAGAGGTAAGGCTTTTTCTACTGACTTAGCCAAAAATCGATTTAAAGCAGCTAACCTACCTATCAAATGTTGTACCTCATGGATTGCCCTAGGGGGTGCAATTGTAAAACAACTTCTACTTTTTTAGGATTAACAGATATGCCACCTTCAGAAACCATGTAGCCTAGAAACTTACCCGAAATAGCCCCAAAAATGCATTTTTTAGGCTTTAACCGTAATTTATACTGAGCTAATGTTTTAAGTGTTTCACGAAGATCAAGTAAATAAGTATACTCATTCCTACTTTTGACAAGCAAATCATCAACACATGCCTCCATATTTCGACCTAACTGTTTCTTAAATATCTTATTGACCAAGCATTGGAAAGTAGCCCCAGCATTTTTTAAGCCAAAAGGCATAGTAATGAAATAATAGGTACCTTTTTCGGTGATGAACAATGTTTTCTCTTCATCCTCCTTAGCCATAAGGATTTGGTGGTAGCCCTTGTATGCATCCAAAAAGTTAAGAAAGCAGAACCTAGCTATAGCATCGACCAACATATCAATCAAAGGCAGGGGGAACCAATCATTGGGACAAGCTTTGTTTAAACCTGTAAAATCCATGCACACACGTTAGGTATTATCTGGCTTGGGAACTAACACTGGATTAGCTAGCCATTCAAGGTAATCAACTTCTCGAATTATACATACCTTCAACAAGTGTTGACCCCAATTTCTACATATTTACTGCGCTCTCCTCCGAAATTGTGCTTGTGTTGGTGAACCAGCCTATGGCTAGCATCAATGGATAACCTGTGTTCGATGATGTTTCGAGAAATACCTAGCATATCTTCCTGACCCCAGGCAAAAACCTCCACAAACTCACACAACAAGTTAAGTAAATCATGCTCTAACTGAGGAGATAAATCAGCACCTACCTTGATTACCTTATTTGGGTCGGTGGCTAGGGGAATGGCCTTAACCTCTGCCCCAGCCTCAATCAATCATTCCAGACGACCTGTGGGATCTTCAAAGTCGGTAATATCAATGATGCGAGATGTGCTGCCCTCCAAAATAGCGGGTGGAGCTCGAGATGCGAGGGTCAGCGGTATCACCTATTCAACGGGTAAACTGGAATGCACCTGCTATTTTAACGAAGTTGTATAGCATTCCCTAGCCTGTTTTACATCACAACGAAGAGAAGTCAAACCATCTATGGTAGGAAATTTCAAAAGCATATGCATGGTAGAGGCAATGGCCTAAAACTGATTTAATCTAGGCCAACCAAGGTACACATTGTAAGGTGATGCCTCATCTATGACCACGAAATCTGTGGTTTCTGTTCGTTTTAGCTGGCCAGTTATCAAGTTGACTGGTATGCTCAACTACCCAGTAGGGATAACATGGTGGTTGCCAAAGCCAATTAACGGTGTTCGCACCAGGTCTAACAGGGCTTTATGCAACTGACAACCTACTAATGCTGTTGTAGTAATTATATTACTAGAGCTTCCTGTATCTAACAATGTTTTCGTACTTGAAAATTAGAAATATAACAGTCGATTACAAGGGGATCATCACAATTATAAGATAAGAAATTATCACTATGATTAAAGGAAATGACCGAGACCATAGGATCTGCCTTACGCTTACCTAGAATACCGTTTCTTTGGCAATATACGTGTTTCCTTTGGCGGTTCAAGTTACCTTGGGTCGGCCCCTAGAGATAGTGTTAACAACTCCAACTGTGGTTGGGTCAACGCCAACACACGTGTGACACCCCGATTCACCACACCGCATACAAGGGGTTAGCTTCACCGGATGCTTGCTAGTTCGCACCAGGACTTAGTATTGTTCAGAACATACCAACCATTCTTTATTTCGAAAATCTTAACTCTATTACACAACCCTACTTTACAAAATTCTTTAAAAATACAGACTAATTTAAATCTTCTCGTTCTTTAACTCCATCTAGCTCTTACGGGATTCAGGTCATCCTAAATCAGATAGTGAGCACTGTTATACACATATTGAGGAGGTGTAACAATTTTATAGAAAACAGAAAACAAAACAGGAAAATCGAATGAGCCCATGCCCAGTGAGAGTTCACTGTTTTCGCAAACATTTACCGAGTTACATAAATTACCCATACATATAATTTAGGTAAATCCTAACATAGAGCAATCATGACCCAAATGCAATAATCAACGACATACAAAACAAGAATGAAATGTAGTCGTCAAAGTTCTATATGAACGATTAACGAACTAACAAATTCACCTCGGCATTCACACCTATATAGCATATTCCTACTTCTTATGTCCTTATGTCTTTTTGAGCATTATGAATAGTCAGGATTCCCCAAACGAATCCTGACCGTATAAAGCTTATTGACACCCGAATCATACTTAATCATCTAATTTCAAATAACGGGAATGATCTCTTAGATTAAGCTGTACATTTCCCCTTAGCATATTTTTATAGCGTGAATAATCTTATAGATCAAGCCGTACAGTTCCCATTAGCCTATTTTTATAACGTGAATGATCTGTATATAACGTGAATGATCTTACAGATCAAGCCATACAATTCCCCTTAGCATATTTTTATAACGTGAATAATCTTATAGATCAAACCGTACAGTTTCCATTAGCATATTTTTATAACGTGAATGATCTTATAGATCAAACCGTACAGTTCCCATTAGCATATTTTTATAACGTGAATGATCTTATAGATCAAACCGTACAGTTCCCATTAGCATATTTTTATAACGTGAATGATCTTATATATCAAAACGTCCATTTCCAATTAGCATAGTTTTAAAACGTGAATGATATGATAGATCATTCTGTACAGTTCCAACTATGTATTTCTATAACGTGAAGGATCTCATAGATCATTCCGTACCCTAGCATCTTATCATAAACTCCTATATATATATATATCAAATCAATCGTCCTAATATTCAGAGAAAGCTCATCAGATAACGTACACATATAAAGGCACTCAAGCAAATATATAAACACAATGAAGTTTTCAAATATCAAAATATTTCACGCAAGATTTTTTATTTTTTAAAGGTTTATAAAACATGGCATCACAGTTCAGTTCAATGCAGATTCAATTATTAATTACATTAAAACGGTATCCATTTTCAGTGAAAAACTTACCTCAGTCCGGAGATGCTGGCTCACTAATTTCCCAATTATCTGCATTTTGTAAATATTGAAAGGTTCAGTTTTTATTCTATTCCAAATAAGGCCGAATTTCTTATAAACCCTAATTTCCATTTTTAGACCTAATTTTTCCAAAAACTAATTCCATAATTCTTTAATCCCAAAAAGGCATTAATTCAGCTTATTTACGGAACAAAACTATTATAGTAATTCATACAAAATTTTGTAAAATTCCAAAAATAGGGTTTTCCAACTCCGATCGGTTTTTCCCGATTGAAAATTGAAAAAACCCGATTGGAATCGGTTTTAATCGATTGAAAATCGGTTAAAACCGATTAGAAATGGTTTCCATTTTTACCCTCTGCATGAATCGGTTTTACCCGATCATAAATCGGCTAAAACCGATGTTTGCCAATTCCAAGTTTTCTTTCGGGTTTCTTACTAAACTCCTCCAAAAATCCATTTTCTTGCTTCCTTTTGTTGCCAAATAAACCTAACAACATATAGGTATTATTTCTAGCATTCTCTAGTCAAGAATTCATACTAATAACAAGATCAAAACTTAACTTTTCTTAAAAACTTCTAAAACTATAAAACATGCTATATTTTGTAAAATTTCCATTAATGAGTTCGTTGAATCCTTACCAATACGTTCCAAATCCTTCTTAACACCAAGCAAAATGACCGAGCTCCCCACATTGATAACACCCAGCGGGCCGCTCCCGCCAGTGAAAGCTGGAGGCTTGGGTAAAGGACCCATTTGTGTATATCGGGGTAATTTCCCGGCTTGGATGAGTTTTGATATTTCTGAGCCAAATCCCTGCAATCGTTAGTGTTGTGACCAATATGTTTATGATAATTGCAATACCTGCTGGGGTTTAACGCAGTACCTACAAAGTTTTTCCTCTTCCCCCCCACCTGAGTATGGAACAGGGAAAGAAGCCTTACGCTTACCGTAGGCATCAGAAAGCGCCTTCTCTCGTTCCTGTTTTATTGCTGCAGCATTCTCAATAACAGCAAAATTTGCAGCAATAACCATCATTTCAAAATAAGAGTGCGGGGGTTCTAATGGCTAATTTGGTGGCAAAAGGTCCTGAACGCAACCCATTAATGAATGATCCCATCATAGTTCTATCATCTTTTTCATGACGCTGCCTAGATTCTACATTAAAGCAATCTATATAAGCCTGCAACCATTCACCCACCCTCTGAGTTATATTCATTAAAGTGAAATGGGTTTAGATAAGATTTTATTGCCCATAAAATTAGCTAAGAATAAATCCCAAAACTGATCTAGGGAATAACAGAAATGAAGTTGTTTGGATCTCCCAGCCAAATGGATGAGAAATGCGGGAGATGGGCCCGATCCGTCCTTACTGAGTAGATCCGGATCCTGGCATGACTGACTGTCTGGGCCGGGCATATCCCATCTGACCTGGTTGAACCCTCCCCCCCCCCCCCCCCCCCCCCCCAACCTACTGACCAACTAGCATTAGCCCCAATATAAAAGCTTGGATTAAACAAATGAGGATATCCAGTATGGGGCTATACAGCTCAATTTGTGCCTACATTATAGTGTTGAAATTGGTTCATATTTGACGGGACCATAAAGCTGGGATACCCTAGCTGACCTTCCTCAGGACCAAGATGACCTAACTGTCCCCTACCTCACTCCCTCCCCCCCCCCCCCCCCCCCCCCCCTAAGAAAAGGGAAAGACAGACCAGAAGCAAGGGGGAAATCGTCGAGCTGAGCAGTAGGAGAAACAAAATTACCTAAGAAACTAGGGTGAACATGGGTGTGGGGAAGGATGTTGTAAGTAAGAGGGGCTGCGCAAAGGCTTAGAGGTCCAGAAGCATGAGATGATATACAAAAGCCTTAAGAACTGATGGGATCGGGTTGAGGTTCGGGAAAAAAGTAAGCCCAACTAGGATATAGGGAATGATGTGGGCGAAGCTCGGAACACCGTATGGAGGAAATAAATGAGAGGATATGTCGGCTTCCAGCCTAGCGATGGGCTAGGAAATAGCAGAATTAGGGTCCGATACAAAAGATGAGATAGGCAAAGAAACACCTGAAAGAACTTGTAAAATAGCCAAGGCCAATAAAACCCAGCCCCGATTACTTTCTTTGCCAAATTCTGAGCCCCAATGTGAGCCTCACGGTCTCCCTGGTGTATCTCTTTAAGCATGGCCACTGCTTCTCCCAGGCCCAAACCCAAACATTTTAGCAACGGCATTAGAAAACCCCTTTTGTATAAGTCATCTCCAATAATCTGATAATGTTTTGCTTGTCGTCATATTCGTTGCGCTTTCTTCCTTGATTTAGGCAGCGTACCATCCTGCAGATATTGCCATAAAGGTATCCGCCAATCTTGGACTTCGAATATAGGTAAAACCGTTGGTAAAATCGTAGGTTCGACCGTGCTCTGAATTTGTACCTCTTCTACTAGAACACTCTTGGTCATATGAGCATAGACGTAGGAAGCCAGCTTGGAAAGTGCATCTGCATTTGTGTTTTTTCCCCGCGGGATGCGGTCTATAGCCCATGTTGAAAAAGTTTGCAACAGTTGTTGTACCAATAGTAAATACTCCTCCATCTGCCTATCTTTAGCCTTATACTCCATTACTCCCCCAAAATTTGTTTGACGACCAACTGTGAGTCGGAACAAATTTTTAAGTTTTGGACCCCCAACCTCCGAGCTAACTTTAGCCCGCCACCATGGCATCATATTCCACTTCATTATTGGTGGCTGGGAAATAGAATCGTAGAGCGTAGGTTTAAACCGCCCTTGCTGGGCTAGTGAGAATGAGGCCAGCGCCCAACCCCGACTGACTACAAGCACCATCCACCTAAAGTGACCACAAGCAATCACCTTTTACCACCGATAGGGGAAGCTCTGCCCCTTGTGACAAAACTGGTGAAGCCTCCTTGGTATCTGGTACTCATTCTACTAGAAAATCAACTAGTACCTGGCCTTTGATAGCGGTTCAAGGCGTGAAGGTAATTTCGTAATCTCCTAGCTCAATGCCCCATTTAGTGAGACGACCTGAGACTCCAACTTTCTGTAAGACGGCCTTAAGCTGGACATCGGTATAAATAGTAACAGGATGTGCATCAAAGTAAGGTCGTAGATGCCGAGTAGAGAGAAAGAGGACATTAAAAAGGGTAAGGCTTTTTCTACTGACAGAGCTAAAAATCAATTTAGAGCAGCTAACCGACCTGTCAACTGTTGTACCTTATGGATTGACCTAGGGGGGGTGCATTTGTAAAACAGCTTCTACTTTTTTAGGATTGACAGAAACGCCACCTTTAGAAACCATGTAATCTAAAAATTTTACCCGAAGTAGCCCCAAAAATGCATTTTTAGGATTTAACCGTAATTTATACTGAGCTAACGTTTCAAGTGTTTCACAAAGATCAAGTAAATAAGCAAACTACTTCTACTTTTAACAAGCAAATCCTCAATACATGCCTCCATATTTGACCTAACTGTTTCTTAAATATCTTATTGACCAAGCGTTAGAAAGTAGCTCCAGCATTCTTTAATCCGAAAGGCATAGTAATGAAACAATAGGTACCTTTGTCCGTGATGAATGATGTTTTCTCTTCATCCTCCTTAGCCATAAAGATTTGGTGGTAACCCGTGCACCTAGGAAGTTAAGAAATCGAAACCCAGCTATAGCATTGACCAACATATCGATCAAAGGCAGAGGGAACCAATCCTTGGGACAAGCTTTGTTTAAATCTGCAAAATCTATACACATGTGCCAGATGCCATCTGGCTGAAAACCAACACGGGATTAACTAGCCATTCAGGGTAATCAACTTCTTGAATAATACATACATCCAACAAGGTGTTGACCTCAATTTCTACATATTTACTGTGCTTTCCTCCAAAATTGCACTTCCGTTGGCGAACCGGCCTATGGCTAGCATCAATGGATAACCTGTGTTCAATGATATTTCGAGAAATACCCTGTATATCTTCCGGACCCCAAGCAAAGACCTCCATAAACTCATGCAACAAGTTAAGTAAATCATACTCTAACTGAGGATATAAATCAGCTCATACTTTGATTACCTTATTTGGGTCGACGGCCAGGGGAATGGCTTTAACCTCGGCACCAACCTCAATGAATTATTCTGAGCGGCTTGTGGGATCTTCCAGGTCAGTGATATCAATGATACAAGATGTGCCGCCCTCCAGAATAACGGGTGGAGTTCTAGATGCGGGGGTCGGAGGGATCACCTGTACAACAGGTAAACTGGAATGCAGCTGCTCTTTTAACGAAGCTGTATAGCACTGCCTAGCCTGTTTAACATCACAAAGAAGAGAAGCCACACCATCTATGGTAGGCAATTTCAAAAGCATATTCATGGTAAAAGCAATAGCCTAAAATTTATTTAATTCAGGCCGACCAAGGTACACATTGTAAGGTGATGGCTCATCTATGACCATGAAATCTATTGTATCTATATGTTTAAGCTGGCTAGCTATCAAGGTGACTAGTATGCTTAACTGCCCAGTAGGAATAACATAGTGGTTTCCAAAGCCAATTAATGGTGTTCGCACCGGGTCTAATCGGGCCTTATGCAACTGACAGCCTACTAATGCCTTTGTAGTAATGATATTACTAGAGCTACCTGTGTCTAACAATGTCCTTCGTACTTGGAAATTAGAAATAAAATTGTCAATGACAAGGGGATCATCACAATTATAAGATAAGAAATAATCACTATCACCAAAGGTAATGACCGAGGCCATAGGATCCGCCTTACGCTTACCTAGAATACCATCCTTGTGACGATGTACTTGTTTCCTATGGCAGTTCGACTCACCTTGGGTCGGCCCCCTAGCGATGGTGTTAACAACTCCAGCTATGGTTGGGTCGGCGCCAACACCTGTCTGCGGAGCTCAGGGGTCTGGTTGAGAGCACTCCCAAGCAAAATGACCTAGCTCCCCACATCTGTAACATCCAGCAGGGTGCTCCCACCCAGTGGAAGCTGGAGGCTTGGGTAAAGGACCCATTTGTGTATATTGGGGTAATTTCCCAGTTTGGATGAGTTTTGCTATTTCTGAAGCTAAATCCTTGCATTCATTAGTGTTATGACCAATATGTTTATAATAACTACAATACCTACAAGGGTTTAACCGATCTGTGGGACCCGATATGGCCGAGCTGGGGGTAATAACCCCTGATGCTGGATGGCAGCATATATTTTTGCCCGTGGTACAGAAAAGGGCTTGACCACCTGCAAGGCATTAACACCAACCCCGGTCCTTGAACCAGCAGTAACAGTACCAACAAAGTTTTGCCTCTTCCTCTCGCCAGAGTGAGGAATGGGGGAAGAAGCCTTACGCTTACCATAGGCATCGAAAAACCCCTTCTCTCATTCCTGTTTAATTGTTGTAGCTTCCTCAATAACAGCAAAATTGGCAGCAGTAACCATCATTTTGAAATAAGAGTGCGGGGTTCTAATAGCTAATTCAGTGGCTAAAGGTCCCGAACGTAATCCATTAATGAACGATCCCATCATAGTTCTATCGTGTTTTTCATGACATTGCCTAGATTCTACACTAAAGTGATCTATATAGGCCTGCAACCCTTCACCCACCCTCTGAGTTATGTTCATTAGATGAGAAATGGGTTTAGATAAGATGTTATTGCCCATGAAATTAGCTAAGAATAAATCCCCAAACTGATTTAACGAATGAATAGAATTACGGGACAGGGTACAATACCAATTGATTGCCTGACCATTGAGGGTGAGGTGGAACATCATGCAATGATTAGCGTGGGATAGATTAATGGCATCCGTCACACTCATGCATTACATCCAATGAGCTATTGGGTTGTCGGTACCATCATATTTGTCGATCTTACCTAGACCTTTTAATCCGGAGTAAATGGAGTTGTTTGGATCTCCTAGCCAAATGGATGAGAAATGCGGGAGGTGAGCCCGGTCCATCCTCGATGAGAATATCCAGATCCTGGCATGACTGACTGTCCGGGCTGAGCTTATCCCATCTGACTTGGCTGAACCCCACCCCCCCCCCTCTCCCAGACCAGGATAACTAAATAATGAACCCCCCGGCTGCTAACCCACCAGTAGTAACCCCAGTATAATAGCTTGGATTAAACAAAGGAGGAAATCCAACAAGGGACTGTAAAGTTCGGCTTGTGCTTATGCCATAGTGTTGAAATTGGTTCAAATTTGATGGGACCATAGAGCCGGGATGCCCTAGCTGACCTCCCTCAAGACCAGGATTACCTAACGGTCCCATTACCCCCCCCCCCCTTCTCCCCAAAAAAGGGAAAGGTAGCCCAGCATGGGGAGAACTGCCGGGCTGGGCAACAGGAACACCAAAAGGACTCGAAAAACTGGGGTGAACATGGGTGTGTGGAAGGGCAGTGTAAACAGGAGAGGATGTGGAGTGGTTGGGGGGACCAGAAACATGAGTGGATGAAGGAAAACTATGAGAGCCACGAAGATCTGCTATAGGTTCGGGAAAAGGGTAAGCCCACCCTGGATAAGGGGGACAACTGGCAAAACCAGGTGGAGAAAGCAGGTTGGAATTTAGATCAGCGGTTAGACCAGCCATGGTGGGAAAGGGCAAAGCTGGCACCCTGCAGAAGAGAGGTTATAGGCAAAGAAACCTCCGAAGTGTCCTGCGAAACAAGGAGATCCTCAATAGTAATAATTTCAGGTACAACAGTAGTGACAACGAAAGTGGTAAGCCCCAAACTAGAGACAGGAATAACAGGAGGGCCATGATTGGTAAAATGAACCAAATACGCAAATAAATGGTAAAACGTCTCTCGCTCAGCCTGCTCTTGCTGAGGGGTGAGAGTGATGGCAGGGGAGACCACTATAGTAGTGGATGCAGCAGCAGTTGAGGTAACCAGCGGGGTAATAGTGGTAGAAGCCTCAGTTGCGGTGGTGTGAATCGTAGCGGCAGTGGTTGAAGCTGTGGCAGCACCGGAAGAAGAAGCATCAATTCCCGAACATTCTTGCGACATGACTCAACAAATTTCTTTAAATTATGGAGAAAATTTGATGAAAATGCCCGATCAAGCGTTCCCCACAAACAGCGCCAGTTGATGTGACGTAAAAATGCCCAGGAGGGGATACTTCAAATGGCCAGTGAGAATCTTGAAGGCATAACTCGGATCTGGGAATGTGTAGCTCGAATCTGTGAATGAAAGTAAGAAACAAGCGGGGCTATCCCCCCTGTTCCACTTCAACGCTCAAGTTAGTATGGTATAAGAGTAAACTGAATTGACCAAGTGCGTAAGCTTGTAAGGAAATGCGTACATATTTTAGTATGATGTCTGGGTATTTATAGCTCACCTTGCCTCCTTGTTTTCTGCGCCTTACTGGGACTGAAGCCTTTATTGCCCCCCTTATTTGCCTTCTTCCTTAATGACCCCCGGCTTGGCTGCCTTTGTAACTTCTTGGCTATTTATGGCTCAGATAAGGCTCCTTTGTAATTATTGATGTGCGTACACTACACCAAAATAGCTTAGGGGAGGCGAGTGTATTGCGGATTAAGAGGCGGGTGCACGCTGTGTGCACCCGCCTCCCTTGTGAGGGGTTATTAGAGGCGAGTGCAACTCCAATAACCTTTACTGGAGGCGGGTGCATCCAATGACCATTAGTTGCACCCGCCTCCAATAACCCCTCCAATTAATCGTTACCACCTCCAATATTTAAACAGTGCAAAAATTAATTTCCCTTCACTACAAGAAAACATGGTATTTGAGACAAATTTTTGAGACAGTATAAGAAAATTGTCTCTAATACCATTATTTTGAGACACTTTTAGTGACTGTCTCAATAATTAATTTGAGACATAATAATTGAGACGATTGTTGGATTGTTGTCTCATATAAAACTAATTAAGACACTTATTAGGGACGATAAAATACTTTGTCTCAAATGAAATTAATTAAGACACTTATTTAAGACAGTAACAAAAATTGTCTCAACCTAATTAATTAAGACAACTAAATTGAGATTAAAAAAAAATACTTCGTCTTAAATGTAACAAATTGAGAAAATTATTAAAGATAGTATAAAAAAATTTCTCATAAAATAGTAAAGATAAAAAACTTGGGAAACTTCAAGACCCAAAATTTGTATCGTTCAAGTGCTTCATACAATACCCTTTTTCTTGTCAAAATATGAAATTCAGGCTTCTTCCTCCTGCTATATGACTTCCATCGTCTATCTCCTTCCTGGGATTGAAACCCACCATTTTACTTAAGAAATTTGAAACCCTCCATTTCTTTTTCAGCAACCAATTGAATCAATACCATTTTTACTCCAAAAACTGTATATGACACCTCTATTTCCCAAAACACATCAAAGCACATAGGAATGATATTGTCGAAATTGACTCATTTATATGACTTAGTACCTTGTAAAATTCTGAATATTACATTTTATAAGTTAATTTGAAAATTAAAATTTTGAATATAAAATTTATGATTTAGAAATAAGATTAGTTTAAAAATACTGGTAACCAAAATAAAATTAAAATATCAAGAGTTAAAATTAGAACAATAACAAATGTCATGATAATTTCAAAACCCAAAAACGAAATTAGAGGTTTTAAGCTAAGACTAAAAACTTTCCAACTAAACTTAGTTAAATACATACTAGAGAAAAGTTAATAAAAAATAATTAAAATGTTCCACGAAAAAAATGGATAATTTTATTTAATTAACAATTTTGAAAAATTAAGGAAACTAATTAAGTTCATAAAGGATGGTGGAAGTTAATGAGATCAAATTGAAATTAAAACAAGTTAAAAGAAGGACCCATTTATAAAATTATTAAAACTAGTAAGTTAGATTACTAGATAAAACTAAAATAATGGGAAGGAAAGGAAAATAAATTAAAATCGTAGGGCCTGTAATATTGTAATAAGGACTTCAACAAGTGTCTAAATGCAAAAGATTAGAGAAAAGCAAGCTTCTTCACCCAAACCCAAAACCCACGTTCTCTCTTCCCCTTCTTCTCTCACAGTTCTCTTCTTCGTCTTGCTTTCCTAAGTTTTCCCACAAAAACCCACACCTCTTCCTTCCCCAGCCATTCTCTCCTCCTTCCATGGCATTGCAAGAAGAAACCCAAACCAAAGCGAAATTACTTACTCTCTCCCACACTCGATCGCAAATAAAAGAAACCCCAAATGAAAACAGAAAAAATGGACGAAGAAATTAAAACTTCTTAGAACCTAAGAAGTCACATGAGGTTGATTCTGAGAAATAGGGGAGAAGAAGAATCAAGGGCCGGAAAAGGCCACAAGGAAAATCGGTCAAGAGGTAGGTTTCTTCACCCTTTTCAATTTAACCTTATAATTACCCAAAGCATGTAGAAATCTGGAAATTGATGTACTAAGAGTCCTAAAAATTTGATTTTGAGTAACAAAATATATTTAAAAATCAAATTCATAGGAAGTTAGTATTTGCATGTTCGGCGTATGTTTTATTGATTGAAAATTTGATAAATGTTCTTGGATTTAAATTATGTAGAATGAGGGCAAGTCCCACGAATAAATATGAGAATAGTATGGTACAATTGATGAGAAAATCTATTGGGGAACTATCTGTATGTGTTGTAACAAGATCGATGTAATTGTGTTTTTGTTGAGGGTTACTAGATTTATAGAATGAAGTTTACAAAGTTTAAATGTGTTAAAGATAATACTTTATTGTTTTGTGTCTGCTTAAAAGTGATAGAAATTGTTTTCGGATGCATTGGTGATTGGGAATCCTCAACTGAATGTGGAAATTAATCTCTAGGATAAATTTAATTGTAATTTTCTTGAAACATGGAGCTGCCAGAAGCATTTTGACATTATATGCCTTTCTATGTTTTAAGGTGTCAATTTAAAGTGTCCTCGTTCATCTATCACTTCTTTCCTGTGCTTGTAGGTCATGAAAGATCGAAATGTTGTTGCACAACTTGTAAAGAGAGCTGAAAGGGCTAGGTAAGGAAATTGTTCTTACTGTGGATACTCCATGACTTGGGACGTAGGGAAGCTGATATCAAAAATAGGTGAATAAATAAGAACATTATTCTTCTTGCTTTTCAAAGTTGAACAACTTCAGTAATTTGTAATTGGTCTTCTTGGTTTATTGTTTCATTCTTCCTCTTTCATACTTGGAGCTTGTTATTAATATGTGAAGAATGACATTGCAAAGTTAAACAGATTTGTTTTGCCAGCCCATTTGACAGTGAGAAATTTTATGGATTGGATCTTGGAAAGATGGACAAGGTGCAATGCTTGTGGAAAGGAATAAAATCTAAAATCCATATTATAATACTGTTTGCACTAATGATCTACTTAACTTTTGTAGGCTAATGATTCTGGTCTTGCTTCTTATGTTGCTGATCAAGTTGATAGATCCCTCAGCTAGAAGGTACTTTGTAGCCTACATCTTAAACTTTTGATATAATGGTTGGGGAGCATTTGTAAATATTTTCTTCTTGCATGGATAGGATGTGAAGTGGCTGCAGACAATTACTGAGCTACCAATTCTTGTCAAGGGTGTATTAACAGCAGAGGATGGTAGGCACTTGTGAAACTGTTTGAGTACTTGTAATTTTATCTTTACTCTTCGAAGTATCTTGATGTGCTATTAAGATCACTATGTGATTTTCCTTTCCTCACTCTTAGCAAGATCAGCTGTACAAACTGGAGTGGCTGGAATAATTACATCAAATCATGGGGCTCGGCAGCTGACTTGTCCCTCCTACTGTTACGGCTCTGGAAGAGGTTAGCCATGAACTTTAATGTGAACTATCATGTATAAGTTCCCTTTCACACAAAAAGAAGTCAGGCTGTGAGAAGTTAACTGAATTCATGTAGAATCTTGTGTTGTGACAAGTGATTGATCTTGTTATGTTTAATAATGTGTGAAACATGTTCTGTGGTGAAGAACTAAACTTAAAACAGTCCAAAATTACAACAGAGATAGGGTAATTGTTTGTCAATTATGTTCTTTCAAAATTACATTTCGTTCTATGTCACTTATATGCGAGTACATGATAAGCAAGTTTTGTTAGAAAGGAAAATGTTATTCCGATGTTGGTCCTTCAAGCAATGATTCAAATGGGTGTTCTCGTGCCTATTGGAGATATGAGCTCTATCAGGTGAATTACTCCATTATTTCTTCATAGGTTCTTTCATAACTGCTTGGTTAGGCGTTTCCTTTTAGTATGTTTGAGGGATTCAATATAGCTAAACTATGTTGAGATGTTTGTAAATGTCATTATAGAAGTTTGTAGACGATCTTATTGAAATCTCTTTATTGTTTTTTTCAGGACTCTGAAGATGAATTGATGGATATATGGAAGTTAGCTCCAGACTCTTGGAACTTTTGCATACGTTATTTTATTGCTAGGCATTTTTTAGCTTTTTCCAAGATAGCAACCAATGTTTTCTGTATGAAACAATTAAACTATTTACATATCATATTGATCAACTGTCTTTTCTTTAGCTTTCATCAAAGTAATGTCTAGCAGTTATAAAATACACATGGAATTTTAGTGATTGTATCAAGTACGGTGTGCAGTTGTAAATTGTAAATATTTATTTACATTTTGGATACTATATATTTTTATTTATAAAATAGTAGTGTTTATTAGTTCTTCAATTAGCAAATTTGCGATATTTATTTTTTATTTGAGATGAATTATTGCCGTCTCGATTTAGTGTTTCCAAACAAAATAAGATATGATATTTGGGACAAAATGACTATTGTCTTTAATTCTATTTGAGACGGCATAGAATTGTCTCAATTCAGTGTCTCTAACATATAAATATTCAAGACACAATATTAAAGACAGGAAACTATTGTCTCTAAATTTATTTGAGACAGCATATTATTGTCTCAATTAAGTGTCTCAATTTTTAACAACTTGAGACACAATATTTGAGACAGAAAAATGATTGTCTCAAATACTTTTGAGACAGATGAAAATCTGTCTCAAGTCTGTCTCAAAAACTATTTGAGACAGATTTACTGTCTCAAATTTCTTTTGCGACGGCCGCAAAGGAGACACTGCATTTTCTGTCTCAAGACTGTCTCAAAAACCATTTTGAGACAGTAAATGTACTATTTGAGACAATTTTGGCGGTGTCTCTAAAGAGGTCTTTTCTTGTTTTCTTCAATTTATGGCTTCAGTAGGAATCAAACTCGCGTCAACATAATCACTTGACTCTTGCACATTAAATTTACCACTAGGCTACATATACTACATATACTCATGTATATAAAGTTAAAATCGAAAGTATATATTTATATATTTTCTTCTAAAACTTGTGGTTTTTATTATCTAGTAATTTATCACCTTTTTTCAAAATTATTTTCAACTTTCAAAATTATCTTAGTAAATTATTTCAAATTTATTTTTAACTTTCAACAGTCCAAAACAAAGAGAATTTTCGAAACACTATTGATTACATTTTGCAAAAATGCGCCCGCCTCCAATAAATAAGAAATTGGAGGTGGGTGCACTCCAATAGATAAACTATTGGAGGTTTTGGACGACCCGCCTCCAATAGGTGAACTATTGGAGGCGGGTGCAGCCAAAGAGCTTTGCCAATAGATAATCTATTGGAGGCGGGTTCATGCTGCACCTGCCTCCAAAGGCTTTGCTGGCCCTTTTAACACCAGCCTCCAAAGGGGCACCTCCTTTAATCATTTCTGTACTGGTGGTAACTCCTGCATGAAATTAGACCCAGATTCCCACCCCTTAACGACGCCTAGCTATCATTTCCATTATTCCAGCCTAAACTCTTCTCTATCTTGTTTATCTAAATTGCCTACCGACCTAAGCCCGATTTTGGGCCTTTTATGCCTTTATCTTACTTAAGTTCTTCCTTGCGTTATTGGGCCAGGCCCAAATAGCCTTTAGCTATTTTTATGCACACCAAATATATACTTACTTACATACCATTTGACCCCACACACACACACATATACTCTCTCTGTTTCATTAGAAGAGTCTACTTTATTGTACTATTTTAATACAACAAAGTTAACTCTTCTAATGAAACAGAGGTAGCATATATATATATATGTATATATAGTTCATTCAGAATGTGGACGTGACCGTTCTCATCCTCAATCATATATATATATATATATATATATATATCTATAGTTCATTCAGAATGTGGACGTGACCGTTCTCATCCTCAATACCTTGTAAATTCTTTGCTCTTTATCAGTAAATTGTTAAGGTCAAATTTATTTGATTCAATGAAATTTTCCAGCGTCCAAGGAAGCTAGATTGAAATTTCCCGACTTTTTGGTTCGAGGATGGGACAGATAGCACACGTTTTAGACACAATTCATAATATGCATTAAAAGATTATACATTTTAACTCTTTAAATGGAATGAACTATAAAATAGCCTGAAATCAAAGCTTGTAAAATGATAGTCAAATGAAACTGCAACCAATTGAGAATTTGAATTACAACATATTACAATATGCATGGAAGAATCCTAATGAATCAAATGTCCAAATTCGACTTAATTTGAAATTGAGGGATCAGAGAGGGAAAGAGTCAGTCTCTTGACAAAAGAATTTATTTATATGACCACACATTTTCTGTGGTGTTTTCCAACAATTTCCAGGCTAGTTTTACCACAGGGAAATATATATATAATATTAACAAATACAATTCCTTAACCCTTTTTTTTTCTTTTTCTTTTTTTTGAAAAGGAGCCCTAACAATTAATTCAATTCAAAGGTCGTAAACACACTAGTTTCATATATGATATAATAATTCAGTTGGTCTCCACATTTGGTTTTAGGTAGTATTTTTGTTCCCAAACTTGAAATTATTCTTTCTACCATTAAACGTGGGTTTTCCATTCCCATCTAGTTTCATCACCCAAATTTTGACAAAAACCCCCCCATTGTCCTAAAAAATGAGACTGTTTTTATTTATCAGTTTTTTTTCTTGCAACTTCGTCACTATCTGCATTATTCTCTAAGATTTCAATATCTTAAGAGCTATGTTCATCACATGTTGGCGGGCATCTGGATGGTTTTGGTCAAAATAATTTCAAATTTGGAAAGAAATATGCAACATGAGGCGAAGTTTGAAGATCAATAGAGTTATTATTATATGATGACGAGAAAATCTTGACTTTTTGTTGAAGAAACATTTTCCGAGGTGTTTTCCCACACTTTCCAGGCGTTTTACGCCACAGCACCGACGTGGTCAATATTGATCCATCTTTAATTTTATTTCTAGCTGGGCGGCCGGCAGCTCTCTCTTTGATTTGAGAATTGAGAATACTTACAAAAATGTTAATTATTGTTCAGAATTTTACTGCCAACTTCTCATCAATTTCTCCTTTATTAATTAATTTATACACACGGCTCTTACTTGACCCACACGATATATACCTTAATTTTCTACACACGAACTACGTACAAGGACACATGCACACACAATACTATGTAGCCATTCCACATGAATTTATATTTCATTTTACAAATGCAATTTCATGCAATATTGACTGAGGTAAAATACCACTAGTGTAAAAACATGCACAAATGATATTGATACACGTTAACACGCATATACAATTGTACGTAGGAATGAATTAAAGGTGAAATAACAAGAAAAAACTTAGAATCTTCCCCTAAAAATTGCTATAAAATAGTCGAGACCTAACAACAAATGGAACCAAATAAGAGTGATCTAGCTTCTCGATTATTTAAGCAAATTGATCGAATAGTTCAAGCTAGGTATAGCATATAAAATCTAGCTTCTTACCTCAAGAAAGAAGAGAGAAATGGGTGACAATGGGAGCAGAGGAAAAGGAGGAGAGGGAAGCAAAGGCAAAAGCGCAAGCGTCATTCCGGTGAAAAAAACGTCAGTGAAACAAATGATGGTCAAGAAAATAGCGGAATCAACTTCAAAGGTTTTCAAGAATGACAAAAAGAAGGTAAACCCTGCGAAAGAAGCCGATGAAGATCAAGATGATTGATATAATCTTTTCGCTCGAATGTCATGAATTCCTTAATTATTGTGTGATTGGATTGTTACGATTTCTATGTTCATAGGTTTGATAAGTTTTTCTTATGAATTATAGTCATTTTCTAGTTGTGTTTATGTCCTGTATTTTGTATCACATAATATAGACTAGGGTTTGGGGAATGTTTACTAATTTTGTGCAGGGTGAAATATATATTATAAATTGGTCGGTTTTATAAAATACAATATTAATGTTATTTATAAATTGTACTCTACGATATTGTGTTTCATCTCTTTTTTTCTTGTTATCTTTCTCTCTCTTTTTCATGTCCTTGGCCCTATATTTTCCCTCCGTGTGGGAGAATGAGAGAAGGAATTTCCTTTATTATTTATTATTTTTCATTTAGTTTCAAGTACTTTTTAGTTTCATTCATTAGAATAATGAATTGGGATTTTTCTCCTCTAACTATGAATTGGGATTTGAAAATTTCATTATTGGGAGATTATATTGGCCAATTCGAGACCAAATCCAACAATACGAGGCCATTTGTCTAGCGAAATAGAAATTTTCATAACTTTTAAAGGTTTAACTCTATTAATACTCTAACTTATACGAATTTATGATCCGATAGATTAGATACCGTGTTAATTTTTTTATCTGATTAATTATCTAATCAAATATTGTCACTTATACTAAACTGATTCTAACAAAAATAAAATTTGGGTATACAATTGTTAATAAAAAATTAAAAGAAAAACATGAAGAACAGAACTTTTACTCTACGAGTCTGCGTACTTGCTATTATTTTCATAATTAGTTGAAGTGTTTTATGTTGTCCGAAATTCTTCATAAAAGAATTATTTAGACATGCAATTCCTTTTAATTTTGTCCAAAATAAATATACTTGTGTAAACATATAAACTAATTATTATAATTTTTTTTTTAAAAAAAACAAAAATATTATTCTAGTCTTCCAAGTGGGTCTTTTTAAAATTTTTTCATGTGGCTCTTTAACACGTTATTTATTAAGAAACCAAACGCTTGAAAAGTTGAAATTAAGGAAGACGACACCGTCGACACGGACAGGAGGTGACAAATTTACTAGCTAGTATAGCTAGCTACTTTATGTTTGTGCATCCAATTAATTAATTAAGCATGTTTTTCAAAAAATTAATTAATTAATTATGGATTTAATTTTAATTCTAAAAAAGTAATTAAAATGGACCACATACTCTCCTACACAAACTAATGTAGTATATTGTTCACAAACATACTTATAGAGAGTATCATGATAAAAATCGAGTATGTGTTCAGTGGTTAGATACAAATCAATTCATCGCAAATATCGCAAATTGAACCCTACACGAGGTAAAAGGAAGGGGGGATTTGTAGGGACGCCGGATCAATATATATTAACAAGCATTACTATTTTTTGGTTTAATTACACACCTTTGTCAATCCCTTTAAATTATACATTTTTAATTATATAGTTGCCTCTTTTATTTAAACATGTATTTTACACGTATTTTTTCTCATGTCAACAAAATTTTGTAGGGACAAAATTGTCTAAAGATGAGAGTAAAGAGTCTATTTTTAAAATACAAGGAGACTGATAGCCTAAATAATTATAATTCAGGGAGCAAAAAGGTATTAATCATTTTTCTTTTGAATAATTAAGCTGCTCCACGATCTGGTAATTAGTGTTTAAAAAACCAAGGTTAAATCCATAGACATGAATCAAAACCTAGCTGATTGTGAAAATTACATTTACTTCCCTTGAGGTTTGTGGAAACTACAAAAATCCCCCATGTAGTTTCATGAAACTACCAACATCCTCTGGATGTTCAAATTCTGGCAAAAACTTGTATTCAACATGCCAAATGATTCAACACGCACCGCTTTCCCTTTAAGAAATATTGCATTATCCAATATCTTAAGGGCGAAAGTTTCATTTGTCGAACTGTCATACGATCTGACATGAGACTGTTTTACCTAATTACAAAGAAAACTTGAGTTTTGAGTTCCGTTTTTTGACTGACAAAGGGGCAAATGTAATATTATGAACTCAGAAGGGGATAATTGTTATATTTTTACTCGGTCCAAAGGGGTATTGCTATGACCAAGTAGTTAAGAACAATATTAGAAAAAATGTACTCTCTGATACATTCCATTAGAAACATTCTATTTTCAAAATATGTTTTTATTTTATTAAAAGACTTAGTTTTGATTTATTTATTTCTCATACTCTTCCTAATATAAATTATGTGTGGTTCACAATTAATTCACACTTGGAAAGTAAGGACATTAAAAGAAAAAAAAGTGACTAATTATTTATTTTAGGTGTTGTACCTTACAATTCATAAAAAGTTGTACATTTTCTAAACTTGACTCTTATAATGAAACAGTGGGAGTAGGGGATTATATCCCTTTTGCTCTTCTTTACATATTCAATCATGTACAAATTTCTTAACCATGTGGAAAAATAAAAATCATACACATTAATTCTTTTACAGTAGCATAGCAAATCTAAAAAGATTTGGGGCCTGTTCTTTTACCCAGGTTGAGACCCGGGTCTGGCCTTTTTTTGGGTCTCAACCCAAAAATTAACCCAACCCAATGTTCTTTACCCAATTCTCAAACCCAGGTCACAAACCCATTCCCACTTCCGCCGCCGCCCTTCCGCCGCCGCTGACCTCCTCCCGCCGCCGCCAGTGCCACCCACTTCTTCTTCTTCTCCTTCTTCTTCTTCCCGGTGCTGTCTTCTTCTTCTTCTCACTTCTTCCCTTCCTCCTCCTCCTCCTTCTCCTTCTTCTTCTTCTTCTTCTTCCCGGTGCTGTGTTCTTCATAGCAATTCTTCCCTTCCTCCTCCTCCTCTTCTTCTTCTTCTTCTTCTTCTTCTTCCATTTTTTTGGGTTTTGCAGATTGAAGATCGAAGTCGAAGGGCCTGTTCGATTCCTTTTCTTCTTCGTCCATTTCTTCTTCCTTGAAGAACAAACCCATTCGATCGATTCCTTTTCTTCTTCGATCGATTCCTTTTCTTCTTCCTTGAAGAAAAAACCCATTCGATCGATTCCTTTTCTTCTTCGATCGATTCCTTTTCTTCTTCGACTTCTTCTTCTTCCTTGAAGAACAAACCCATTCGATCGAAGTCCATTTCTTCTTCACAAAATTAAAACTTCAAACTCAAATGGGTTTGATTGAAACAGAAAAAAGAAGAAGAAGAAGTTGATTTTGGGATTTAGGTTTTTGCCCTCTCCGGCGGCGGCGGCGACGCGGCGGCAGGGCGGACCGGGTGGTGGTGGAATTTGTGTTCTAGACCTGGGTCTGAGAACGACGTTTTTTTGTTTTGGGTCTCAATCCATTTGGTCTGTACCTAAAATTCCAGACCCGGGTCTCAACCCGGTAAAAGAACAGGCCCTTAGTATTCAAGCCCTTTCACTCATTTGCTGAATTTTGGTCTGTCACTGGGTTGTTTGTTTTGGTTTTTTAAAGAAAAATCTCACTTTCTCACTTAATAAGATATATAAGTATATTAAATAAAATATATAAGTATATTAAATTTCCTTTAGATTTGAATTTTAAAATTTAAAATTCTCCCCAAAATTATACACATGTTATTTCAAAACAATTCAATCATTGTACATTTTATTCTCATTTCTCATTCTCACGTACACAATTTTTCAGAAAAAAAAATTAAAAATCTCTCAAAAAACAAAATCTTAACTAAAATTCCCTAATCAAGGTGCAATCCAAACATAGCCCTGGTCCCAGAGTTTAAAAAAGAAGAAAATGTTTTAGTATTATATTAAAAATGTTTTGAGCTTTCAAAAGGAATTATAAAAGCTACACTATAAACCACTACAAGAAATTTAATGCAGTAGCTGGTTACACTTTTTAGGGAATTTTTTTCATTCTCTTTTTTCTTTCTATGTAATGATTTTTTTTTTTTTAAAGTAAAGTTATGGGTTTATTTGGAAATTTTGTAAATTTACCCAAAAAAAAACCTTAAGCGCAAATAGAACGCATCTGGAGTAAAAACCATATTTTGTGAGATAGTTTAGCACAAGTTTTTCTCAATAACTATTTATTAGCATAGTTCTATGTATAATTTATATTTACAGTTTTTTATTTTATTTTTAATTTATAGTTATAAAATTGATTGCACAAAAATGATAGTGGTGTGCATAAAAATAAGTCTTCATTGGGCCTGGCCCAATCAAAAAAGGAATATATAAACAGTAAGAAAGAAAAGATGAATAAAAGGTTCAAATCCAAACTTAGGTCGGAAAGCTCTCTAAAAACCGAGCCAAAGAAACATGCTTAGGTCGGTCCTACAGGATTTTCTTATTGACATCATAATAACAATCGAGCCTGGGAAAGTTAGATCAGAATAACGATAATATTGACATAATAGCTAGAAATCATTATAGGACCAGGAACCTATTTTGAATACATGCCGGAATTACACAGAGCAATGATGGAAAAGGAATCCAAAGTCAGGCCATGATATACAGGAGCGTAAAAGTCATCGTAAAAAGGGGGAGAGTAGTTGGAAGTACAAATGATCATAGTGCAACGGACATGTCAAAGTATGGCTATAAATACTAAGTCATCAGGCTAACTGAGGTACGCAATCTTCTTTACGCTTAAGCTCTCGGTCAATACTGTTTATCTCTTTCGTTTTTACTGACCTGATCATCGGAGTTGAACCGGAGGGATAGCCCCACTTGTTTTACTGTTTGTCTCCAGTGACGGAGCACTCTTCAGCCAGATCCGAGCTACACATTCTCATTCACGTTGATCTAAGCTAAAGAAGCCCATATCCAAGCTTTGTCATCACTTGTTTTAGCCGTTAATCTATACCTTGGCCCTGAACGTTCAAGACCTCCATTGGGCCAATCGGAGCATCCTACACCGGATATTTTGCGTCACATCAAATAGGTAATGAGAAAAGTAGTTTAATAGACGATAATACATTTATCCATTCAATATAAAAGATAATTTCATGTTCCATCTGTTCCATTAGAAGGGTTCACTTTGATCGATGGATAACTTACTACGAATGTTAAAGTACAACACATAAATTAGCTAATTATTTGACACACTTTATTCTATTTATATCCTTACTTATTAAATATGGGCTAATTATAGACAACGCATGATTATATTAGTAAGGGTAAGAGAAGTAAAAAATTTGAAAGTAGACTATTCTATTTGAACAAAAAATATTTTTCAAAATGGACCCTTCTATTGGAACGGATGGAGTACAATTTTAGTGATAAAAGTGAAATTATTAGGTTGAATGGGTGAAATATTATATAAAATTAATGAGTTGAATTTGCAAAATTTTATTATGGCCATTTGCTATATTTTTTTTAATATGAGTATATTATATATATGAAATAATTATTCCCAACTTATAGATGAAAATATGTCTAGTCACTATCAAACTTTAAGGACGATATTTTTATTGGTAGTTCAACGTTTTAAAACAATACCATTTTGTTTTTTTTTTTCTGTTCTTTATGCTACGATGGTAAGGAAATTCTATCCGTCCTTGTTTTCTATTATCTATGAATTTAAATTAAATAATTATATAATCTGTGTAGAAGTGGCTAAATTTGATATGTGTGTTTTGATCACAACAGAATATATGTGAGTATAAACTTCATACACTATGAGGGCCGGCCTATAGGGCTTGGCAGTCTAGGCGACCGTCCAGGACCCAATTATATTATTGAAATATAGTGTAGTAGTATTTTTGGCTAATAAAAATTTATATTACTCGTATTTATTTTTACTAGAAATGAGTTAATTTAAAGTGTATCTTTATTTTATTTATTTTAGTTTAATGCCCACATTTAAGCTACATATTTGCTGTTTTTATAAAGGAATTGATGCAAGAGTCCATTTTTTTCTTTTATCAACTCAAGTCCCAATTTTATTTTGGTTTGAAAGGGGGTGTTGCAAGAATTTTTTTCCATAAATAATGATTTTTTATTCCTAAATTCCAAAAATATGGACAATTTTTGGAGATTTCCCAATTTAATGAAGTCGAAGTTGGAAACTTCGCTTACCTTGAAAATAGGGTCGGGCTGAAATTTGTACTGAAAGTGAAGTTAACAATTTTGCTTTCTGAGGAAGTAGGGTGAAGTGAAAATTTTCAAGGAAAGCGAAACTTCTCTATCTTAGAAAAAAACTCGACTTAGGCCTCTTGGCCGCTTTTCAAAGAAACTGAAGGTTTCAACTTCGTTTTCTTTCGAGATTGGGTGAAGCGAAAATTTGTACTGAAAGCGAAGTTGAGTTTGGGTGATGCGAAAATTTGTAAAGAAAGCTCAGTCGGGAACTTCGCTTTTAGAAAAGGAGAAATTTTAACTTATTACACAAAACCTCCCTCTTTTATTTTCAATTATCCCAAATTTATTGCAGAATTTGTGTGAAGAAAAAAAACAAAAAAAAAAAAGCACCGGTCTCTCTTCCTCTACGGCATTGAGACCACTAGCACCGAACCATCCCAGCTTACTACGTCAATTCCGACAGCATTTGGGATCGTCCCAAGCTATACAGTGCAAGCTCGTGTTGGGATCTCTCTCAGAGTACTGCAAATCCAAAAAACAAGTGCTTAGGGCTTCTTTCTTTTGCTGTAATCTTACTGTTAATTTTGAAATTGAAATTGAAAATTGCAATATATATTGGCCTTTGTTAGCTAGTATTTTAGGTAGAATGTACGTGTTTTAAAAAATTAAAAAAAAATTGGCCCAATTTAAGTAGTAAGTTGCTGCTTTGGCCGGCTGAATTCCATAGGAGGTTTTTGAATTTGTCAACAAATGATTCCCTAGGAATGTTGAAGATGTGTTGTTTAACAAGTCTTACATCCTCTAGCAAAAAATTTGCTTACTGAATTTCATTCATTTCATGTTAAAATCTTATTCAGATTGAACACATTTTGCAGATGAACAACAGGATAACAAAGTTCTGTTTTTGTTGAGCATAGCTGCCATTGAATTGAAGTTTTATATTCCTCTGCTTTCTGGATGAGAGAGAAACTCTGGGAGAAAAAGAAGAAATGAAAAATCCAAGAAGGGAGAAGGAAAAGCAAAGGGGACTCTCGATTTGATCAGATCTCAATACTCACCAATTCAAGGTAATCAACTTATTCTCTTGAAGATATACTGGAAAATTAAGTTAAATGATGAAATGAAAACACTAACCATGAAAAGCTTTAAACCGTAGCATGCAGGAGTGAATTTACATGAGATCAAGCTTTTCTTTAATGATAATGGTTAATTATCTATGTTTTCTAGTAGTTGATTAGTTTATCTATGATAAGAGACAAATCATGTAGTAGAATTTGAGAAGAAATACAGAGATATGTCAATAGAACACAAATAATGCTTATTCTTTCTTTCATAAAGAATCTTAGATTTATTTAAACTTTAAAATATCACCTATAATTACTTAAGGGTGATAATTTTCACTAACTATTTTATGAATTTGCAGTTTCATATTTTATGAGTTGGAAAAGATTTTCACTTATTGTTCTTTTGAGCATTGATTTGTATTTTTTTTTTTTTTTTGCGCGTCATAATTGCTTCAAAATTTGAGACAAAGCCTTATTGATGCCATATGTGGGGAAAGATTTATGACTTTTTTTTTTTAGTTTTAATACTATTTGGAATTTGTGTCTCTTATATTTGGAAATTTTCACCATAATTCAGTACTAAGGTTTCAAGAGTATCATTATATGACTCAAGGTCCATTCTTACACTATGCTTTCAGATGTTATGAGTAAAAGACAACACTTTCATATATTAATTTGAACAAGGAACAAATTATGTCTTATGATAACTTAGTAAATCTATTGTTTTTGTGAGATCTTTGTCCTTTTCTTATTTGTATAATTTTGGTTTCATAGAGATATTACAACTATTGGCCTTGCGAAATAGGTCCTTACTGTAATAACTCTTTCGGTTTTGTTTACTCAGGTATATAATTTTATTTCTCTTTTGGATAGGTGATTTTCCGTTGGGATTCTCTTATTTTGGATGAAAATCTAATTGTCCGCTTTGAAACTTAAGCTTCAATTGGGGAGAAGAATGGAATAGAGGTAAATTAATGAGAAAAGCTCGTTGTGATGTGTGCATACGTTTTGACAAAATGTGTGTAATTGTGATTTGTGTTAATGGTAACTACATGTATTGAAACTGAGTTTTAGTAACTGATAACTGACGGTTAACATTTCTTTTCCTTATTTGGATAGGCAATTTTGGTTCACATTCTACACTTCTATATCATAGGGTAGATCATATATTGAAGGTCCCCCACTGAATTTACAACAGGAACTAAGCCTAGGTATGATTTAGATGCATTTACAAAAATAGTGGATGTTAAATTGCAGTATATATTTTTCCCCTTTTACTGGTTTGACTTAATGCATGAATTAGATAGTATAAATAATTTGATACGGTAATGTTAACATAGGGCTACATAATTGTAAAATTGTAGAGTAGCAATATGTCTGGGAGTTCTGTGAAACTCACGCTATATTGGGATGGATGTATAGAAGAGGGCCCTGTTGGTTCAAAATATAGCTGCCCAGCAAAACGATATACGTTTGTTGCTGAGAATATTAGCTTTGATGAGTTAATGCAAAGGTTATACCAAATTACCCAAACAGTCCATTCACAATACAAGTTACGGGTGTTTTGTAGATATCCTATAAGTAACTTCCAATAGGAGACGATATGGGAATCTCTCAGTAGATGATGATGAAACTTTGAAGGATATGCTTCTGATCCCTAAGCATTTCTCATTCGCTGGGGCTATACAACTCTTCCTAATGAAAGAGGTGTTTGAGGAACCAATCCAACCTATAGCTGGTGCATCCTTCTACATAAAGTCTCATCGGGCTTGTCATTTACAAACCTACTTAAATGTGGATCTGGACATGCAAATCTTGATGGTTCGTGGAGCCAGTATGCACCGTTTTGAGAAATGAGTTTATTTGGCCATAAAATAGAATTGTGCAAGAAGGGCCTTCAGCAAATCAGTCGGCTCACTTGGTAGAAGGCATGCCATCGAGGATTTCGTCATTTGGGGAGTATGTTAGCACTACTAGTTTGAAATGTCCTTCGCCAGTACATGTTAGTATCACTCAAGCATAGACAAGTGTGGTGGGTAAACATGTAACTCATCCAGTGTAACATGGTGGTGGATCCGTATTGCACGAGGATCATAACGAAGGCGGAGATAATTATGATAGTGAAGAAAAGTTTGATGGTGGACACGGCTCAGATGATAGCCTCGAGGATCATATCGAAGGCGGAGATGATTATGATAGTGAAGAAGAGTTTGATGGTGGACAAGACTCAGATGATAGCCTCGAGGATCATAACGAAGGAGGAGATAATTATGATAGTGAAGAAGAGTTTGATAGTGAATATGACTCAGATGATAGCCTCGAGGAATTTAACGAAGGCGAAGATGATTATGATAGTGAAGAAGAGCTTGATGGTGGACACGACTCAGATGATAGCCTCGCTTCAACATCACATTCTTCACCGAAAATTAGGCCAATGGAGGATGTAGGCACTAGCATTGCATTCTTTCATGACATAGGTGATGAGAAATATCATATGGCTGATATGTTTGAGGATAGTGGACGCCCTGTTTGGGAAGATGATTTTAAGTCGAATCTTGAGAAAGGTATGGTATTTGACACTAAACTAAAGTTACAACATGCAGTCAAAATGTGGTCTGTTCGTGTACATAGGTACTTCAAAGTACACGAGGCCAATTCGTCAACGTGGTTTGACCACACATGTACCCCTAATAATATAGGAGATAATCATCCTAATGTTGATTGCAATATGGTGGGTCGGTGGGTGAGGGACAATGTGGAGGAAAATGTCTCTTACAAGCCACGTGATGTGTGAGGACTGATGTGAAAATGTTAGGTGTTGATATATCATATAAGAAATCATGGCTTGGTAAACAAAAAGCGGTGAAAATGGTGTATGGAGATTGGGATGAATCGTATAAGGAACTTTCCCAAATTTTAGTAGCTTTCCAACAAAGCAACCCAATAACTACTGTGGAGTGGAGACACACAGAATGTGGCAATGTTGGGTACAAGATTTTCCACTCTGTGTTTTGGGCGTTCAAAGCTAGCATAGATAGCTTCAAATACTGTCGTCCGGCGATCACTATTGATGGGACGCATGTGCATGGAAAATATAAAGAGAACTTCTGATAGCTGTTGGAATTGATGGATGAGGAAAATTTGGCAAATTGGTCCATGTGGCTGCAAGTAAGTTATCTATTACTTTAATTTTTCATTTTGACTTATTCTATTTAGCTTTGTCTTTAAGTTTTCCGAATGGATAGATCATGTTTTTTTACTTTTTACAGATGGATGATGCCTTTAAGTTTTCCGAATGTCAGTGCACACGTTTTATGCATTTATCAGAGCCAGATAGACTATCTTTTGGAGAGAAATGTAAGTATTCTTTTTACATATTCACGATTCATATATGACATATTGTTTACTCAAAACACTTTGTTCGCGGTTCATTTGGCAACCTTATCATGAAACTGAGTTGAGTGAACTCCCTTCCTATTGTTTCAGTTGACGGGAAATTTGAAATGCACATGTGCCATTGATCAATTTTGGTGTTGTAGAGTTGCATACTCCAGATCGAGTCATACGACAATTTGAGCTGTACCAATCTGTGCCACAAGATATTGGCACAAGTTGTACACTTCACCGTACTAACTGTAGAGGACGATCTGGAGAAAAATGGGCCAAAAAACATTCCACTCTCATAGAGTGGTAGCAATCTGCAGAAGAGTGCATCTGTAAGGGTGTTATTAATAATACACCACTACACTATCATTCTCCATACATGCAATGGTATTTTAGAATCACTCGATTATTATTGGGCAATCCATCTCATCGTCTACACCAAGGGATGCAACCGTTTGGAGCGTTTGTTGAATATTGGGTAAGTTCACTTCGCAAATTCATTAACATGTACAATTTAATTTTTATATTTTATATAATTTCTTTTCTTTTTTTCCACATATATATAGAGTTAATGTTTCACTCAACTTTACAGGTCATTGGAGGAGGTTATAGAAAATCTTTATATAGATGAGTATCCTATTGAATCCAAGCTTCTTAATGTACGTGATATGTGTGCTCGCGCACTCGATGTAGCTAGAGAAACTCTTTGGATACAAACTACTGATAGTCGAGCATCGACTTCTCGACCTATACAAGGGAAAACATCCTTCTCGCGGTCTGTGCAAGGTCGAGCATCCATGCCCACACACGACCTTGGTGAAACATCCACATCAGCACACAATTGAGAGGGTGATAACTATGACTCACAGAACAATGCTGTGGCAACTGGGTTTCATCGACGATTGCTGCCCCTAGAACACCCCCGACGATGGACGCTCGTAGTAAGAAGAATTATGGTCATGAGGCACCCTCAGCTGGGCCGAGGAGGTTGTTGCCATGCATGCTTTTGTTGGAAGATGGAGAATATAATCGGGGAAGAATGAGCTTGCACCACATTAGCCATACATGTGTTTTCTTTTTGTCTTTGGGTGAGACATGATAAAGCCATGCATGTGTTTTCTTTTTGTCTTTGGGTGAGACATGATAAAGCCGTGCATGTGTTTTCTTTTTTTCTTTGTGTTTTTTTTTTTTTTTTTTTTTTGTCTATTGGGTGAGACTTGCAGGGACTTGTTTATCACTGACAACAAAAAGAAAAGAAAAGAAAAGCTCTCGGGGGGGATTCGAACTAAGGTTCTACAAGTTGTACCCGCACGAGTTTACCACCAGGCTGGTCATGCTTTACAAATCCATGAAAATTAAAAAAAAAAAAAAAAAAAAAAAGAAGGCTCCTTAGCCTCGCATGTTAGTCAAAATCGAGAAAAGATCGAGGCTAAGCCTGCACCCTATTCGATCTAGAGTGAAAATGTGGAGGCCCTAGGATGCCGCAGCAGTATGGGAATCTCGAGGTTGGGGTTGTGCTCTCGTTAAGTTAAAGTTAAAAAGAGGAGATTCGGCGATACCGCAACGGCGTGGAGATCGCGAGACTGAGCTTGTTCCCTCTTTATTTTGGAGTTAAAAGGTGGAGACTCGATGATGCCGAAACGGCGTGAAAATCCTGAGAATGGACTGTGTTCTCTTCAATTTGGCATTAAAATGTGGAGACTCAGTAATGCTGCAATGGCATGGAAATGTCGAGAATGGGCTGTGCTTTCTTTAATTTGGAGTTAAAAGGTGGAGACTCAGCGATGCCGCAGTAGCATGAAAATCCCAAGGGTGAGTGTGTGTTCTCTTGAAGTTGGAGCTAAAAGGCGGAGATTCGGCGATGCTGCATCGGCGTGAAAATCCTGAGGCTAGGTTGTGCACTCCCGAGGATGAAAAGTCCCAGCCATAGGTGCTCCCGATGCTGTCTTCTTCAGGTAGTAGAAGAAAGACAAGTGGTTGGTGAAGCCTTTGAAGATTTTTTGCCTTCTTTGTTGCGAGGGAGATGGAGTACCGGTAGTAACTTCGTCCGTCAATCGCTACTATGAGTAAGCTTCTCCGGTGACCACCGCTCTCAGCAAACCCGCGTGCATGTTCGACACTCCCTGAGCAAGCCCAAGGACTAATGCTTTTGTCGTTGCTTTCTCGGAGATGGATAGGGAAGTTAGAAAATCACGACTAAGCTTGTGAGGAATTCAAAGCTTGCTCGTGCATGTGCATAAGGAAGTTGCTCCTACCAAGCTCCAAAATCCACCATAGTTGATCGATATCTTGATCGATATTTAATTTTATTACTAGCCAGCCACCAGCTCTCTCTTTGATTTAAGAATTGCGAATACTTCCAAAATGTTAATTGTTGTTCAGAATTTTACTGCAAAGTTCTCATTAATTTCTGCTCATTAATTTATACACACGGTTCTTACTTGGAACACACACTACCTTAATTTTCTACAAACCACTACGTATAATAAATAATATTGTGGTATTCATGCAACAATGGCTCATCAGGTACCCTATACACAAATGATATAATTCTACGTAGGAATCAATGATACACCAAGTATTATACATTACTAAAATAATATTGAAAAATGGGAGTAAAATGAGAGGTGAAATACCAAGAAAAAACTTAGAATCTTCACACAAGAAATCGCTATAAATATATAGTTGATAACTGACAACAAATAGCACCAAATTAAAGTGATCCATATCATTCTTTCATTAGGCAAATTGATCGAATAGTTCAAGATATAGCATATAATCTTTCTTGCTAGCTATTTGCATAATATTTAGCGTGTGTGCAGAGAGAGAAATGGGTGACAATGGGAGCAGAGGCAAAGGAGGAGAGGGAAGCAAAGGCCAAAGTACAAGCGTCATTCCGGCGAAAAAGAAATCGGTGAAGCAAATGATTGGTGAGAAACTCAAGGAGTCAACTTCAAAGGCTTTGAAGAATGACTAGAACAAGATAAACCCAGCATGAGATGCTGATGAAGAAGATGATTGATGTTGATCTCCACCACCATGCAAATTAATCTTTTCGGGTTCACGTGTGATTGGTTTGTTATTCCCTCGGTTCCATTAGAAGAGTTTGCTTTCTAATACTAGAAACATTAATAGAAAGTATTAGACTATTTTAATGGAACAGAGAGAGTATAATTTTTTTAGGGGCATACTATTCGCACTAACGATTTTACTGCCCTTCAGGCTAAAAAAAAAAAAAACTTTATAAATATGAGTGGGAGGAATTGGGCTGAAGCACAAAATCAGCCATTCCTCCCATTTCTCCCATTTCTCTTCAATTAAGTGTGCAGACTAATGGAAGCACAAACTCAGCCAAATCGGATAAAAGTGCAGACAAACCGGATCGGCAAAGGTGAATTACTAAAATTAATTCATGTTTCTTTAATGTGCAGTTCGTTGTTTTGATAAATTAGTATATAATTTGTCTGGATTTGTTATGTTTTTGCCTGGATCTGCGATTAACCGGCCATTTTATGGCCGAATCTATGAAATGCCGTCCGAGGAGACATCGGACTGGACTGGAAAAAGGGGGTGGAAAACAACCGGTGTCCGGTGGTTTTTTCCGACAAAAAACCGCCTGATGGCGGCGGTATTCCAACTGACTACCCCCGGAAATCGGCGGTAAACGCGGTATTTGTTCCCCCGAAGACCGTCGGAGGACGGCGGTCTTTTTTCCAAAAAGACCACTGGACGTACACCGGCGGCCTTTTTGGAAAAAAGACCGCTGGAATCCGGCGGTCTTTTTGGAAAATACTACCGCTGGCGGTAGTATTTGTGGGACTAGCGCCGGCGGTAGTTATTTGGGAAAAGACCGCTAGAAACCGGCGGTCCTTTTTCCCAAAAATTCCGCAGAGCGGAATTTTTAGGGAAAAGGACCGCCGGTTTCCTGCGGTAGTTTCTCTGGGACTACCGGCGGCGGTCCTTTTTCTGGAAAAAGAAAACCACCGCCGCCACACTCTGGCGGTTATTTTCCGCCGGCGGCGATTTTTTTCTGCCAACAATATTATTAATTTTTTACTCTTTAATTGTGTTATTGTTCCTTATATATTATCAATTATTTGCGTATTTATAATTGCGTGTGCAATTGTGTATTATCAAGTTTTTTTCCGCCGCATTTTCCCAGACAATATTTTTAGTTTTTTAATTATCAATTGTGTTATTGTTCCTTAAATATTAGCAATTATTTTTGTAGTTATAATTATTTATGTTCCTTATGAATTTTTAATTTTTTAATCTTCAATTGTGTTTTGTAGATAGCAGAAGCGTTCAAGAAATTGAAATTAAAATTAATCAGAAGCAAAAAGGATGACAGTTTGCAAATTAATGAAGCCAATGAGGCAACAAACTCTGCCTCAGAGGAAATAGTTGGGCGAATACCTCCCACTGCATCCGAACGCCAGAGAAGGGTCCTAGGAATGGCGCATGGTTCTTCTCGATTGTCAAATGCGGGGGCAGCAGCAAGTGGCAGTGATTACGGTGAAACGGAATTTGCACCGCGATACACTGGAGATGTGGAGGAGGAGGTAGCTCGGGAAAATGCTGAACGACATAAGAGAGAGATGTATATGTCGCAGGGGTACATAGAATTTAATTCGGGGCAAATGGAGGATGAAAACGAAAGGGCAAATGATCCCAACCAACGAAGGCGGAGTGGAAAAGGCTTAATGCTCTCTGCACGTAGGTCGGTTTCAGGGACCGGGACCGGGTATGGTCCAGGAGGGATGCCGGGTGGAAGGAATATCGGCCTCTGGATGGTCCAATTGACGGTGGACCTTCAAATCCATAGTTGTCAAAGAGCTTTAAGGGTCATATTGCCTACTACATATAGCATCGACAAGTATGTTATTATTCTTTATTATTTATTGTGAAATACTTATTATCTATTGTTTAGATTTATGTTTAATAACTTGGTGCATAAAATGTGTTAATTTATTTATTAAATTACGTAGGAACGTGAGATATTGACATGCCATAACGGGCACGAGCGGCTGCAAAGGTGGGATTTAGACAACGGCGAAATGAAGAGTATAGTGGAATGTTCCGGGTTGGGACATTTGGTCTGGTGCATGCATCCAGAGTTAGACTCCGCACTCCTTGGTGCGTTTGTTGAGAGATGGCATTCAGAGACCAATTCATTCCACATGCCGTTCGGAGAGATGAGTATTACTCTCCACGATGTGGCCTACATATTAGGAATTCCAATTGACGGATTTCCACTTCATTCGAAAATTAAGTCGTCAGACATGAAGGAACTGCTTCTAAAAATGCTGGGGATAGAGGCAGAGGAGTTCGGGGAGCGAGATTTTGTCAGTGTGAAAATATCCCTCCTTCGTGCCCATTGTGTCAGTGGACATGTGGACCCCTCCAATTCTGCCGCAGGTTATTTGTTCTGAGTGGTTGGAAATACCCTGTTCGTTGATAAGAAAAAAACCCACGTGCTTGGGCATTATCTGCCTTTCCTCCGCAATGCAGATAAAATAAGTGACTATCTTGGGGAGGAGCGTGTCTGGCCAACCTTTATTGCAATCTTGGAAGGGCCTCTAGGGCGGACGGTGCCCAATTAGGCGGGTGTCTGACATTATTGCAGGTTTGTTCGAATCAATTATAAATTATTTTCATACTGTATACTGGTTCATTAACATTAATAACATTTTTTTTCCCATCAAACAAAAGAGTTGGATATACAAGTACTTCCCAATGTTTAGTCCTCCAAAGATGAGAGAATGAGATGTTTCATTGCCTGCTGCAGTGAAGTGGCACACTGGCACCGGGCGGAAGCGTGAGATACAGCGGGATTTGTTGTCCTACCACCGCGCCCTAGATACATTGAAATCTAATGAGTTAATAATTCGTATTTTTATTGGGAATTTAAATGTAATATACTTAATTAGTGTCATATCCTAAATTTTGTTAATAATCACTAACGCTCTTGCAAATAAACTAGGTAAATTGGCTTCCTTTTGGACCAAATCCTGCACGCGTGCACCCAATCACATTGGTCAGGGGGCTAATTTATTCCTCTTCGTTCATAGAGCGCTATATGCCTTATCAGTTCATGCGCCAATTTGGATACGGGCAGTTGATCCCAGACAGAGTTTACGAGCCAAAGAACTGTAACAGAGGCCCTGAAATTTGTAAGTATTCTTGCGTGTATGAGACAGATTTCATAGCATGGCAAATGTACAAGAGCAGGATGTTAAAGGGGCTGCAGAAGGCTCAATGGGCCGATCAGGCATGCCCTGCGTTTCTCGACTACTTCCATGTGCGATCACACGTTCATGTTAGTCCGGACGACATGGAAGTGGAAGAGCCATCGGACCCTAGACAGCTACCAGCGGTTGCGGTAAGTACGTGTGATTCATGTGTATTTATGTCCATTTATTATTTTTATGTCACTGTTTGTTCAAACCAAAAACTGAGAACTGGGTTTGAGTTGGTTCAGCGAAACATGGGTCTTAGCTCATTTTGAGCTATTTTTTTGTCTCAACCCCAAAAAAAGCCCAAACCAGTTCTTAGAACTACATAAAGAACAGGCCCTTAGTCTCTTTTATCGAAATAATATATTGGTCAAATCAATCCGAACGACCTATTTGACATGTTTAATAAATTTGTTAAATTTGATTGATATTAATATATATTTATGCACGTGATGTGACGTAAAAAAGGCCCGGATCTGGATGCTTCGGGTGACTGATGAAGATCTAGAAGGTCTAGCTCGGATCTGGGAAACTGTGGCTCGGACGGGTGACAATGTAGGTCGAATTATTTATGTTATAGCTCGGTTGACCGTTTCCTTGATGAATCTAGTAATGAGAACAAGAAACAAACGGGCTATCCCCCCTGTTCCACTCCGACGCTCAAGTTGGTAGAGTATAAGAATAAACTGAATTGACCAAGGGCTTAAGCTCGTAAGAAAATGCGTACCTGTTTTAGTCTAATGTCTAGGTATTTATAGCTCACTTGCCTTCTTGTCCTCTGTGTCATTCTGAGCTGGAGCATTTATTGCACACTTGATTCGCCTCCCAGCTTTATTGCCTTGGTAATGTTTTTGGACATTTATGGCTCGGATAAGGCTTCTTTGCCATTATTACTGTGCGTAACTCCTGTATGAAATTAGAGCCAGATTCCCGGCCCTTAATGTTGCTTATTTATCTCGTCATTGTTACCGTTGGTCTGACCTAAGCTTTTTCTTAGCTTAGTTATAGATAGGTCCTGCCAATCTAAACATGGATTTGGGCCTTTTATGCTCTTGTCTTCCTTTTACTTAAATTCTCCTTTGCTTATTGGGCCAGACCCAATGGATCTAACTATTTTTATGCACACCAATAAGCCCCCCAGTATTGTGTTTTACCTGAACCTAGCTAAAACATGGTACTTACTGATCACAGCCAAAGAGTTTTTTATTTGTTTTTTTTTTTTTAACTAGCCTTTCTTGCCCCCCAGAGAATAAATAAGGGCTTACATTATATATTTGATGTGTAACTAACCGATCTCCACGTATCTGACCTCAAGAGATCCGGTCCCAACCTAACTGAACTGGGATATTAATTGTCGATTGCAGCTACCCGACCTAACAATTGTTTGACCGATCTACCAACAACGGTGGCTAAGTAAAGTGCTATGCTAGGCTACTTACAACTTGACTGACCAAAGAGAACCACAAAGTAAAACGAATGCTTAACCAAATACATACCTTCGTGGACCGACATAGCGAAGCTTGAGTTATACTCGAATGAGATATGAAAGGACAAGTACGTGAGCTTGCAGACATAATGATGGCCTCACGATCCCCAACGTATGCGATTCAACTTCCCACGTCTTGCCTTAATATTCGGTTCCACTTCCCTTTTAAAGTTTTCCTACCTTTTTCAATTCTACTTCCTTTTTTCTAACTGTTGTACCTTGAGTACTTAAATCCCACAAAACCTAATCTTTGCCTTCACGCGTTCAAAAAAATTTCTTTGCCCCTTAGCTTTATCGTGCTTTCCTCTTCTTCTTCATTATTACTGCCACTGCACCTCCGCCGTACTTTAAGCAAATTCCATGGCTGACGAAAGAAGCTCTGCTACCGTCCTCCCTCCTGTGAACCCTGCAAAAGGTTAGTCTCTTCCCTCTTCTCCTTTGCCTGCTTTAAGTTCTGAAGCTACATTAAGTCAGTCACCGTCTAGGCTTAGATCTCCGGTGCGTTTAGTCCAAACCACCATCCCCTTCCGACCAGCCATCGTAGCTTCATCCACCCTTTCTGAATAAGTTTTGAAGACGTGTTGACTGCCTCTTTGCCCATACCCACTTTAGCTAGAAATAACAATTTGATCCCAGAATCCTCCGGGAGGAAAGCGAAATCCCCCCTCCCTGACTGTGAAATTATACCAGACTCCAACGCTCCTGATATTCCTCCGATAGGTGCAACCACCACTCCCCTTAGATTTTACCCGGATGAGATTGCCAGGGAATTAACCCAAGAGGAATTAAAAACCCTACAGTCAACCCACTATTTTGACCTGACCATTCCGAACTGACTACCTACTACTGAAGAACGAGTGGATAGTGCATCCGGTGGTTGGATTGCTATCTATGAACAACATATAAAATATGGGTTAAGATTCCCAGCCCTGGGCTTCTTTGCCGAGCTATGCGACCATTTTGATGTCGCGCGGGTTAACCTAATTGGTTCCATATGCCTTTAGGTTCTCAGTCGATTTCCTATGTGTTTGTTCTGGAGCCCAAGTACAACCTTCCTTAGGTCTACTTCTTCAGTACTATACTATCCAAAAATATCCCCTTGGGCCGGGATGGATAACCTTGCAGAAAAGAAGGAACGGACCCTCTCTAATAACCGACTTCCCCGAAGCCATAAAAAATTGGAAGTCTCATTTTTTCATGGTAAAGGCTGAAGAAGCCAACCTTCCTTGCCAATGGAAGAAATTAATCCTGCCGGAGAACTAAACCTGGGATACTTCTGACCTAATATTGATGTCTCAGTACAAAGAGCTAGAATCCTTTACTTAGAAATATGCAGTATCCTATCTTTCAGAGGCCTTCTTAGTTTGGGCTGGGCTAAGCCAAGTCCCCAATGTCAAGGGTGAAAGTAATAATCTGCTTCTTGCATTTAGCTATAAATTGTGGGTTTTAGCTCGGTTTTCTTATGTTTTTGTGTGTTGCTTGGCAGGTGAGTTTAATGGTTTTGGTAGAAAGTGAAACTCCAACCGACAAATAACTACAACCTCTGGCTCTACTCAAAAGCCTGCTGGGGAGATTGACCTGACCAAAGAAGTGGAGAGTACCAACCCAGAAGTTTCTCAGCCTACCGAATCCTTGATTCCTCGAGCCTCCAAGAGATCCACGCTGCCAAGAAGGCTAAAGCTCCTCAGCCCCTCCCAAGCCTGCCTTTATTGAAGGGTCCCACCTTTGGAGCTGAAGTGCCTAACCCAGATGAACTGTTGGGGCCCCTTGACTCCGAAACAAATGAGAGAATGATCATTCTGAGGGATGTAAAGGTAATGCCTGCTTCCCTAGCTCGGCCAATATACCAGCCTCATTGGTCTGAGCCCCAGTTTGGAGACCTCATGCCTTACACAGAGATTATAAACAACTCCCAGAACTCTTTTAGGGAAATCATTGAGGCCAGCAACCAAATAAAGCAAAATGTAGAAAGAATGAATGACCTGGCTAGGAATGTCAGCCAAGAAGAAGCCCTCATTGCCTCTCATCTTAAGCGGGTAAGTTCTAAATTCCTAGCTTACTGCCTAAAGTTGCTTTTTACTTGAAAAAAACTGAGGTTTTGTATAATTCTTATTACAGGTGGGAATAAAACATCTTATCTCAGAGCTATGAATAAGAACGGCTGAAGCTGCCGACTGATGAAATAGATGAGCTAAAGATGAAGCTGGGGGTGTAGTCAAGTAAGGTTACTGACCTGCAGGCTAAGAACACCGAGCTATATCAGGAGAACTAGAGGCTCGGTACTAGGTCCAGTCAGCTGGAGACCAAGTCGAGCGGGCTGGAGGCGAAGGTCAAGAGCCTAGAGGGGAAGGTTGGCTGCTTGGAAGAGAAAGTGAAAGGTATAGAGAATGCCTTAAGAGAAGAGAAAGAAAGGTCGAGGGGTCTGCTCGGTCCATCTAAAGTGGAGGAGGCGTGCCAAGCTATGGTGAGGGCTTTCAAGGAGGGCCCTTTCCTTGAGCTGATAAACTGGCATTTTATGGAGCTAATCCAATGCGGCTATACCCTGAGCTGTCGAGGTCCCCGTGTGGTTGAAGGCTTGCCGGAAGAGTCCTTGCCACGCAAAACCTCACTGGCTCCGGGTCGGGATCCTTACGATCTGATTGAAGAGGTGAAGTAGGAATGCCAAGATATGGGCATTCCTCTGCCAAAAGATGCTAAAGAAGAAGAAGTTACTGACCTGGGCAAGCTTGCCTACTAAGAAGCCACCTCCCAAGCTCCACCAACTTAACTGTCTTATTTTGGTTGAACAATGCTATCAAACAATTTTTTCCTATTTTCTGAATATTCTATATGTTTTGTAGGCCAGCGAATGGGTTTTCCGACATAACTGTTTATGAATGATTTACTTTGGTCTTTCCACCACAATATTTGTTAGTCTTTTGCTTAGACGTAATATTTCCTCAAATGTACTGCATTCCAAGCCCGAGGAACTAACTTGCCTTGTAAATCTTCCAAAACATAATTGCCTGTCGACCATGCTTCTACTACTCTATACAGCCTTTCCCAATTAGACACTAACTTTCCTTGATCATGTGCTCTACTAATAGCTTGGTTTCGTAAAACAAAATCCTCGGGTACAAAGGCTAGACATCTTACCCGCGCATCAAACTATTGTCAAACTAAAATTTTGTAGTTTATCTGATATACATAGGCTATATCCTGAACTTCTTCCAACAAGTCCAAGCTAAGCTTCAGATTTTCTTAATTTTGATTTCCCTCAAAGTGCATAACGCAGGGTGCACCCTTCTGTATTTCTAGAGGTATGACCGTGTTAACCCCAAATGCTAACTCAAAATGAGGCTTTCCAATGACAGACTTTAGTGTGGTTCGGTGACACCACAATACGTGAGGTAACTGCTCCACCCAATTCTTGTCCTTATCCTCTAGCCTAGTTTTGAGTCTATGTAACAAGGTTCGATTAGTGAGTTACACATGCCCATTTGCTAGAGAATGAGATATAGATGCAAAATGTTGAGCAATTCCTAGTTTGGTACATAGCACCATGAACTCCTTGGATTCGAATTGAGTTCTATGATCCGAGATAATAGAGTTAGGTATACCAAAGTGACAAATAACTTGTCTCCACAAGAACCAAGCTACGGTGCATTGTGTAATGTTTGTTAATGCCTCGGTCTCCACCCACTTAGTAAAATAATCGATGGCCACAACCAAATACTGGCAAGAACCAACCTTAGGGAAAGGACCCATACGATATATTCCTCATTCTGCGAAAGGCTAAGGTGCAAATATCCCTGTAAAGCTGGATGCTGGCAACTTATGGATTGGTGCATAATGTTGACAACTAGAACAATGCTGAACATACTCTACTGCCTTATGAAATAACCGGGGCCATCAAAATCAAGCCCCAATTACCTTTTTTGCCAAATACCGAGCCCTAATATGGGACCTGTAGTCTCCCTGATGTATTTCTTTGAGCACAGCTACTGCTTCCCCTGGTCCTAAGCATTTTAAGGAAGGCATTAAAAGGCCCTTTTGTGTAAATCATCACCAATAATCTGATAATGTTCTGCTTTATATCGTATTCGTTGCGCCTCCTTACGCGATTCAGTCAACGTGCCATTCTACAGGTACTGCTAAAAAGGAATTCGCCAATCCTGACCTTCGAATATAGGTAAAACTGTGGGCTCGACCATGCTCCAAGTTTGCACCTCCCCTACTAGAACACTTTTGGTCAAATGTGAATAAACCGAGAGAGCTAGTTTGGACAGGGCATCTGCATTTGTGTTTCTCCCCTATGGGACTCGGTCTATAGCCCCTTTTGGAAAAGTTTGCAGTAGTTGTTGTACCAATGCTAAATACCCTTCCATCTACCTATCTTTAGCCATATACTCCCCCAAAATTTGTTTGATGGCCAACCGTGAGTTTGAACAAATTTTCAAGGTTTGGACAACTTCCAAGCTAACTTTAGGCCGCTACCATGGCCTCATACTCCGCTTCATTATTGGTGGTTGGGAAACAAAACCGTAGGTCGTATGTGTAAGCTTCCCCTGTTGGACTGGTGAGAATGAGACCAATGCCTGACCCCGACTAACTAGAAGCACCATCTACGTAAAGTGTCCATGAAACCTGGCCTTTTGTTATTGATAAAGGAAGCCCGGCTCCTTATGACAAAACCTGTGAAGTCTCTTGGGTATCATATATCCCCTTTGCCAAAAAATCAACTAATACCTAACCTTTAATAGCGGTTCGAGACGTGAAGGTAATTTCAAAATCGCCCAGCTCAATGGCCCATTTAGTGAGAAAACCTGAGACCCCAGCTTTTTGTAAGACAGGTTTAAGCGGGGCATCGGTATAAACAATGGCAGGATGTGCATCAAAGTAAGGTCGAAGACGCCGAGTATAATGAACCAGTGCTAAAGCCAATTTCTCCAGGTTGGTATAATTCTCCTCTTCAGCCTGTAAAACTTTGCCAACAAAAATAGATGGGTCTTTGCACCCGATTATCATCTCTAAGCAAAACTGAGCTAATCACAGATTCAGTGGTATCCAAATACATGTATAACCGTTCTCTAGGAATTGGCATGGTTAAAGACGATAAAGAAGCTAAATATAACTTTAATTGTTCAAAAGCTACTTGACATTCTGGAGTCCAAACAAATTTATCTAATTTTTTCAAATTATTAAAGAAAGGTAAGGCTTTTTCTGCTGACTATGCCAAAAATCGATTTAAAGCAGCTAACTGACCTGTCAAATGTTGTACCTGATGGATTACCCTAGGGGGTGCATTTGTAAAATAGCTTTTGACTTTTTAGGATTAACAGAGATGCCACCTTCAGAAACCATGTAGCCTAGAAACTTACCTGAAGTAGCCCCAAAAATGCATTTTTTAGGATTTAATCGTAATTTATACTGAGCTAACTGTTTCTTAAATATCTTATTGACCAAGCGTTGGAAAGTAGCCCCAGCATTTTTTAAACCAAAAGGCATAGTAATGAAATAATAGGTACCTTTGTCTGTAATGAACGATGTTTTCTCTTCATCCTCCTTAGCCATAAAGATTTGGTGGTAGCCCTTGTATGCATCCAGAAATTTAAGAAAGTGGAACCCAGCTATAGCATCGACCAACATGTCAATCAAAGGCAGGGGGAACCAATCATTGGGACAAGCTTTGTTTATATCTGTAAAATCTATGCACATACACCAGGTGCCATCTGGCTTGGGAACTAACACGGGATTAGCTAGCTATTCAGGGTAATCAACTTATCAAATTATACATACCTTCAACAAGGCGTTGACCCCAATTTCTACATATTTACTACGCTCTCCTCTGAAATTGTGCTTCTGTTGGTCAACCGGCCTATGGCTAGCATCAATGGATAACCTGTGTTCAATGATGTTTCAAGAAATACCTCGCATATCTTCCAGACCCCAGGCAAAGACCTCCACAAACTCACGCAACAAGTTAAGTAAATCATGCTCTAACTGAGGAGATAAATCAGCACCTACCTTGATTACCTTATTTGGGTCGGCGGTTAGGGGAATGGCCTTAACCTCTGCCCCAGCCTCAATCAATCGTTCTAAACGACCTGTGGGATCTTCCAAGTCGGTAATATCAATGATGCGAGATGTGCTGTCCTCCAAAATAGAGGGTGGAGCTCGAGATGTGGGGGTCGACGATATCACCTATACAACGGGTAATCTGGAATACACTTGCTATTTTAACGAAACTGTATAGCATTCCCTAGCCTGTTTTACATCACAACGAAGAGAAGTCACACTATCTATGGTAGGAAATTTCAAAAGCATATGCATGGTAGAGGCAATAGCCTGAAACTGATTTAATCCAGGCCGACCAAGGTACACATTGTAAGGTGATGCCTCATCTATGACCACAAAATCTGTGGTTTCTGTTCGTTTTAGCTGGACAGCTATCAAGTTGACTGGTATGCTCAACTGCCCAGTAGGGATAGCATGGTGGTTGCCAAAGCCAATTAACGGTGTTTGCACTGGGTCTAACCGGGCTTTATGCAACTGACAGCCTACTAATGCTTTTGTAGTAATTATATTACTAGAGCTTCCTGTATCTAACAATGTTTTCGTACTTGGAAATTAGAAATATAACAGTCGATAACAAGGGGATCATCACAATTATAAGATAAGAAATGATCACTATCATCAAAGGTAATGACCGAGACCAAAGGATCTGCCCTATGCTTACCTAGAATACCGTCTCTTTGGCAATATAGTGTTTCCTTTGGCAGTTTGAGTCACCTTGGGTCGGCCCCCCAGCGATGGTGTTAACAACTCCAACTATGGTTGGGTCGATGCCAACACCTGTGTGACACCCCAGATTCCCCACCCTACATACAAGGAGTTGGCTTCACCGGATGCTTATCTGATTCGCACCAGGACTCAGTATCTTTTAGAACAAACCAACCATTCTTTATTTCAAAAATCTTAACTCTATTACACAACCCTACTTTACAAAATTCTTCAAAAATACAGACTAATTTAAATCTTCTCGTTCTTTAACTCCATCCAGCTCTTACGGGATTTGGATCATCCTAAATCAAATAGTGAGCACAGTCATCCATGTACTGAGAAGCTGTAACAATTTTATAGAAAATATAAAACAAAACAGGAAAATGGAATGAGCCCATGCCCAGTGAGAGTTCGCTATTTTCACAAACATTTACCGAGTTGCATAAATTACCCATACATATAATTCAGGCAAATCCTAACATAGAGCAATCATGACCCAAATGCAGTAATCAAAGACATACAAAACAAGAATGAAAGGTGATGAGGAAATCCAAGGCTAAAACAACACAAAATAGGAGTAATAATTCATGAGGTCAACCAAAAGCTCCAATGACCTTAATGAGAAGGAAATGAAGATTACAAGAGTTACCCTACTCGCCATCAAAGTAGAAATGGTGAATACTAATCATTCCAGCTAAGGAAATGGTGGAAATGATATTTCCAAGTTGTGGAAATGGTAACTACAAGTCTTTTCAGTGAAGAAATGGAGAATGTGTAAAATTTGAATAATTTTAGAAGTGAAATGTTTTTTTTGAGCTTCTGAAATGATTCCAGAAGCTTCTACATCTACATCATCATGCTACATCAATTGGGCCGAAATCCATCAAGCCCACTCCTCAATAATTCGGCCAAGCCCACAAGGAACCAAGAGAAGCCCAGATGCATGCAGCTAGGGTTTACTTAAGTTACTAGGGTTTTAGAGTAATTAAGGCATTGTGCATGTTACCTAATTCTCTACATAGTTTTTCCTCTTTTGTTTTTCTGCTTTTGTTTTTCAATTTTTCCTTTTCTTTAAAGGTAAAATCTGAATTTTCCCTTCCTTTTTCCTTGAGAATTTTGTGCATTGCCTTTCCTTATGGAAGCCAAAATTTCTCTTTCTTTTCTTTTACTTTTTCAGCAAGTAAGTTCCTTTTTCTTGCTAATTTTTGTGAGTTACTTAATCTCTTGATTAAGTTTCAGTTTTGTGTTTTCTTTCCTTATTTTTCTTGTAGAATTTCGTGCTCCCTATACCTATAAATAAGGGTGCATGACTTCATTATTATACAGTGATTAATTGATTGATAAGTTTATACTTTATTAATTCACTCATCTTTATTTTGGCTTAAGTAATTTGTATGCTTGTTAATTGCTAAAGTACAGGAACTACAGGCTAATTAGATAATTGCTCTATCTAATTGCATGCTTTTTCACCTATATTATTCTCCACTTGGTTTGAATTATGTGTTTAATTTAACTTGTTAAATTAGTAGTCTGCCGAATCCAAAGGTAAGGATTCTAGAGTTTTGAGAACTGCGTCTTGCATACAGACTTTCCTTGGCAATATTCTGCGTGGAGTTCTTGTTTTCACAAGTTGGAATCAAGGGATCACATCAAAAGGTAGTCGTCAAAGTTCTATATGAATGATTAACGAACTAACCAATTCACCTCGGCATTCCCACCTATATCACATATTCCTACTTCTTATGTCCTTACGTCTTTTTGGGCATTATGAATAGTCAGGATTCCCCAAACGAATCCCTGGCCGTATAAAGCTTATAGACACCTAAATCATACTTAATCATATAATTTCAAATAACGGGAATGATCTCCTAGATTAAGCTGTACATTTTACCTTAGTATATTTTTATAACGTGAATGATCTTATAGATCAAGCTGTACAGTTCCCATTAGCATATTTTTATAACGTGAATGATCTTATAGATCAAGCCGTACAATTCCTCTTAGCATATTTTTATAACATGAATGATCTTATAGATCAAACCGTACAGTTCCCATTAGTATATTTTTATAACGTGAATGATCTTATAGATCAAACCGTACAGTTCCCATTAGCATATTTTTATAACGTGAATGATCTTATAGATATAACCATACAGTTCCCATTAGCATATTTTTATAACGTGAATGATCTTATATATCAAACCATACAGTTCACATTTGCATATTTTTATAACATGATCTTATATATCAAACAGTCCATTTCCCATTAGTATAGTTTTAAAATGTGAATGATCTGATAGATCATTCCATACAGTTCCAACTATCGTATTTCTATAATGGGAATGATCTGATAGATCATTCTGTACCCTAGCTTCTTATCTTAAACTCCTATATATATATATATGTCAAATCAATCGTCCTAATATTCGGAGAAAGCTCATCAGATAACGTACACATATAAAGGCACTCAAGCAGATATATAAACACAATGAAGTTTTCAAATATCAAAATATTTCACGCAAAATTTTTTTTTTTTTTAAAGGTTTATAAAACATGGCATCACAGTTCAGTTCAATGCAATTCATTTATTAATTACATTAAAACGGTATCCATTTTCAGTGAAAAACTCACATCAGTCCGGAGATGCCAGCTCACTAATTTCCCAATTATCAGCATTTAGTAAATATTGAAAGGTTCAGTTTTTATTCTATTCCAAATAAAGTCGAATTTCTTATAAACCCTAATTTCCATTTTTAGACCTAATTTTTCCAAAAACTAATTCCATAATTATTTAATCCCAAAAAGGCATTAATTCAACTTATTTGCGGAACAAAACTATTATAGTAATTCATACAAAATTTTGTAAAATTCCAAAAATAGGGTTTTCCTAGTCCGATCGGTTTTTCCCGATTGAAAATTGAAAAAACCTGACTGGAATCGGTTTTAACCAATTTTCAATTGGGTAAAACCGATTGGAAATGGTTTTCCATTTTTACCCTCTGCATGAATCGGTTTTACCCGATTATAAATCGGCTAAAACCGATGTTTGCCCAGAAAACTTGGTTTCCAAGTTTTCTTTCGGGTTTCTTACTAAACTCCTCCAAAAATCCATTTTATTGCTTCCTTTTGTTGCCAAATCAACCTAACAACATATAGGTATTATTTCTAACATCCTCTAGTTAAGAATTCATGCTAATAACAAGATCAAAACTTAACTTTTCTTAAAAACTTCTAAAACTATAAAACATGCTATATTTTATAAAAATTCCATTAAAGAGTCCATTGAATCCTTACCGATACGTTCCGAATCCTTCTTAACACCAAGAAAAATAACTGAGCTCCCCACATCGATAACACCAAGCAGGCCGCTCCCGCCAGTGGAAGCTGGAGGCTTGGGTAAAGGACCCACTTGTGTATATTGGGGTAATTTCCCGGCTTGGATGAGTCTTGATATTTCTGAAGCCAAATCCCTGCAATCTTTAGTGTTATGACCAATATGTTTATGATAATTGCAATACCTGCTGAGGTTTAACCGATATGTGGGACCCGGTATGGACCGAGCTGGGCGTAATTACCCATGGTGCTGGATAGCCGTATATATGTCCGCCCGTGGTATGAAAAAGGGCTCGATCACCTGCAAGGCATTAACACCGACCCCGGCACTTGGACCAGTATTAGCAGTTCCTACAAAGTTTTGCCTCTTCCCTCCACCAGAGTATGGCACAGGGGAAGAAGTCTTACACTTACCGTAGGCCTCAGAAAGCCCCTTCTCTCGTTCCTGTTTTATTGCTGCAGCATTCTCAATAACAGCAAAATTGGTAGTAGTAACCATCATTTCGAAATAAGAGTGCGGGGGTCTAATGGCTAATTTTGGTGGCAAAAGGTCACGAACGCAACCCATTAATGAATGATCCCATCATAGTTCTATCATCTTTTTCATGACGCTGCCAAGATTCTACATTAAAGTGATCTATATAAGCCTACAACCATTCACCCACCCTCTAAGTTATATTCATTAAATGTGAAATGGGTTTAGATAAGATTTTATTGCCCATGAAATTAGCTAAGAATAAATCCCCAAACTGATCTAGGGAATGAATAGAAATGAAGCTCTTTGGATCTCCTAGCCAAATAGATGAGAAACGCCGGAGATGGGCCCGATCCATCCTTACTGAGTATATCCGAATCCTGGCATGACAGACTGTCTGGGCCTGGCATATCCCATCTGACCTGGCTGAACCCCCCATACCAAGATAACTGAGCAATGAACCGCAGTTACTGACTCACTAGCATTAGCCCCAGTATAATAGCTTGGATTAAACAAATAAGGATATCCAGTAAGGGGGGGGGGGCTGTACAGCTCAATTTGTGCTTACATTATAGTGTTGAAATTGGTTCATATTTGACGGGACCATAAAGCTGGGATACCCTAGCTGACCTCCCTCAGTACTAAGATAACCTAACTATCCCCCTACCCCCCCCCCCCCCTCTCCCCCTCCCAGAAAAGGGAAAGACAGGCCAGAAGCAAGGGGGAAACCGTTGGAAACCCCAAACATTTTAACAACGGCATTAGAAAACCCCTTTTGTATAAATCATCTCCAATAATATGATAATGTTTTGCTTTTCGTCATATTCGTTGCACTTTCTTCCATGATTCAGGCAGGGTACCATCCTGCAGATACTGCCATAAAGGTATCCGCCAATCTTGGACTTCGAATATAGGTAAAACCGTTGGAAAAATCGTAGGTTCGACCATGCTCCAAATTTGTACCTCTTCTACTAGAACACTCTTGTTCAAATGAGAATAGACTAAGGAAGCCAGCTTGGAAAGTGCATCTGCATTTGTGTTTTTTCCCCTCAGGACGCGCTCTATAGCCCACGTTGAAAAAGTTTGCAACAGTTGTTGTACCAACGCTAAATACTCCTCCATCTGCCTATCTTTAGCCTTATACTCCATTACTCCCCCAAAATTTGTTTGACGACCAACTGTGAATCGGAACAAATTTTTAAGTTATGGACCCCCAACCTCCGAGCTAACTTAGGCTGGCCACCATGGTATCGTATTCCACTTCATTATTGGTGGCTGGGAAATAGAATCGTAGAGTGTAGGTGTAAACCGCCCTTGCCGGGCTAGTGAGAATGAGACCAGCGCCCGACCCCAACTGACTAGAAGCACCATCCACGTAAAATGTCCACAAGCAATCACCTTTTACCATGGATAGGGGAAACTCTGCCCCTTGGTATCTGGTACCCATTCTGCTAGAAAATCAGCTAATACATGGCCTTTGATAGCGGTTCAAGGCGTGAAGGTAATTTCGTAATCTCCTAGCTCAATGGCCCATTTAGTGAGACGACCTGAGACTCCAGCTTTCTGTAAGATGGCTTTAAGTGGGGCCTCGGTATAAACAGTGATAGGATGTGTATAAAAGTATGGTAGTAGACGCCCAGTAGAGTGAAAGAGGGCTAAAACCAGTTTCTCCAGGTTGGAAACTAAATAGTTTTTCTCTGCAGCCTGTAAAACTTTGCTAACAAAATAAATAGGTCTTTGAACCCAGTTATCATCTCTAAGCAATACCGAGCTAATCACATATTCAGTGGTGGCTAAATACATGTATAATCGTCCTCCTGGAATTGGCATGGTTAAGGACGGTAAAAATGCTAATTATGACTTTAATTGTTCAAAATCTACTTGACATTCTGGAGTCCAAACAAATTTATCTGTCTTTTTCAAGACATTAAAAAACGGTAAGGCTTTTTCTGCTGACGGAGCTAAAAACTGATTTAGAGCAGCTAACCGACCTGTCAACTGTTGTACCTCATGGATTGACCTAGGGGGGTGCATTTGTAAAATAGCTTCTACTTTTTTAGGATTAATAGAAATGCCACTTTCAGAAACCATGTAACCTAAAAATTTTACCCGAAGTTGCCCCAAAAATGCATTTTTAGGATTTAACCGTAATTTATACTGAGCTAACGTTTCAAGTGTTTCACGAAGATCAAGTAAATAAGCAGACTCATTCCTACTTTTAACAAGCAAATCCTCAACATATGCCTCCATATTTGACCTAACTGTTTCTTAAATATCTTATTGACCAAGCATTGGAAAATAGCTCCAGCATTCTTTAATCCGAAAGGCATAATAATGAAACAATATGTACCTTTTTCCGTGATGAATGATGTTTTCTCTTCATTCTCCTTAGCCATAAAGATTTTTTGGTAGCCCTTGTATGCACCTAGGAAGTTAAGAAATCAAAACCCGGCTATAGCATTGACCAACATGTCGATCAAAGGCAGAGGGAACCAATCCTTTTGGACAAGCTTTGTTTTAATCTGTAAAATCTATATACATGCGCTAGATACCATCTGGCTTGAAAACTAACATGGGATTAACTAGCCATTCAGGGTAATTAACTTCTCGATTAATACATATCTCCAACAAGGTGTTCACCTCAATTTCTACATATTTACTGTGCTCTCCTCCAAAATTACGATTTCGTTGATAAACCGACCTATGGCTAGCATCAATGGATAACCTATGTTCAATGATATTTTGAGAAATACCCGATATATATTCTGGACCCCAAGCAAAGACCTCTACAAACTCACACAACAAGTTAAGTAAATCATACTCTTACTGAGGAGATAAATCAGCTCCTACCTTGATTACCTTATTTGGGTTAACGGCCAGGGGAATGGCTTTAACCTCGGCGCCAACCTTAATGAATTATTCTGAGCGGCCTGTGGGATCTTCCAGGTTAGTGATATCAATGATACAAGATGTGCCACCCTCCAAAATAACGGGTGGAGTTCTAGATGCGGGGGTCGGAGGGATCACCTGTACAACGGGAAAATTGGAATGCACTTGCTCTTTTAACAAAGTTGTATAGCACTGCCTAGCCTATTTAACATCACAAAGAAGAGAAACCACACCATCTATGGTAGGAAATTTCAAAAGCATATGCATGGTGGAAGCAATGGCTTGAAATTTATTTAATTCGAGCCGACCAAGGTACACATTGTAAGGTGATGGCTCATCTAAGACCATGAAATCTATGGTTTCCATACGTTTGAGCTGGCCAGCTATCAAGGTGACTAGTATGCTTAACTGCCCAGTAGGAATAACATAGTGGTTTCCAAAGCCAATTATTGGTGTTCGCACCGGGTCTAACCGGGCCTTATGCAACTGACAACCTACTAATGCCTTTGTAGTAATGATATTACTAGAGCTACTTGTGTCTAACAATATCCTTTGTACTTGGAAATTAGAAATAAAATAGTTAATGACAAGGGATCATCACAATTATAAGATAAGAAGTAATCACTATCATCAAAGGTAATGACCGAGGCCATAGGATCCGCCTTACGCTTACCTAGAATACCATCCCTTTGATGATATACCTGTTTCCTATTGCGGTTTGAATCACCTTGGGTCAGCCCCCCAGCGATGGTGTTAACAACTCCAGCTATGGTTGGGTCGGCGCCAGCACCTGTTTGCGGAGCTCAGGGGTCGGGCTGAGAGCACTCCCGAGCAAAATGACTGAGCTCACCACATCTGTAACATCCAGCTGGCCACTGCCACCCAGTGAAAGCAGGAGGCTTAAGTAAAGGACCCATTTGTGTATATTGGGGTAATTTCCAGGTTTTGATGAGTTTTGCTATTTCTGAAGCTAAATCCCTGTATTCGTTAGTGTTATGACCAATATGTTTATGATAACTACAATACCTGCTGGGGTTTAACCGATCTGTGGGACCCGATATGGGCCGAGCTGGGGGTAATAACCCCTAATGCTGGATGGCCGCACATATTTCCCCCCGTGGTACGGAAAAGGGCTCGACCACCTGCAAAGCATTAACACCAACCCCGGTCCTTGAACCAGCATTAATAGTACCCATAAAGTTTTGCCTCTTCCCCCCCCCCCCCCCCCCCCCCTCACTAGAGTGAGGAACGGGGGAAGAAGCCTTACACTTACCGTAGGCATCGAAAAGCCCCCTTCTCTCATTCCTGTTTAATTGCTGCAACATCCTCAATAACAGTAAAATTGGTAGCAATAACCATCATTTTGAAATAAGAGTGCAAGGGTCTAATAGTTAATTCAGTGGCTAAGGGACGTAGCTCATTAATGAACGATCCCATCATAGTTCTATCGTCTTTTTCATGACACTGCCTAGATTCTACATTAAAACGATCTATAAATGCCTGCAACCCTTCACCCACCCTCTAAGTTATGTTCATTAGATGAGAAATGGGTTTAGATAAGATTTTATTGCCCATGAAATTAGCTAAGAATAAATCCTCAAACTAATCTAGCGAATGAATAGAATTACGGGGCAGGGTACAATACCAATTGATTGCCTGACCTTTGAGGGTGAGGTGGAACGTTATGCAATGATTAGCGTGGGATAGATTAACGGCATCTGTCACACTTATGCATTGCATCCAATGAGCTATTGGGTTGCCGGTGCCATTATATTTATCGATCTTACCTAGACCTTTTTAACCCAGTGAAATAGAGCTATTTGGGTCTCCCAGCCAAATGGATGAGAAACGCGAGAGGTGGGGCTGATCCATCCTTGATGAGCATATCTAGATCCTGGCATAACTAACCGTCAGGGCTAGGCATATCCCATTTGACTTGGCTGAAATCCCTCCCCCCTCCAACCCCAATACCAGGATAACTAAACAATGAACCCCCTGGCTGCTAACCCACCCGCATTAGCCCCAGTATAATAGCTTGGATTAAACAAATGAGGATATCCAGCAGGGGATTGTATAGTTCGGCTTGTGCCTACGCCAAAGTGTTGAAATTGGTTCAGATTTGACTATATTTTGGAGAGAAATGTAAGTATTCTTTTTACATATTCACGATTCATATATGACATATTGTTTACTCAAAACACTTTGTTCGCGGTTCATTTGCCAACCTTATCATGAAACTGAGTTGAGTGAACTCCCTTCCTATTATTTAAGTTGATTGGAAATTTGAAATGCACATGTGTCGTTGATCAATTTTGGTGTTGTAGAGTTGCATACTCCAGATAGAGTAATACGACAATTTGAGTTATACCAATCTGTGCCACAAGATATTGGCATAAGTTCTACACTTCACCGTACTAATCGTAGAGGACGGTCAGGAGAAAAATGGGCCGAAAAACATTCCACTCTCATAGAGTGGTAACAATCTGCAGAAGAGTGCATCTGTAAGGTTGTTATTGGTAATACACCACTATACTATCATTCTCCATACATGCAATGGTATTTTAGAATCACTCAATTATTAATAGGCAATCCATCTCATCGTCTAAACCAAGGGATGCAACCGTTTGGAGCGTTTGTTGAATATTGGGTAAGTTCACTTCGCAAATTCATTAACATGTACAATTTAATTTTTATATTTTATATAATTTCTTTTCTTTTTTTCCATATATATACAGAGTCAATGTTTCACTCAACTTTACAGGTCATTGGAGGAGGTTATAGAAAATTTTTACATAGATGAGTATCCTACTGAATCCAAGCTTCTTAATGTACACGATTTGTGTGCTCGCGCACTCGATGTAGCTGGAGAGACTCTTCGGATACAAACTACTGATAGTCAAGCATCGACTTCTCGACCTACACAAGGGAAAACATCCTTCTGGCAGTCTGTGCAGGGTCGAGCATCCACGTCCACACACGACCTTGGTGAAACATCCATATCAGCACACAATAGAGAGGGTGATGATTATGACTCACAGAACAATGATAATTATTTTGCCCATTACACGGTCCATCAAGGTGGAGATCTTTCACATTGTCAAGCATCGACCACACACCTAAGGCATACTGAGGGTTACATGAGTACCGATGCTGATTTGTTAGGTGGCTAGTTACACCATCGTGGAGAACAAACACCGCGAGAACATATCTTTCAGGCTTTTGGCAGACACAACATTTCACATAACACACATTTTCTTCCAAATGTTTATGAGCGTTATCCACAGCCTACTAACAATGAGGATGGCTCACTTCATCTCTCTTTACATGTTGACACATTGAATGCTCAAGAACCCAGGAGGAAACAACCGCATAGGCCGAGAAATCCTCCCCCTTATTGGATGGGAGGGTGCCTTTGAAAATATTATTTGGATGATGAATGTTTATTTTGAATATTTAATGGATGGTTTAATGTTTTTCCTTTTGCTGGTTGAGGTTGAATAGTTTTTCTAGATAGTAGTTTGGGATGATTTTGTACTGTTGTTGTGTGATTGTTTGTTTTAATGGTTGAATCGATGTGTGTGTCGTGATATAATTGTAGTTTGATGTGAATTGTTAACAAGGAGTTTGATCCAGTTACAGAGGAAACTCTGTCCATTTTTTTTTATTAAAATTGTAGTATGTCAAAACTTTATTGTTTACAAATATATTTTCTAAATATATACAAAGTTGGTAACTTTATTTCAAAAATAAAATAGCAAAATATATTATGTTTTCACTATTATGAGAAAATCGATTTGCCAAATTCACTTTTTGGCAATTGTGTATAAACCAAAATGAATTCGGGATACATCGTTTCTTTTTTTAAAAAATTACCACAATTTGAACAAAATTATTAAGGCAAATAAGGAAACGTAGCAAATGGTGTGTTGGAACTTTTCAAACAAACATGCTTTTTTTTTAATATTCCGAACACATTCAAAGCAAGTGTAAAATAATGGCCCTCGGCCACTTTACACAGGAAGTATAAGCGAAAGCTTCACTTTCTTTGAAAATTTGTGAAATGCAGAAATCGTAACAGACACTTTCGCTTTCTGTGTAAAATGGCCGAGCAAGGGTCATTTTGTACAGAAAGCGAAGCTGGCAACTCAGCTCTTCGAGGGCCATTTTATACCAACTTTGCTCTCTGTATAAAATGGTCGATGGTTACTTTTCAAATAAAGTGAAGGTGACCTTCGCTTTCTGTGAAATTTCCTGGATACCGGAAATTTTCAACCTTCGCTTTCTATGAAAAGTGGCCAAGGGGCCAAAGTCGAGCTATTTTGTAAGAAAGCGAAGTTGTATAAAATGGTCACTTTTCAAGGACATTGAAGGTTGCACCTTCGCTTTCTACGAAAAGTGGCCAAGTGGTCAAAGTCAAGCTATTTCGTCAGAAAGCGAAGTTTCGTTGAAAATTTCCTATTCACCCAATTTCCAAATAAAGAGAAGTTGTAAACTTCGCTCTCCTTGAAAATTTCCCCTTCACCCAATTTCCAAAGAAAGTGAAGGCCTTTGCTTTCTGTGAAAAGTGGCCAGAGAGCCAAAGTCGAGTTATTTTCTAAGAAAGCGAAGTTCCCGACTGGACTTTCTTTACAAATTTCCGCATCACCAAATTTCTAAAGAAAGAGAAGTTGCCAACATAGCTTTCAGTACAAATTTTTGCTTCACCCCATTTCTAAAGAAAGCGAAGTTGAAACCCTCGCTTTCCCGAAAAGTGGCCAAGGGGCCAAAGTCGAGTTTTTTCTATGAAAGAGAAGTTATGGACCTCACTTTCTTTGAAAATTTTCACTTCACCCAATTTCTTAAAAAAGTGAGTTGTCAACTTCGATTTCAGTACAAATTTTCGCTTCACCTAGTTTTGAAAGAAAGCGAATTTGAAACCTTCGCTTTCTTTGAAAAGTGGCCAAGGGGCCAAAGTCGAGTTTTTTCTAAGAAAGCGAAGTTATAGAATTCAGTTTCTTTGAAAATTTTCACTTCACCCTATTTCCAAATAAAGCGAAGTTGCAACTTCGCTTTCAATACAAATTTTCGCTTCACACCTAGTTTCGAAAGAAAGCGAAGTTGAAACCTTCTCTTTATTTGAAAAGTGGCCAAGGGGCCAAAGTCGAGTTTTTTCTAAGAAAGCAACGTTATAGACTTCGGTTTCTTTACAAATTTTCGCATCACCCAATTTCTACAGAAAGCGAAGTTGTCAACTTCGCTTTTAGTAAAAATTTTTGCTTCACCTAGTTTTGAAAGAAAGCGAAGTTGAAACCTTCGCTTTCTTTGAAAAGTGGCCAAGGGGCCAACGTAGAGTTTTTTTTCTAAGAAATGGTAGTTATAAACTTCGGTTCCTTTGAAAATTTTCACTTCACCCTACTTCCAAAGAAAGAACTTCGCTTTCAGTACAAATTTCAACCTGAAACTATTTTCAAGGAAAGTGAAGTTCATAACTTCGACTTCACTAAATTGGGAATTCCCCAAAAATTTTTGTTATTTTTGGAATTAATAAAAAAAGACATTATTTTATGGAAAAAATTCGGTGTTGCAAGAGTGATTTTTTTTTCTCTTTTTTTTTTTTAAATTGTAGTTGAATGCCCACATTATAAAAAAAATTTAAAAATTAATAGAAATTACTAAATTATCATTTTAATTGTTTTGGAGGGCCCTTTTATTTATTTGGTCCCAGGGCCTCCGAATCTTTAGGACTGGCGATGTACACTGTAATAACAACGATACAAAAAAAAATTAAAAAATAATAAACTTAATTCATTATATATTAATCTGAAACGCAATTCTTCATAAGCTAAACCGATACATAATATGTTAATTGGAGGCTAAACTCATAACTACTCTACGTTAACAGCTAAACTCAGTACGCGATACATCATAAAACTAAGCTTAATATCTGTATTTTTATAACATAATTGCGATACTTCAAAGGCTAAACTTGATACTGCGTATTAACACCATCATACAAGCTTTTGTCTAATCTATTAATCCTTAAAATTTTTAAAAAAAAGTTTTATTTTAATAGCATTTAAAATACATCACATAAATAAATTATTACGTTTTAAAACTTAATCTTGTATGTTTTTCTAAAATTTTAATTATAAATATATTACAAATCATATGTTAGAAATTTACAAAAGAAAATTGGAAAACATTTATTAAGATCAAGAATTAATGTTTAGAAAAGGAATTTATTTTTTTTATTTCTCTTTTATTTCTAGATCGATAACCCGGACACCTTCAATTCAACTGTGGATTGTGACTGTGTGGTAAGCACTAAACAGGATTTTTTGTCCCCAATATCCATTTTGGACATAGAATTACCAAAATAAGCAAAAAAAAAATTTTGGAATTCCCAATGCATAGAAAACGAAGACCGCATATTCCTTTTCAAATTTGAAAACGAATCTGCTGTCTTCGTTTTCCCAAAACAAAATAAAAATAAAAAACAATTAAATTCGGTTAGAAACGAATTCTAATCACATTTTACTTCATTATGTACTTTTTGCACCATTTAGAAATATTTTCTTTTCTTCCTCAAGTGGGATATTATCTGTTAGCATATGTTCTATGTTTTGACCAATAAAAAGAACTTGTTGGCCCTATGCGTGCACATTTTCTAGTCTTTGAGACTGACTACATCAGTGACGAAACTTGAGTTCTAAAATTGAATGAGCCAATAGCAATAAAAAAAAAATTGTAGGGGCACAATATTAATATAACTTTTTTTTATACTAAAATATAAACACCTATTAGTAATAATAAAATAAAAAAAAATCTTGCGGGGACAAAGCCTGTCCAGGTCCCCATGAAATTCCACCTCTGGACTACATCTTCTAAAAACAAGAAATAGGATTCTTGGAGTGAAAAATAGCTTTTCTTTTTTCCCCAAGACAATGCAGATTCATGTTTTGATTTAGAAATTATCTGATTTTGTTGAAGCAGGCAAAAAGATTGTGTAAGTTATTTTTCCTAGTGCTTGACCTTTATAAAATGGTGTTTTTTTGTGTAATGTTCGAAGCCTATCTGAAATGAAATAGACAAATAGAAAACGAATTTGGTGGGATCGTTTACAGGGAAAAACGAATCCACCAAATTCGTTTTTACCCAAATTTGTTTTTTTTCTTTTGTTTTTAATAAAAAAAATTTTGGAAAATGAAAAACGAATTTGTCGAATTCGTTTTCTATAAATTGGGAATGAAAAAAAAAAGAATATTTTTGTAATTTTAAGCGCCAATTTAAATATTGGGGAAAAAAAATCCCACTAAACAGGCCATGTGCGCCAGTGCATGATAAATCATATTTGGCACCCTTTTACACAAAATGACGTCACTATAATTACGTATATATAATGACGTTATGACGTTATATTTCCTCATTTCTCGAACTTTGTTTTCCTTTCTGAAAAGATAAAGGGCATGGGCGGCTGCGGCTGAGGATATTGTCGAAATGGTCCCTTTAATTACTTTAACAGCAACGTATTACTGAACAGTGATGGATATATTATTGTCGGATTCGATATGAATAGATATTCTCAACATTAATCTTCTCTACATTTAATTATTTGTACGACTTATTAACAAAAAAATCACTAAAATCTCAATTCAAACTCGTTCATATCATGCATCCTTACCAAAAACAACTTACTGTTCAGTGAGGTGTGAAACATGTAAACATGAATTGATTCTTCGTATGATTTTATGTTTTTCTCAGAAAAAATTGCATCATTAATACATTTCTTCTAACTGTCACTTTAGAGGAAATTAAGCCAAAAAAAGAATGCCCCCACCCCCACTTCTGTTCACGTGAATGAAGTAGCTGGGAAGGCTCTTTCAATTGATTTTGTGATGATTCTTTTCTTGATTCCACAAAGAAAAGTCATCAAAATCCAATGACTTTCATTGACAAAATTGATGGACATTAAGGCTCCGTTCCTTTTGTGATTGGATTGGAAAATTTTTGTTTTCGGAAAGCAATTTTTTTTTGATGAAATTTCTTTTACGGATTTGTGTAGGAAAGAGAAGAAAAAATGTAACGATTATATTATTTTTTGAATTTATGTGAGTGAAGATTTAGAAGAAATTTTAAATTGAGTTAAAAAAAAATTTTGTTTTGTTTTAAGTAAAATTTTTAAGAAAAAAAAATTTGATTTTTCTAGAATGTAAAATAAGCTTGCCTAATTGTGTCCAAATTCAATGTTCAGCGACACGGTGGTCCACAGAAGTAAAAGGGTTGCGCATGCTTATATTGTAGGGTCCTCCATTATCCATATTTGTAATTTATCACCTTAATTTCTTCGATCTCAATCATTTGTTTTCACCATATAAATTGAAAGTTTGGTATTTTTTTTTAGTTTGTGACCATCTCTACCAGGCAGTTTTCTCAGTTGCAAATCAATATGGATGATGGCAATAACCGTGGAGGAGACGGAGGCCGCGCTCAAGGCGGTCAGAACCCGCCCGGTGGCGGCCAGAACGGGCAGGGGAACGTCCCGGCAGGAAACAGAGGAAGGATGCCACCACCAAAGAGAGGGAGTGTTCTGAGAACTGTTATTTCAGATATATGTAGATCTTCCAATCAGGTGAATTCATAGTTCATCATTCATATCTTATTATGAATGAATAATGATCCAACCTAAGTGGAGGTTATGCTAGAAACAATTGATCCCTCCTTACCCTTTTCTGTATAGTTTTGGATGCTAGCTAGCTATATATTTCACTAGTGACACTAGTGTTTTGGGTGTTCATCTGATTTGCGGATCGGATCAGATCAATTGATTAAAAGTACTACTTATTGTGTATAGTGTGTTCCTCTTGGATTGGATCCGTCGGGTCGGATCAGTTGATTAAAATGGCTACTCATTGTGTAGTGTGTTTTTGTTAGCATCTTACTATGTACAGTTGTATGTTATGGTTCAGACAAAAAAATGAATCTTGCTTGTGAACATGATGATTCCTTCCCAGATTCTGTTTTGCATTATCTATCTATATCTATATCATGAAAATGGGTACACACAGAATGTGGCAATGACGTCTCCTTTTTTTCTGGGAGAACCATAATTAGACTCAACCCCTATGGCTCCGTTTGGATAAGTACTTCAAAAATATTTGTAGTGTTCTAAAAGTATAAAAAACTTAAAAATAATGTTTGGACAACAAATTGCAAAATGTTTTAAAAAAATAATTTTAAGTAAAATGTTTTTAAAGTACACTTTTTGAAGTACACTTTAAACATGTTTTATAAAATATTTAAAAAATTTTAAAGTCATTTTAAGTTAAACTCGCGGGTCGGCCTGTTCTGCCCCCGATCCGCCCCAAAACCCGGACCCACCCCGACCTCGCCTCAACCCAGCTCCGCCCCAACCCCAGTCCCACCCTCTGCGCCCATCCCCGACCCGACATCGGCCCCACCCCCGTTCCGACCTCAACTTCGGCCTCGCCCGGAAGCCCCGACCACGAACCAGGACCCCGCCCCGGCCCCGAACCCGACCCCGGCTCCGACCCCCACCCCGGGTCTGGACCCCGACCCCCACCCCAACTCCAACCCCAAACTCCGACCCCGACCCCAACCCCAAACCCAACCCCGATCTCGAACCCGACCACGGGCCCGGACCCAACCACTCCCCGCCCCCGGACCCGACCCCGACCCCGCCCCCGGACCTGACCCCGAACCCGACCCCGAACTCGACCCCAAACCCGACCTCGACCCCGACCCCCTCCCAGGCCCCTACCTCGCCCCGACCCCAACCCCAACCCCGACCATGCCCTCGGCCCAGCCCCGTCCCCCGACCAGACCTTTCCCCGGCCCCCAGCGCGACTCCGTCCCGGACCCCGACCCCTGCCCATCCAATAGAATAAAAAATAATTTATACACTGTAAACATAATTTTTATATAATTTCTTGCATCAAATATAATTTAAAAATATATATTTTTCAAATAGTTGTTCAAACATCTTTTAAACTATTTTTAACTCAAAAAATGTTTTTGTAAAATACTTGTCCAAACACATATTTCATTAAAAAAAAACTTCAAAAATATATTTTATAAAACGTTTTTGAAAAACACTTTTATAAAAATGTTTTTGAAGTACTTGTCCAAACGGAGCCTAAATCTTCATTCATTCAACAATTTAACTTCTGTTCTTGAAGACCAAAATAGCTCCTAAGGGAATGCAAATTGATTTTAACATGTATTTTTTCTGTCTCGCTAAAATATTTGATTTTTAGGAATAGTATATTAAAACCCATAAATAATTGTTTTTTCGAACTATTTTATTGAGGTAGAAAAAGATAACGTTATCAGTTTGTTTAAGGGATAAGCAAAGTAATGAATAAAAGATATAACAAGCTAGGAAAACAAAAAAGAATTACAACAAAAACAACTAGTAGCTAGGAAACCCCAATTGATGAGCAAAGTTAGCCAAACCAGCTACACCTTTCAAAGTTTTTTTTGTTTTTTTTCTTTTTGAGGAAAAACCTTTTAAAGTTAAAAGAAAGAGAAGTGGAAAAATGGAGTGTGTTTCATAAATATTTTGGGCCAATTTTAAGCTTTTGAAGGCGAAAGAACAAATCATCCAGAAAGAAAATAAAGACAATTTGTCGGCCATGGAAAATTCAGCTATGGCTAGTGTTGTTAATGTGGGAAATTGGTCCCACTTCGAATGATGATGATGTCCCAATTGGCCCAACTAATGAAAATAATTTATAGGTTAATATTGCTAATGCGGATAAGCACGTAATTAGATATTTTACATGTAGCTAATAATTATTAAATGGTAATACTTTTGTCCTGCTCCAACAAATCATAAAATTGGTAGAAATGATAAACTAAAATAAATGAAATTAGAATTGAGAAATAGAATGATGTAGAAAAGTCAGTGCATCGGACTTGAGGTGCATAATCGTTTTTCTTAGGTGAATATATTTTTATAATAGTTAATTTATTTTATTTTATTTAAGAACAATTAAAATAAATAAATAATTACCATCACAATTCAGTTAACTTGTGATAAAAGAGTCATCTTTTCGAGTAATCAACTTCGAACTATATTCCCAATATGATTTAATTAGGAAGAAGAGAGGAAAAAAAAAAATTTAAATCACAAGATGCATATACATGTCAACTAATTATCACAATTTTTCACAAGAATTGATGTGTCATGCATTAATTGGTTAATATTGAAAACTTTAATAAAATAACAAATTATTTGCTAATTTTGCGGAAGGTGTAGCTGGTTTGGCTAAAAATGTCATTTTCCCTTTATAATTATGAGTTACAGGTTTTCTTATGTGAACGGTTTCCATCAATTTAGCAAAAACCATTCAATTGGTTTTGGCTCAAACTAATCATTACGATTTCTTTGAGTTATTATAAATTTTCAATGATTTGAACGGTTTGTAAAAGGCTTCGTGAGTATAATAAATATGTGTGGGGTTTTTCTCTTAAAAAATATATAGAAAGAAGAGAGGTTAAGGGTAGAGTTTACACTACATATTGAACATATATTTATATCTATGGCAAGACGACATTGTGTAAATCAAGTTACCTTCGATTAGCTGTACAAACTATCGAGACGTATATAACTAGTATGTTGGGCTGCTAAATCCTAGGGTGACAAGCTAAAAAATAGCAATCTGCTGCAGCGGATTCTTCTGCAGGGGTGCTTTTGAATCACTAAGAACATCAATTACGCACCTCAACCTATGCCCCAATAGTTAAACTATTGGAGGCGGTTGCATGTTGCACCTGCCTCCAAAAATATTATCTATTGGAGATGCACCGGCCTCCAAAGCTTTGGAGGCGGGTGCATCCAATAGCTATCTAATTTTCGCCTCCAAAGCTTTTTTGTAAATTTTTTAATAGTGTTTCGAAATTCTCTTTGTTTTGGACTGTTGAAAGTTGAGAATAATAGTGAAATTTTGTCGAAATTCGAGTAAGGCGATAAATTAATAGGTAATAAAAATCAGAAGTTTTAGAAGGAAATGTATAAATATATCCTTTCGATTTTAACTTTAAATACATAAGTATATGTAGCCTAGTGGTAAAGTGATTCTGCAGGCGTGAGTTGATTCCTACCGAAACCATAAATTGAAGAAAAAGAAATTAAATTTTTTACTAGAGGAGTATTACCCGCCTCAAAAAAAAAAATTTGGTAATTGGAGGCAAGTGCAAATTAAATAATTATTAGAAGCGGGTGCTAATCCAATAACTATTTAAATGGAGGCAGGTGCAGGCCCTTCCAAAGGGAGGCGCCCGCACTGGAGGGCAGCACCCGCCTCCTATGTCCCTTAGGACCCACCTCTCTTAGGAGGTTTTGGCGTAGTGGCAGTATAACACCCCTAGAGGTACACTTCATTAGCATGCATTGCTAAAAGAGAATTGTTCATCATACACGATGTCATTTTACCATGAGTTGTAATAAACACTAAGTAATTATATCTATAATTAAAGAGTGAAACCTCAATAATTATCGAGAGATTAATCGATGCATCTGCTCCATCACGTAGGATTGTACAGCCAGATACATTTAGAGGAGAGTGTTATTTTGGGGAAAAACAAATGCACATGCAAGGGCCCATGAACTAATAAAAATTAGAATTATCGATCGATGATTGGTTGACTGCGCTATTTTTAAGGATACATCCAATCCACTCAATAATTCTCTCCAATAATTTGATACATTCTATACATTATAGTACAAGCTAGTATATTACCTTTCCAAGAATAGGGAAAAGTTGCATTTTTGGTACCTAAATTTTTGCATCTTTACACTTTTGGTATCAAATATTTGTGCAGTTGCACAACTATTCTTTATGTTTCTAGTTCTTACACTTTTAGTCATGAAACCGGCTGTTACTTGTAGTGGTCAAACGAGTACTTAACGGTATTTTGAGAGTCTTTTGCATATTCCATATTCTTGTGTGATCTTAACAAACAAAATTCTAATGTTTCCATTAAAAAGGGCAGCGTGCAACTTTTTAATCAAAAAAAAATTTAGACAAAGTTACAACAAGACACTTCAACGATTAACAATAATGCAACCTCCCGATTTGTAGTAGATGAAAAAAGGACGTGTGAATGTAGTAGAGAAGCGAAACTAGCAAAGTTTTGGACGGAATTCAACCTTGGAAAGAGATTATTCTCATGTCTGAAATGGCTGGTGAGTGTCCAACGAATTATTGAAATGATGAACTTGGTATGTTAGTATGTTTGAAATGAAAAATTTTGAATTAAATTCAACAATTTGTTGTTCTTGGTCCGTTTTATAGGATAGATGTGCTTGTGAGGTTTTTAGTTGGCATGCTCTAGCAATGTGCAAGCATTCAAAGTCCACAATTCTGTGTCTCTAAGGAGAATTGATAAGAACAAGGAATAAATCAAGAGGCTTAAATATCTCCAGATCCAGTTGCAATGGTTGGTTTTGGTGATAGTTATTGTAGTTATAAATTTTCAAAGAGGATCTTTAGCTAGGCAGAAGATTAGAGCTGAATTTAGCTTACCTAGATAGGAACCATTTACAAAGTGGTTTTTACCATCTTTTTCTGCTAAAGAAAAAGAGAATATTCAAGAAGAATTTTATAAGTTCTTAGGGGAAAAGAATATTTTATTTCCTTTTGTGCCATGGTTTGTATCAAATTATATTAAACCATATATCTCTGTTATAGAAAGAGATTATAAATTGTCAAATGGCAACATTTTAAAAAGTCAATTTCCTCCTCAAGGGTCTTTTCAAATTGAAAAAGATAAAGTCACATTAAATTTTAATGCCTTTTCTAAATCATTAGAATAAAATACTCTACATGTTACTATTAGACAGATCAATAAGATAATAGAACAACAAAATTATACGAATATATATATTTGATTGTCTTAGGTGAACAAATTATATCTTTACATGAAAGGATTGATAAAATTCTTAATAAAGATAATCTTAGTCTGATAAACATACAGAATCTGTTAAAAGGATTAAAGCTAGAGTAAAATCTCTTCCTTGCTTAATGATAGCAAACCCACATTGGGATAAAATTATAGAAACAGATGCTTCTGATATAGGGTATGGAGGAATTTTTAAACAAATATCTCTTGAGAATAAACAAGAATTTCTTGTTAGATATTATTCAGGAAAATGGTCTAATAGTCAGAAGAATTATGCAACTATTGCAAAAGAAATCCTAGCAATAGTTAAATGTGTGATGATCACAAGTTTATTATAAAAACTGATTGCAAATCTGCAAAATATATGTTTAATAAAGACTTTAAGTATGATGTTTCAAAATAGATGTTTGCAAAATGGCAGGCTCATTTAGCCCCATTTGATTTTGAAATTCAATATAAAAAGGGTGAAGAAAATAGTCTTCTAGATTTTTTAACAAGAGAATATCTAAATGAATAATTTATTAAGAATTTGTTCTAATTACAATTTCTTTAATTATTGTAGGTTAATGATACCACGAGGAAGGGGTTCTGGCCCCTACAGAGGAAGAGGAGGTAGAGGTAATATCCTTGCCCAGCATGGACAGAAAAAGCTTGTAGTTGAAAATATTGCTTCAAGCTCAAAAGGGAGTATTTCTCCAGATAATCCATTATATCAGGAATTTATGGATTTTATAAATCAAAAGAAGGAAGGTAATACTGCTTCTTCTTCTTCTTCTTCCTATGCTAGAGTATTAAAAAATGAAGAAACTGAAGATAATATTTGTTCTTATCAAGAGAACTCTCAAAAAGAGATAATATTTCTTTTGGAAAATAAAGATTTACAGTGGGATAATGATCCATGGATGCTTATGCAAAGGTAACTTGATTCGGCATCATATGCTGAGACTGCTTATAAACAAAGAGTTTATTATGAAAATATCCTGAAATATTCGAGAATTTGTGAAATTTCACATTTTACTTCGGCAACACCGAATATTTATAATTTTAGTAAAATCATCATAAAACAGATAATATCTTCTGATGAATGGGATTTATCTACCCTAAAGGATAAGGAATACCTTCATCCTCAACAAAAAGTTTTGATTAAATTCAAATATTGGGATTATATTGAGGCGTTATCAAAAGTTTTCTTATATGAAAACCAGAAGAAGAAACATTCATGGTTCATAAAAATTTGTGGGAAGAATTATATTAAACCCATACCAAATTGGTTTTTAAATTGGTGGATAATTTTTGGTCCATCTATAAAGGTTCTCCCTGAATCCTTTAAAGTATTATATGTTGAATGGGTGAAAATTTCACCTAAGTTATTAGAATTTGATCATACTACTCAATATTGGGATGATAATATTGGGCCAATGTATTTCTTCATGGAGTTTTCTATTCCATGGATCTGGAAATGGAATCCAGAAGTGGGTCATACTCAGCATAACATCCCTTGTCTCAAAAGAGTTAGTTATACTAAATTTTGGGATAAATTAACAAAGACAGACGCAGCAAAAGGAGGATAATATGGCCAGGAATTGATTGATCAAATCAAGGAGAAGTTGCAGGAATACCAACACCAGCAAAAATCTCAACAAAAGGAGGAAATCGGTCATTTCCAACAAATTTCAAGAAGGTTGCAGATGCAGAAGAGAATTAATTCCAGAGAAGAAATAATCCAATCATATATGGAGCAGCTCAAGAAAAACTTGGCGAAAAATTTAGAAGATGCAAAATCAGATGTGTCAATGGCTTCTAATAATAGTTAATGCCTTGCAAGAGAATCTCAGGATCCAAATGATGATGATCTGGATCTCGAAGAAATATTTTTAGCAGTAGAAACTGTTGTCACTAGCTTTGCTAGTCAAAATTCAAAAAAGCCAGCATATGAAGACAAAAGAAAAAGAAAAAGTTGTTTTGATAAGACGACTCAACATCCGTTATTATTACGGATTTCAAAAATAATAGCTTGGGTACTGTTGCGGATTACAAATTTAAATTTTCAAATCCGTTTGTAATAGGTGTCAGGTACGGCGATTAGCGCCTATAAATAGCTTTGTTTTTGTTAGAAGGAGGCATCCTCTCCTTTGCTATCTTTTCATCTTTTCTTTTACTTGGATCTCTCCTCATCCCATTTCTCTCCACTTTTCACTTTCTTGTAAAATAAAATCATCATCTTCATATTTTCGTTCATACTTGAAGGCAAAATAACGAGTAAGTTTATTATTTATTTAAAGTTTTCATAAATTTAATATTTTGTTATATATTTAGCCTAATGGAAGGCTAAATTATTAAGTGTTAGACTATGATAATCAATTTGCTTGATTAAGCTATGGATTTATGATTCTGGCATGAAGAGATCTCTCTAAGCTTAGATATTAATTATCGGTTTAGGTTAGAACAGATAAATCTGGCACTATTAATTATTCATGATGAGTCTGGATGTTGCCTATTGTAAGCTGTGTGAAGGTGTTTTAGGGCTTTTTCTCCACTTTTGGATAATTGATTAGTTGACGTTATTGTTATGTAAATATGCCTTATAACTAATGATTAATATCTTTGCCTAGTGAGTTCAGTTCAGTTTGGTATCAGAGCCATAGGTTATGAAAGCAAATGGTTTCATAGTTTAACACTTTTCTTAAAAATAAATATATTTCAGAAAAATATTTTTCAAAATAAAGATACTGTTAAAAACAGTATAAAAACATAAACAAATAAAAGTTATACATTACAACATGACTCTAATATAGGAGGGAGGGAGTCAGAAAAGTCTTTTGAAACTTTAAGGTCTGATTCATAATTTTTACAAACCTTTAGAGTCAGTTAGACCAAGCAGTCACGTCCTTCGCTCAAAAAACCCCTAGCCGCTCGACAGATAACACAGACTGCGTTTTCCGGTCACCATTGAAGCACGCTCCAGCTCGATGGCGGCCTTCGGTTATCACCCCCTAGGTATCTTCAATCTCAGTCAACAATAGATGAGATGCAACCCAACTGCTGTTGGTGATTGATACTTTCTGATGCCTTTTAATTTTTCCTCTTTCGTGCACAATTGGTCCGAGTCTTCGACTGTGGTTATTGCTGGGTTTCTTCGCATTTGGAATTGTTTCTGCTGCTTGTTTTTGCTCTTTTGGCCGCTAGTTCATGGACTGAGAGTCAGATAGATCACATGCTTCTACATTTTAGATGGCAAAATACAAATAAACCTTTGATAAGCTTCAAAAATCACGCACAGTTTCAATGTCGAAACAGTGTATCAGTTGTTTGGGTTTCTATTTGATTAGCTTAGCCGTTTCTAAATTAGAGAGGCCTTACAGCTCAGTGGCGGAGCCAGACCAAAATTTCAGTGGGTGCTCAATAATAGGCCGAGCCAAGGTTTGACGTGTTTATTTATTTATCGAGCCTAAAATCTTTTTCATATTCGTTTATTTATTAATCGAGCCGAGCTGAGCTTGTTCGTGAACATTCGTGTGCATTCTATCTCGCATTAACTAACAGAAAATTGTAATGTTTAATTAATTTAATATATTATATCAACTTGCATAAAAATAAAAATTCAATTTAAACTCATATATTGATATCTATATACATATAAATATATATATATATAAATATTCAATTATTTGTATTATTTAAAATTTTAATATTGTAATACTTATTTTATTTATATGATATAGTTAATATTTTAATCGAGTCTGTTCCTGAACATTAACGAGCTTTCAATACCTTATTCGTGTTCGTTTATTATAGAGCCTAAAAATCGTGAACGTTTTTATCGAGCCGAACTCGAGCTTGCTCGTGCTCGTTCTTAGCCCTACTCGATAATATAGATTTTTTTACCCCTACATCATTAAATCATCATATGTAACTATTAGAGTATCAAATTGATAACTCATAAATTTTCATACAATTTTAAAATTTTGTTTTTGATAATAACTATGGTTGATAAAGGCCTTTAGTTAAATACTAATTTTTTTTTTATAAAAAAATTGGTTTCTAATACAAATATTTAATTGATTTGTGTAGTTATACATCATTGAAAAATTATTTGACTAAAATTACATACAATGAAAATTTTGTTTTTTGAAGGAAAGGTTGTCATCACATGGAGTTGTCAGAATTCGATAACTGGTTTCTCACAACTATTTTTCAAGCTATTTTCTTCATCAAAATTTTTGAAAATTCAATGAAGAAAATTAGACGAAAACTACAACTAAAATTATTAATAAGCCTACAATCAAAAGTAATTTAATAATAAATAATAGATTATAAACAAAATTAAATATCACAAATAAAAATAAACTAAAACTAAAACAGAAAATTTTAAACTAGAGAAAATAAGAATTGAAGGAATGAAAGTGGGCCACGTGGAATGGGTGATCTTTTCATGTGAAAAGAATGTAAGGAAAATATATTTGGACCATTTGGCTATGGGCCTCAGGATTCGATCTCTCATTTGGTTTTAATTGAAAAAGAAAAAACAAAAATAATAAAGGAAAATAGCTACTCTACTCGTCTTCTTCATACGGCCGTCTTCTTCCCTACTTTCTTCCCAAAAAAGTTGCAGGCAACGGTACTGCTATAGTCTCTACATACGGCACCTGTGAGCACGGAAGGGGCGGTTTCTTGGGGTCTGGGGGCCGCTGCGGGTTGGGGTTTTACAGGTACCAAAAAATTTCAACACTAATACCACTCTAATTTTCCGGTGAAAGGGGAGGCGGCCGCACCGGCTCGCCTCCCTCTAGATCCGCCAGTGCTACAGCTTGTCACGTAATAGTTAAGATTGCTCTGTTTAGTGGTGTATTTTTCTTCTTGAATTGCTGAACAAGGAGTGCTGATTCTTCTTCCCTGGTGAATAGTGACGAGTTGATAGTATTTCAAGTTCCATTTTCAGTCCAAGAAATATTCTCGTAAAAGTGGTTGCTTTAAGATTAGTGAATTTTTCCTATTTTAAGGTTTGTATCTATTTGGTGAGAGGACTAATGGTTTTTAAAGTGGACCTTAGTAGTAGTTGATTCTAAATTAATGTAATGAAATGCTGACTGTAATTATGTAGGCAGTTAGAATGTGGAACTTCGATATCAGTATTGGAGAACTGGTTGCTTAAGTCATTTTCCTTAAGTCAGTCCAACCATAACAAATTAAGTGAACTACTTTAGTGGGGATAATGATGAAAGATTGGAAGAAAGAACTGATACTGTGGGACGATGTTTAAGAGTGAATGACGTAATGAGATGCAAAAATGAGCTTTATGCTTATATTTCATTTAAGACACTTGTTAAGTATGTTAAGTACCTATGATCCTGCTTGAGTTAAAATTAGCACTTGAGGAACAATAATAATGCCATTCACGTGCATTTGTACTGGTGAAGATAATTGAAGTTCGATTAGTTCATGGTTGTTTGAAACTTGAAGTCTTTTCTTTGGTAAATATCTCTACTAATAATGAGTAAAGAGGGTTGAACAGTTGTATTTGAGCTGAATTTGTTTTTCTATTAGTTCTGTTTTAATAGAATGAGAATGTGTGATGATAATCTTGATTATGATTAAGGCCTTCTGTTTTTAACTGAAGGCAATAAACTATGCCAACTTCTAAAGTAGATGTCTGGTCTATCACTTTCAGTTTTTTGTGATTTTTGTTCTCTGTATTTCGATAATTCATATTAAGGTGAAATCATGTAAAGGCTAGAATGCAAGTACATGTCTCAACTGAAAAAGATAGCGATATATAATCCCTATAGTTGACTCCATATAGTGGCATATAGTCTTAGTTGTATTTTGGTAGTTTTGTTTTTTCCTAATCATAATATTTAGGTAATTTACTTGCTTTTGTCACTTGGTTAAGCTGATAGCAAGTGAAAGAAAGAAGAAAACCTTGGCCTAACCCCTCCTCCGCTTGCTTCCGGCTGTTTGTTCCTGTAGGCTCCATCTACCGCTGCCGTGGGCTACACAACACATTTCTGGTAAACTTTCTAACATGTTTATCGTCAACTTATCAAAGAATCACCTATTTCTGCCTAGTAAATTTGATTAAATCCAATCTCCTTTTTAGGACTTTAACCAAATGGCTTACCTGCAATATGGAAGAAATGTCCTACGCCGCGGATCAAGTGCTGGGCCTCTGAACCCATTTCTTTTTGCTGCTCAAGGTGTTCGGTATAGAAAATTAGAAGTCATCCTCACTTCAGTAAGTGTAAAGTTAAAATTTTTCTTTTCGTTCCCAAGAATGAATTTTTTATTACGTCCTCATGCTTCAGTTATTAAGGATTATTTGCATTGAATTTTTGGCACTTATTGGGTTACTCTTGTGTTATAGTCCATACACAAGCTGGGAAAACCAGGAGATACAGTGAAGGTTAAACCGGGATTCTTTCGAAACCATTTGATGCCAAAATTGCTTGCAGTTCCAAATATTGAAAATTTTGCATACCTTGCTAGAGAGCAGCGCAAGGTTCTTCTTTTTTTTTCTCTTCATTTTTGACTTTTTGTACCTTTTTATGCATGATTTGTTGGTTTTGATATGGATTCCCTTTTTGTAAGTTTGTGTCACTAATTAATGAGCAAAAAGAAGGATTTTCCCTAAATAATTTTAGTAGATTCTAGGTCTTTTTGTCTGTTTCTTTTGTGGATTTTATACAAACTTATATAATACAAATGCTAAGTGGAAGGAAATTAGAGCAGATTGTGGAAAGAGTAAATGAGTTAAACAAAAAGGCTAAAGGTGTTTCTGGAAATAGGAATCTATGGAAATGAAGCAGCAGTCATTCAGGAATGGAGCAGTGGTTTTTCTTTACTTGCTAAAACATAATATAGCAAGGGAAAATAACCCTTCAATTTTTGAATGTTTTGAAATATTAGAATGATTATGCATTAGGGCTTCTGTGGTGGGGTTTTTTGTCGCTTTATTATTTCACTTTCTTTTTGGTATGAGATTTAAGCTCATAATCTCCTCTGGGAATTTTGACTTATTCTTATGAAGGAATGAAACATTAGATTTTCCTTAACCGATTCAAATGAATAAGATATGAGTTTAGCATTTATTCTGGAACTGATTTGTGTTGGTATATGGCTTTAGAATGTGTTGCAGAATGCAACTAATTACATCATATGGATGCTTAATTGTGTAATTTTCTCTTTATTTAGAAATTTATAATGTTTTGTAGCTAATCGAGTCTACAAATGAATACTGATATATGCTAAATGGGATTAAGATAGGGTTTTGCATTTGTGTTCAATGCCTCTTGCTTTTCAATCATTTTGGGTGGGGAAAAAAACATGGAACGGTGAAGTTTTGGGCTGGTGCAGAGTTGGGCTCACATAATCTTCAAGTTAACCTCTCTCTTGTACTCCTTGGGGGTGGTATTCCACCTTTTGTTTCTTTGTGCAGATTATACGTGTTCATTGTTTTAATTTCTTTTCTACTGGGACTTGTGGATTAGCTTGCACATTATCAACTGCAGGCTTAAAAGTTGGCTACCCGGTTTCTTTTACTGCCATTTTCGTTTTCATTTATCTACAGCTGATAATTTTCGTTATTTAGAGTTATGAACCTAAAGAAGTTGAAGAGGTTAAAGTGGATCTCCCAAAGACTGAGCAAGACAGGATGAGAGAATATCAGGCAGCAGCAAGACGCCTTGATAGTGCTACATTGGTGCGCATCTTCTATTACTTCTCTTTGTTGTTCAAACTATTGTAAGGCTGCAGTCTACCAATTATGGCGCTTTATATTTCTGAACGACTTAATTTTATCTTTTAGGGGTTCTGTTAATTTAGTAGTCTCTTCTTGATTGCCTCAGTAGGATTTTATTTCATTAACTTAAACCCAAAGGTTTTCAAGTAATTTGTGCATCAGAAACTGAAATGTTATGCATCTGTCCCTTCTTTTGTTTGGTGTGTAACTTCATTGGAAATCTTCAGGTCCTGCGTAAGTTCACTTTGGTAGAAAATGAAGTTCGTGAACCTGTGTCAAAGGATGAAATTGTTGCCGAGGTATGATTTTGTCCTTCTGACCCATTTTCTGTAGGCATCTCTATTGCTTTTCTAGTTAAACGTCATTGGGATAAATGCTTAATTGTATTTATTTTGTTTTCACTATGTGAGTTATTGTTGTCACACAGGTCTAGTCATGTTAATAATGGTGAACGTGTGAGTTCCGCTCTGATAATATCCTTTATAATGCCAGTGTTTGACTAATCCTGCTTGATTACTACCTACAGCTAAATTTCGCGTTTCATGTGCACTTTCCTTTTTTCCATATATGTGTTAGTGTCCAATTTTTGTGCAGATGACCTTGTCTTATGTTGTTACTCTTGACTATATGCATTATCTGAATTGGATAGTCAAAATGACTACTTTTTTTCCCATGGTCTTAGACTTACAACTATGATTGGGTTGTTGGTTGTAAATGGGATAATGAAAGTCTGAAATGAGTGGAAATTGAAGCATAAGCTATAGGTGAATAGCTGGCAACATCTTTTGCTACTTCCCCGTCTGATTTCACCATTCGTTAGAACTTAAATGAAGACCTCAAGGTATGTAGCTGGGTCTAAAAGTTGCCCAGAAGCATTACAACAGGGGATCAACTTGGAGGAAAGTTGATTTTGAGAAGTAATGTTCTGTTATCTTTGTGGAACCTGATATGCTTACTATGTTGGCACAGCTATAGGTGAGCTGGATAAGAATTATAGATACTGGAAGCATAAGGCAAAAGTTGTAAGGATTAACACTTTCTGTGGTAGGGGAAAGTGTGAGTACAGTGGTTGATTCCGAATGCTTTCGTAGTTGTGAGCCTTTTAGGAGTTGTTTCTGGGTTGCATTATTCTAATAGTTACCTAATTGTAAGTCTTATTTGTTTTAGTAAACGATAGGAAAAAGGGCTATTCATAACAGTGAATAGGGTTCCACATATTTAGGCAATTTAAAGGTTATATAAATAGTTAATCAAGTTCTCTTTTTCTTGTAGAAGATTGATCCAGTTTTATCTGTCAACTTAGTTGTTACCAGATTTTGCCTATGCCTAGCATGTGTAGACAACATCTCCTTGTCCTGAATAAGAGCTGCATGATGTTACATAATAATACTTCAAGAAGGTGCTATATTCGTCTCACCCATCCTTCCTAAGCTGTAATCTGCACTGCATTATTTGTAAATTTGAAAGTTAAATTTGTTGTTTAAGAGAGATGCATGTAGCATCTGTAACTCTTGAACCTGCCGCTTTACTGATCTTTTATGGAGCTGTATCAGGTTGCAAGACAGCTGTCGGTGCGCATCGAACCTCAAAATTTGTATCTCCCAACTCCATTGTCAAGTTTTGGAGAGTTTGAGGTGCCACTCCGGCTACCAAGGTCCATACCATTGCCAGAGGGGAAGCTGCAATGGGTCCTTAAGGTTAAAATTCGCAGAAAATGAAGGGACCTATTTGTACCAGCCAATTCTGTAAGAAAAATAGGTTATTTACTTAGTTTTTGCATTTGCTAAATTAGCATATCCCAAGTTAAAAACAGCTCTCACAATCCTGTCCAAGAACGGACACTCTTTCAAGCTTATAAAGGTCCGAATTTGGAATCCTCTTCCCCCTCTTTGGATTCGGCTATTAGTGACTGCTTTATGTTGGCCAAGGGTTATTCAGAAAAATTGGATTTCTAGAAATGAATAAATTCTCTTACAGTGTATCATTATATAATTTTGATTTTTTTTTTTTTTTTGAATCAAACTATAAGTTCATTAGAGGGACTCCTCTTGCTATGCTGTTTTGCTCATTTTTGGAAAAATTCACCGGTAGTTTTGGGATTTGATCCTAGGAACATTTGGGCCGCCCCCTTGCCCTTAGACAAATGAGGTGTACTAGTTGGATTAAGCACGGTAATTGGTTAAGAAAATAAGGTCTGTTTCAATTGTCTTTTGTTTTTTTTCTTTCTTTTTAAATTTTTATACCTTCATTAACTGAAGTTTTCCTTGCCTTTAGATCTTTGGATCAAATTCAAAGACTTTAGTTGACTATTATTGGCAGGAAGAACCATGGTGAGATTCAGAAAAGAGGTCAAATCATCCAAGTGATGCATTACTTTTACTCTCTCTTATAATATTTTGGCCATCTTCAACTATTTTTTTCATTTTAGAGCTACATTTTGCATCAGCTATAGTAAATTTACTTTAATTATTTTTGTATAAAGAATATTTTATTTAAATTCTCTTTCATAATTATTTTATATATATTTATATTTATATTTTTTTACACTATTTCACTATATCTTACAAAATGCCCTAATCCTTTTTTTGTTTTTTTTTTTTACGTATTCATTAAATAGATAATGAATGTATTCAATTGAAAATAATACTAAACTACTAATTAATACATTTCACACCATCTATTCACTAAATCAACAATAATAAAAATATAGTAAGAGTTACCCCATAAATTTAATAAAAATATAACAAACAAGTAATTAAAGAAATTAAGAACTAAACTGCAATTTACATAAATGACATATATATGCAGTGCAAAGTGCTTTTATCTCATAAAATTCCTTCTTCTTTTTTTTTTTTTTTTGTTTAATATTTTCTCCCATGGACTACAAAATGCAGCCGATGACCTTATTAATTCATCATGTAGCAACTTAAGTTATATTTAAGTTTGTAAATCACTTATATTAGCTTAGTGTCAAATTGGCAACACTAGACTAGTAATTTGAATTATATAAGTGTGGACAGATCACTTAGAGTACTATAACATTTCGAATTCGTGAGCCATGTAAAAAAATAGTCACTCCTCATTGACATTTGAACTTTTGAAACTCCAATATAGTAAGAGCAAAGTGAAATTTTGGTGTGCCATTGAAGCAAACCAACAACCAAAACATGTTAGAAAAAAGCAGGCAAAAGTGAAAAATATATGATGATAACTTTTATATTATAACCGTTGGCACAACGGATTAATTCAACAGTAGTACTCTCCCGGCAACATTGTTTCAAATTCTGATAAAGCGGCAACGCACCATCTTTTAGACTTTTTTCACTTTTCCTCCCATAAATTCAAAACTGTTTCTCAATCCCCACACCCTTTAAACAATTCCCAGATTAATCAAATCTCAGTTAAGTCCGACAAATGGGTTCTTGCATTAGCAAATGCAAACCCAAGAAGAAGAAGATCAAGAAAGATTGCTGCAGTTTCGATCAAGATTTCTGCCACGTTCACGACAAGCTCGTCGTGATTTCTCAAGCTCCGGCTCCCATCCGTAAACCAGTTTCCCCTTCCCCTTCCGCAGCTTCCAGCACTTCGTTTTCCTCTGTTTCCGGCGGAATCGGATCCAACTCCAGCTCCGAATTCTCCACGGTTTCGTCGCTTTCTTCGTCGTCTTCCGCTTCGGTCTCCAAAGACCGGTCGTTCTCAAACGAGTTCTTGTGGGCTTGCGCTAGAGAAAATCCACACGTAATTGGAAGAAACGTGATCAGAGGAAGCCTTGATCAGAAGCCCGGTTCGAACAAATATGACTTTCGAAAACAGGGGATTCCAGAAAGTCCGATAGCGACGCCGAAGAAGAGAGCCCGCGCGAATTCGCCGACGCTCGTGAGGCAAAAGAGCTTCCGGAGAGAGCCCGACAAGGTGAATTGTTCTCCGAACGCTTACCATTTGCCTAATCGGACGCCGGTGCGATCGCCTTCCCCGAATCGGAGATTTACAGGGGAATCCTTCAGGGATTCCAGAAAATCTGCTGTTCCTAAGAGCAACGCCCGGAGTTATCTGTCTTCTTCGCCGAGCTCGAGGAGGGAAAATTTCAAGATTCCTGAGAGTCCAAGTTACGATTTGAGCAAAACCCGAAACGGAAAAACCGAAGTAGGAAATCAAAAGGAATTGGCGGCTAATCAGGATGTGGAGGCTATGGTAATTGAGGACATTAATAATCCTCTTATAGCCTTGGATTGTTTCATTTTTCTGTGAAAGTGAGTTTGTGTGAATCTTTTTATGGATTGTTCATAGCTAGCTTTGTTTGTTTAAATCATAGATATATACTGTTGATTGAAAATCTACAAGCTTGTAGATAAAAACAGATATTGTATCTTTTTATTTGGTTTTATTTTCTGGATTGACTAAAATTAATTGAGTGTTTCACACTATTATTATTATCATTATTATTATTGGGTGTGACCGTGTTTTTAGGGTAATTTCTCTGTGTTTTGTAAAATATATATTTAGGCTTCTTTTGATAAAACTGAAACCTGAAGTCATTAAGTTAACATGTTTGATAAATTTTAAAATTTAATATCCGAAATTATGAAATCTGAAAATTAAAATTTAAATCTTATTAAGTTATTAAAAATTTTAAAAATATTTTATTTTTAACATTGAATTTACTTATATTGTTAATAAAATTATAAAAAAAATAGTTATAAAATTAATTTATTTTTATTTTTCTCAAATTGATAAAATATTAAAAACATAAAATAAAATAAAATAATGATACGAAAAATGAGAAAATTGAAAAAGGAAAAAAAAATATTTATTCAATTCAGATTTAGTGATAAGTGATCCACTCATCACTTATTTCTTAGGCCGAAATTATACTTGTTTTTTAGACCCACTTAATTAATTAAGTTATTCTAGTTTTCGTTATCAAACGCACTTAATCGATTAAGTACTTAATTCCATAATCATTTAATCAACTAAGACTTATCACTGATAGTTACCAAATGAACATAATTTAAATAAGTTCTTAATCATTAATTTTAAGGTAAATTACATTTACCTCTCTCTCGGTTTGTGAAAACTATCAAAACCCCAATGTGGTTTCATGAAGCTACCAACACCCTCTTGACGTCAAATTCTGGCAAAAACTTGCATTCAACCTGGCAAATGATTCGACACGCACCACTTTCCTTAAGAAATATTGCATTATCCAATATTTTAAGGGCCAAAGTATCATTTGTGGAATTGTAATACTGTCTGACAGGATACTGTTTTACCTAATTACCAAAAAAAAAAAAAACTTGCGTTTTGAGTTCAGTTTTTTGACTCACAAAGGGGCAAATGTAATATTACGAACCTAGAAAGGGATTTTGTTATATTTTTACTCGGTCCAGGGGGTGTTGGTAGTTTCATGAAACCACATGGGAGTTTAATAGTTCCACAAACCTTAAGGGCGGTAAATGTAATTTATCCTTAATTTTAAGTGCTATTAGTTATCAAACGAAGCCTTAGGGCCTGTATGGAAGCACCTCTTGAAAGGTGTTTTGGGCAGATTATGGTTGCCATCAAAAAGTTTGTTTGGTTTATAGATCATTTTATCTCATTTGAAGATAATTTTGCAAAGGTGTTTGGTAGGAATTTTTGAGAAATGTCCAAAAACATTTTCCACATCAACCCAAAAATCTCAAGTTCGTATCATCACCAATAATGTTAGTAATTTAAAAGTATCTTTGATTTGTTTAAATTTTTTTTTTTGAACAGTAATTATGTGATACTATTCACTAGTATCAGTATTAATCAATTCATGATTAGAAATAAATAATGAACTTATAAGAAAAAAATCTCAAGTTCGTATCATCACCAATGATGTTAGTAATTTTAAAACATATTTGATGTTTGCAAAAAAAAATTGAACAGTAATTATGTGGTACTATTCATGAGTATCGAAATTAATTAATTCAGGTTTAAAAATAAATAATGAACCTAGAATTAAAAAAAATCTCAAGTTCATATAATCACTAATGATATTAGTAATTCAAAAGTATATATGATGTGTTAAAAAAAAAACACACACACTTGTGAATAGTAATTATGTGGTACTATTCACGAGTATAGGTATTAATTAATTCAAGTTTAGAAATAAATAATGAACATAGAAGGAAAGAATCTCAAGTTTGTATCATCACCAATGATGTTAGTAATTTAAAAGTATATTTGATGTGTTCAAAAAAAAAAAAAAACACTCGTAAATAGTAATTATGTGGTACTATTCACAATTATCAGTATTAATCGATTCAAGTTTAGAAATAAATAATGAATATAGAACGAAAAAATCTCAAGTTCATATCATCACCAATGATGTTAGCAATTTAAAATTATATTTGATGTGTTAAAAAAAATTTTAACAATAACTATGTAGTACTATTCATGAGTATCGAAATTAATTAATTCAGGTTTAGAAATAAATAATAAACCTAGAAGGAAAAAAAATCTCAAATTCATATAATCACTAATGATGTTAGTAATTCAAAGGTATATATGATGTGTTAAAAAAAAACACTCGTGAATAGTTATTATGTGGTACTACTCACGAGTATCAGTATTAATCAATTCAAGTTTAAAAATAAATAATGAACATATTTGTATCATCACCAATGATGTTAGTAATTTAAAAGTTGAGTAATGATACACTCCTCAAATAATATTCTCAACTTTCTTAACTCAAGTGAAGTGTCATGCATTCATTGGTCAATAATGTAGTATTAATAATTATTTTATAAAAGTGTAGCCAATGAATACATGACACCTCACTTGAGTTAAGAAAGTTCAGAAAATTACTTGAAGAGTGTATCATTACTCTTAAAAGTATATTTTATGTGTTCAAAAAAAAAAAAAAACACTCGTAAATAGTAGTTATGTGGTACTATTCACAAGTACCGGTATTAATCAATTCAAGTTTAGAAACAAATAATGAACATAGAACGAAAAAATCTCAAGTTCGTATCATCACCAATAATGTTAATAATTTAAAATTATATTTGATGTGTTCAAAAAAAGAATTTTAACAATAATTATGTGGTACTATTCATGAGTATCGAAATTAATTAATTCAGGTTTAGAAATAAATAATGAACCTAGAAGAAAAAAAATCTCAAATTCGTATAATCACTAATGATGTTAGTAATTCAAAAGTATATTGATATGTTAAAAAAAAAAAAAAAAAAAACACTCATGAATAGTTATTATGTGGTACTATTCATGAGTATCGGTATTAATCAATTCAAGTTTAAAAATAAATAATGAACATAGAAGGAAAGAATCTCAAGTTTGTATCATCACCAATGATGTTAGTAATTTAAAAGTATATTTGATGTATTCAAAAAAAACAAAAAAAACTCGTAAATAGTAATTATGTGATACTATTCACAAGTATCAGTATTAATCAATTCAAGTTTAGAAATAAATAATGAACATAGACGAAAAAAATCTCAAGTTCGTATCATCACCAATGATATAGTAATTTAAAATTATATTTGATGTGTTCAAAAAAAAAAAAAAACACTCGTGAATAGTAATTATGTGGTACTATACACGAGTATCCGCATAATTAATTCAATCTCAAGTTTGTATCATCACCAATGATGTTAGTAATTTAAAAGTATATTTGATGTATTCAAAAAAAACAAAAAAAACTCGTAAATAGTAATTATGTGATACTATTCACAAGTATCAGTATTAATCAATTCAAGTTTAGAAATAAATAATGAACATAGAACGAAAAAAATCTCAAGTTCGTATCATCACCAATGATATTAGTAATTTAAAATTATATTTGATGTGTTCAAAAAAAAAAAAAACACTCGTGAATAGTAATTATGTGGTACTATACACGAGTATCCGCATTAATTAATTCAAGTTTAGAAATAAATAATGAACATAGAAGGAAAAAATCTCAAGTTTGTATCATCACCAATGATGTAAGTAATTTTAAAGTATTTGATGTGTTTTTAAAATTTAAAAAAGAAAAAAAAAACTTGTGAACAGTAATTATGTGGTACTATTCAAGAGTATCAGTAATAATTTGATAGAAAAAAGATTCCAAGATGAAGAAATGAAAATTTTGTAATGCCATACAATATCTTGAAACATATCTTAAAACACATTCTAAAAATATATTTTAAAATGTGCTTCTAAACAATATTTTAAAATATTTTTTAAAACACATTTCAAGAGGTGCTTCCATACAGGGCCTTAGATTCAACTGAACATTAGAGACTTATTGAATGGCATGGTAAAACATCAGGGGTTAAATGAATTATTGGTTTTAAATTATATTGACCCGTGGTTTATTTTGTATAGTCCTAGAAGTGTCAAACTTACTAACATTAAGGACAAAATTGTCAACACAAAACATTAAAAAAAAATGTCTAAAACTACCAAATAACCGAACATGTTGGACCAAATTTATTTATATATTTATTTTTGGGTGTATAAAGTGTCGAAATGAAATGTCAAAAATGACCAAAACTCAATATTTAATAACTAGTGTTAGAAAGAAGGAAAAAGAACAGATAAATGGAAGAAAAAAACCTTCATTATTTATCCTGTGTTCTGTTCTTGTTGATCAAATTAGGAAAAGTTGACTTTTTTTTTCGTACCTGGCATTTGTTAACTGACCAGAAAGTATATCAACTGTCTCCAAGCCCAACAATGAAAGTTGGAAAGAAAAAGGAAGGAATATATTCGTTCGGCCTGCTCTCTGCAACGGGGTAATTTCTCGCCGGCCGACAACCTCCAGTGATAATCTGCTCAGATTCTACCGTGATAACCCTCCACTATGCAAAGGGGCTTTGCCCTCACGAAGGCAACACACATGGAAGGGATTCCACCGGTCTGGCCAACTTATCTTGCTTAAGGTATGACCTATTTAATCATGGGTTGCCATGGATACATTGATTTTTCTTTTTTTTAGTCCTGTGAAAGTGAAAGTAGAATTCAATTTTGTTACTATTCAAGAAAAATTTAGTTGGGTGTTGAACTGTGTTTACATTTAAATTTGGTGGAAGAACTACAAACGGAGATTTCATCTGTAGCTATTCTAATTTATTTATTTTTGTTTAAGCCATGTTTGCATTTAAAATTTGTGGGAAAACGGCAAATACGTTGGTGTTTCTCTCTCTCTCTCTCTCTGTGTTTAAATCTTTGAATTTTTCGTTTACCGGTGGTGGATGGTGTGGTGAGAATTCATGAGTGTGAAAATATCCGCAAAAAGTTCCTTGAACCTTTGATGAAAATGCAAGTGTATTCTATTGCTCTACCCAAACTATTGAAGGCTCGGGCTTTGTAATTATACTTGATTGAGGCAATATATTATGCTAATGTTTAAGTGGTTGTTTGCTTCAATCCCTTATTGTTGTATATGCTTGCTTAGTTGTGGGATTTTATGTGAAACTTTGAACTTCATACTCTTGCTTCTAACTGGTTAATATATTTGTTTTTGGCTCATCAGATTGTTATTGGGTTAGATCTGCATTACAACTTGTTCATTTTGATGGTGATGCACTAGTTTCTGCTTAATGACATATCTACTCAACAGTTAAATTTTTCTTGGTTTTCCACTAATGTTTACTATGCTTTCCAGTGGTAATTCAGATTTTGTATCTCTCTCTTTCTCTGCCTTTGTGACTTCTTGATGGAATTTCTAGGCTATGATAGTAATAATATGATCCAGAGGTCAACCTATAAAGTTCTTCTCTTGAGCCTGTCAACTGGGCACTGGTTTAAAAGTGCTTTTTCTTTGGGTGAGGGAAGAGGGAGAACCTTTATTTCATATGCTTTTGTTGGAAGTTTCCTTCACTAAACTCTCTTGAGCCTGTCAACTGGGCACTGGTTTAAAAGTGCTTTTTCTTTGGGTGAGGGAAGAGGGAGAACCTTTATTTCATATGCTTTTGTTGGAAGTTTCCTTCACTAAACTTCCATTCAGTTCATTTGTTGGCAAAAAGCAAATTTTATGGTGGTTCTCTGCCAAGAAGCCCGTCAACTGCATTTCTTACTTCAGAATATATTTTCCCTTGTTTTCTTGTTAGGTTAACAATAGCAATACAGTAGTACTATTAGTACTCTATTTCTTCTTAATGTTGATAATATATGATACTCTATATTGAAGGCTATTAAATAAGTTTATTATATGTTAATTTTATTAGCGTTTTTGCCTTGAAAATATTTTGATGTTTCTTCGTTCATTAATTATATTAAAATTTTATTTTAATTTTAATTTAAAATAAAACATTGCCTAGTATTATGATATTAAATAGTATTATAATATATAGTATTCTATTAGATATAAACTTGATAGGATGCTTAGTGTACCCCAATATAAAATTTGATCTACGATTTAATAGAACAATAAGAAGTGTCCTATTAGATTTATTTAATAGCATGCTTTGAAAAATATCAAATTTGATTCATGAATTAATGGGACTCTTTGAAGCTTCCTGCCAATTATACACATAATAAGACGCTATAAAGCATCCTGGTATCTAATTTAGTTTATGGTGATCAGATTTAAAACATTCTATTAGTTATAGACTTAATAAGACTTTTCAGAGAGCCCCATTAACCCGATTAATGGGACTTTTCTTGCCGTACTATTAATTGTAATACCCATTATGACATACACATCCTATTAGTTTGTGACTTAATAGGACATTTGATGGAGGGAGTGTCATTGTTGACATTCTTTTTTTCTTTTTCTTTTTTTCACAATTGCAAATGGCTCGATGGGATAAGATTTTGTCTCTTCCTGTCCAGAACCCTCCAGCTTTGAAATTTTCTTCCAATGATCTTGTGTGGTCAACGGTGGAAGGTTGGCGTGACAATATAGATAGAGTTTGTCTCATTCCATATGCTAGAGTGGATGACTTTGTTAGGGGTGAATCTGCCAATGAAGATTGTCCAACAAGATTCCATGTTGAAGCCAGGAGAAAGAGATCTTCTAAGATGTCTTGCAAGCCTAAAGTTAATGGTATTCTTGAATATATTTTGTAAGTCTGGTAGACCAAACACAAGAGAGAGTGCACATGTCACTTCATTGTCAAGCGCTTAATTGCAGAGCCTTCAATTGCACTTATTATTTACAACCAAGATAAGCATATAGATAAGAAAGGATTGCCATGCCATGGACCACATGATAAGAAGGCTGCTGGAACTCAAGCGATGTATGCTCCATACATCACTGAAGATCTCCGTTTTCGTATTTTATCTCTCTTATATGTTGGAGTTTCTGTAGAAACCATCATGCAAAGACACAAGGAGTCAGTGGAGAGACAGGGAGGTCCTTGCAACCGTGATGACCTCTTAACACACAGATATGTTCGCAGACAAGAGAGGAGCATTAGGCGATTATCATATGAATTGGACAGTGATGATGCAATAAGCATCAGCATGTGGGTTGAAAGTCATAAGAATTGGGTTTTCTTCTATGAGGATTTCTCTGATTCGCAGCCTTTTCACCTTGGGTATTCAAACAGAGTGGCAGCTACAACAAATGATTAGATTCGAAAATGGTCACCTCTTGGCTTCTGATTCAAGGTTTGGATCAAATAAATTGAAGGTTAGTTTTCCATTATTATATATTTTTATCCTTTTACTTTTTATTAATGAATAAATTTATGTTATGTAATCTTACCTTGGTTTTTAATGGAATATATCCAATACCCTATTCAGTCTTGTTGTATTCAACTCTGACAACAAGGCTATTCCAGTAGCATGGATAGTAGCACCTAGGTTTGCGATTGGAGATGCATATAGATGGATGAGACTCTAGGGCTGAGAACGAACACGAACGTTCACGAACAAACTCGAGCTCGACTCGTTAAAAGCTCGGTTCAAAATCGTTTATTTATTAATAAATGAACACGAACAAGATTTTAGGCTCGAATAATAAACGAACAATAAATGAACAAGGTGCATAAAAGTTCGATTACGTTCGCGAACAGCTCGATAAGAAGTTCGTTCAAAGATCGATAAAAACTCGAATAAAGCTCGATTAATATATTAACTTTTATAATATATATTTAAATATAACATTTATTATATATTATTAATATATTTTAATGAATTACACTACTTGGGTATAAATTAAATATATATAATTTTTGAGGACTTTTTTATAAATTAATAAAATAAACCCTAACTTATAGCACTGCACTATCCCTTCGTTCATCAATCGGGAACGCCATTCATTATCTCCCGCTCCCAGCTCTGCAGCATCCAATTTGTTCATCCAACAGGTAAACTTCCTTTTCTCTTCTTTTACATTTTGAGTTTCCTCTTTACTTTGATGAAGATTATGTCTCTTTAGATTTCTCATGGTCTACAGCTTTCGAAAACTGCTTAAACTCTATAGAGCAGCATTGCTTTTCCAATTTGGATATTTTATTTTTATATTTTTTCAAAAAATGCCAATATTATGACTTTTCCGGTGCCTCCCAGTTAGCTTTTCGGTTGATCCCTTTCTTCATGGAGGGAATCGTGGGCGACTACTCCCTTTCTTCACGGACCGAATCGCGGGTACCTCGCAGTTCTTAAATTCCTAGCCTCCAGAGTCGGGTAATATTCTCTTCTTTTTTTTTTCCTTCTATTAATAACCTCTATAGTACTTTCTGAAAATTAGTTCAGAGTGATTTTTCTACCATGGGTCTTACACAATTACACATTATTATAGCTATTTTCTCTTATGGAGTTGCAAAGACATAGCCAAGATATAAAGAAATTGAAAAAGTGAGAAGATATGGCTTTTGAGATAAACATAGGGGCTTAGTTATTTTTTATCCATTCAAAATTTCTTATTAATCCATTTAAATTATGCTCTCTTTTGTAGTGAGCTCTCTTTCATTATTAATGATAAAGAAAAAGTTAAAATTAATGATCGAGATAATGTATTATTCTACTCTCTATATTAGTTTATCATAATTTATTATGATTTTTTACATGCAAATGTTTGTGGCATGAACAGCTTAAAGTTGATGGAATTTCAAATGAGAGATTCGATGAATCAAGAAAGAAACTCAATGATATTATTGTAATATCATTGAGTTTTAGACTCCCAGAAGGGTCGAGACATATTATGATGAATGATGGTGTATTGATTACAAGAATAAGTGTTGAGGCTATTCAATATTCTTTTATATGTAATTTTTGACAATTCTCCAATACTCTCTTCTTTGTTTTTTGTTAAAATTTAAATAAGCTTGTCTCACCACTTTTTGGAAGGATGCAGAATAAGCAAGGTTTTACTATAATCATGTTGTTGGGTAAGTTTTTTTATTTTTTATTTTTTACATTATATAATCTTCTATGTAAATTTTAAATTTGATTGTGATGAATATGATACGTAGATAGTAAATTTTTCTTTCTTCTTTTATTGCTATTAGTGTATATAGTGTAATTAGAATTAACAAGTGGATAGTTTGTTTTGTGTTAGTAGAAGATTTTTTATTTTTATTTTTTATCTTGATTTGACTTTGATATTAATTTTAAATTTGATTGTGATGAATATGATACGTAGATAGTAATTTTTCTTTCTTCTTTTATTGCTATTAGTGTATATAGTGTAATTAGAATTAACAAGTGGATAGTTTGTTTTGTGTTAGTAGAAGATTTTTTATTTTTATTTTTTATCTTGATTTGACTTTGATATTTTCTATCAATATGGGATCTATATCTGTCTCTTCCAGCTCGGATTCAACATCAATAATGAATGTTGTTGATGAGCAAGATGATGCAGAAGTGAATGTTGATAATAGAGACGACGGAAATCAAAATTTGGCCAATGATGATGGAGAAGAGGACAACATAGGTGGTTATGGAAGAAGGAAAAGAAAGAAGACTTCTAAAGTTTGGATAGACTTTAAAGAAGTTCCAAGTTTAAATAAAGATGGTTCAATGCAAGTTGCTTGAAATCATTGCCATGCTTTATTGGTAAAGCCTAAAAGTGGGACTACAACTACATTCCAAAGGCATTTACAGAGTTGTGGTAAATATAAAAGAAGTTTGGCAAAGGGCAGCAATTACTCACTGTATCACCATCAACTCCTGGGACAGAAAATTCAGAATCAGGGGGGCACATAAGTCTGAAAGGTTGGAAGTTTGATCAAGCAAAGGTTAGAGAAGTTTTTTCTCATATGATTATGGTGCATGAGTTGCCGTTTCTATTTGCTGAATATGAGCTTTTTAATCTTTTGATGAAGACAACCTATCCTGAATTTAGAGGCATATCAAGATTTACTTTGAAAAATGATTGCATGACTAGTTATGAGATTGAAAAGAAAAGGACTGCCAATCTTATAAAAAATGCTAGTAGGGTTTCTATCACCACTGACATTTGGAAATCTGAGCATCAAAAGATTGAATACATGGTTGTGACATGTCATTTGACAAGTGACTTTAAGTTGCATAAGCGTGTGTTGAATTTTGTTAATGTGCCTCCTCCTCATAAGGGAGAAGCGGTGTGTGATGCATTATATAAATGTTTGGAGGAATGGGGAATTGAAAATAAGTTGGCCACAATCACGGCGGATAATGCTGCTTATAATGATAAAGCATTGAAGTTGTTGAAGGAAAATCTTACAATGGATAGGACTTTACCTTATTGTGGTGGGATATTGTTCCAAGTGAGATGTTGTGCTCATATTTTGAACCTTTTAGTGAAAGATGGCATGGATGAGATTGAGACTTTTATTCACAATGTTAGGGAAAGTGTGAAATACATAACAGCTTCCACTAGACGCACGTCTATTTTCAGTGAAATTGCAAAACAGTTGCACTGTTCCAGTAAGAAATTGAAGTTGGACTGTTCGACAAGATGGAATGCAACTTATGACATGCTTTCATGTGCTTTGGAGTTCAAGAATGTTTTTCCTAGATACCAACTAAGAGATGAAACCTACAAGACTTTGCCAAGTGAGGAGGATTTTGAAAAAGCTGAAAAGATTTGCAAGTTTCTCCAACCTTTCAGCATAGTTACAAATATCATTTCAGGTATATTTTGCATATATATTATCATCTTTCAGTTGTTCACTCTATGATGCATTTACATTAATTTCACTTTCTTTTTTCTTTTTCAGGATCTCTATATCCTACTGCCAATTTGTTTCTTCTAGAGTTGAAATGTATAAAAGAATTGTTGGACAATGAAGTAAATGGAGATGATGTGTATATGAGTTCAGTGGCAAAAAAAAAATGAAAGAGAAGTTTGATAAGTATTGGGGTGAATGCAACTTATTAATATCAATTGTAGCTGCTTTAGATCCAAGAATGAAAATGAAGGGTGTTGAAATCATCTTCAAGTCTTTGTACTCTGAAGGTGATGCTGCTGTTATCCAAACAGCTACGGTACGTGCACAATTGTTTTCATTGTACCAAGAGTATGTTGACTATCATGTTTGCTCTAGGCAAAGTGGAGATGATTCTCGAATTGGTTCTTCCATGGCAAGTGAGAGTATAGGAAATACTTCTAGTACATCAAAGACTTCATTGAATCCTGGTTTATTGAGTCTCCAACGTCTTATGCAAATAGACACTGATAAAGCTATAAAAACTGAGCTTGATACATATCTAGATGAGGGGATCTATATTTGTGAGGGTGACTTATTGGGACAATTTGATGTATTAGGGTGGTGGAAAGCCAACAATTTAAAGTTTAGGATATTGTCTAAGATGGCTTGTGATATTCTTGCAATCCCTGTTACCACGGTAGCTTCGGAAGCCACCTTTAGTGCAGGTGGAAGAGTGATTGATGCTTATCACGCTTCTTTAAGTATTTCTACTGTGTAAATGTTAATGTGTGGGGAAGATTGGCTGAGGAACTTTTATGACATCAAAAGAAAGAAAATGGTAAATTATAATACCTTAGTAGTTACTAGTTAGTACTTATTTGCATTCTCTTTTTTTTGAACATTATTACTTAAAAATTTTTCCTATGTTGAAACAGGAAAATGATATCGAAGAGTTTTCACTCCTTTAGATGGATGGAAATTGTTCTTTCTTATTACTTTTGGTGGGTTTTGTTGTACGTCCCTTATTTGTTATTTATTTTATTCATTTTTTGTAATTTTCTGTTTGTGGTTTGCTTGCTTTACATATCTAATTTATTTTTGGTACTTTTTATTATGCAGATGGTTGAAAATTGGGAGGTCAAGATGAAAGAGATGTCAAAAGATTTGAATATGTTGTTCTTTTGGTCTAGATATTAAACAATGAATGTCATATGCTAGATTATGTTATTTTAGTTATTAGTAATGGATTATCATTTATCGGAATAGTAAAATGTTTTGTTTTATAGCCTTGATTTTTTATTTTAATTAAATTGATATTTTATCGAGCTTAAAACGAGCTCGAGCTTGAGGTTAAAATTCGAGCTCGAGCCTCCAAATTTGATTCTCTACTCGGGCCGAGCTCGAGTCGAGCTCGAGCTTAGAATAATTAGCCGAGCTCGAGCTCGAGCTTAAATTTTGGGCTCGAATCGAGCTTGAGCTCGAGCTCAGTAATATTTAGCCGAGCCGAGCTCGAACACACTGAAACTCGGGCTCGGCTCGATATCACCCCTAGACGAGAGCCCTTTACAACAGAGTTGACGCAAAAGATCCTTCATGGAAGATAGCTGGGTTTATTATAGATGATCCCTTGGCCGACATACTTTCTATCAGGTGGACTCCTTATATTCAATAGATTTCCAATCTGTTTGTGCTGGCAATACGTCTGTTATGTACGTGCAATTTTACCAATTTGTGGTTAATATGATATTTGGTTAGCTATTTAATAACAAATGCATAAAGTTGGATCTCTTACCTTTTCCTTTTCTGTTTTGCATAGCATGTAGTTTGTGAACAGTGAGATAGAATTTAGAGTCTTATCAGTTGACAAGTCTCAAAGTAACATAATCAAATTTTTATGTAGTGCTCTCTTGTTTATTAATATTTCGTTCTCCATTATTTCTAAACACCATTGTGGCATATGAAAATTGATAACAGACATTCTAATCATTATAGCAAGTAGATGTCGAAATTACTCTACTCTACCTTGATGTTTGCATGGAAAAAGCAAAAAGTTTACTAGTTCTGAACAATTGTTAAAAGTCAATGCTAACTACAGAAATCTCCTCTAGTACATTAGTGAGTGGTTAGTAAAATGGAACTTTAAAATGCTTAAAGGTTTGTAAGGTCCACCTTGATCAAGTGTTCCTGCTGTTTCACTGAGAGGAACAGTGTTGCACTTCCATAAGATTGATCTCCTGCTCTAGTTGCTGTTGTGCTTCTTATGAAGAATACTTAACAAAAGAAAAAAGTTTTAGTGAAGAGGCTACCCTTTCTTCCGACTGGCTACTTATTATTTGTTGGTGCGTTTATGGGGCTGTTTCAACTTAACAACTTTTTCTTTTCTACTCAACTGTGGTAGTTTCCAGCAATAGCCATAAGGTGTAGTTGTAGTGTTCTGCTAGATTAGTATCATAATAATGTTTATTGTCCATTGTTTAGATGCCTTGACCATATGCTTTGCTTTCCTAGCCGAAAGGGAAAGCTTGGTACCATATGGCATTGGTTAATGATTGAACTTTAATCATTGTTCTTCATAATGTTGTATGCAAGAACTAATAATTGTACAATACCCTTTCTCTTTAAGTTTCATTGAATTGAATTAGTATTGCAGTGTAGTGTGTGGTTCATTAGATAAAAAAAAACTAGAAATAGAGAAAGCTGGGCCTTTATATATCACATTTTGCAAAAATGTGTTTTGAAATGTGATTTAAAATAGGGGCATGTTAATTGCAGGACACTTTTTACTAAACACAGGACACTTTATAAAATTTTAAGTGGTGAAAAGACAATAATATCCTTATACATTTCTACCATCATAAATATATTTACCTATACCCTCATTTCCTCTTCAACTCTCCATTTCACTCTTTAACTCACTCTCATTTTTCTACTCCAATTTTTCAAATTTTCTTTCACTCATCTCCATTCCTTCTGCAGTAAAATTAAGAAGAAAATAACTTTTAAAAATAATCACCCCAACTAGGCAATTCTATGGGAAAGAATCACCCAGACCAGGCGATTCCATGGGAAAGAATCGACCCATCATGGCAATTCTATGGAAAAGAATCGCCCGGCGGAGGCGATTCTTTCCCATAGAATCGCCTGTTTGGGGCGATTCTTTGGGAAAGAATCGCCTTTCCCATCCGGGCGATTCTTTTTAAAAGTTGTTTTCTTCTTATTTTTATTATAGAACGAAGTAGAAAGGGGAAGGGCAAAAAGGTAATTTCAAGTCTAAATTTTTTAAAAAGTGTCATTTTTTTAGTAAAATGTGTCCTTCAATTAACAATTCTGTTAAAATATCAAAAGTTTTTAGGTAATGTAAAAAAGTGTATTAGAAATGCAAGAAGGTGTTTGGAAATTATTATTATAAAATGCGAAATGTGTTGTCTGGCATTGCTGCTACCTCTAGCTTTGGAATGAAAAGAAAGAGAAAATGGTATAACATTGGTAGCATTTTATGTACTTGAATAATTCAACCATCCTAAAAAGTTTAAAGTTCTAGCTTAATTACCTCTTGATAACTAAGCTTGCTAATTTGAAGTTATGGTAAACAGATGTAGTTTCTTTACTAATGCTCCATCTCATTATTTGGTGCTTATTATATGGGGGGGAAGATTTCTGAAAAGGTGTTTTTTCTCAAATCTTCAATTACTTTCACCATATTTATTATGAAAAGGGTCATAGAAGTTTTGCCTGAATTTTATAAGTTTGTACGTTGTTTTCTACATGAGAAACTAAATTACACAATTTATGATTCAAATTTTCATGAAATCGTGTATGGTTTAGCTGTTTCTTGGATATTGACTGATGATTTGTCCTTAAAGATTGTGCATGCGCAATTATGTCACGGGATCACCCACTCAAAACTTTGAGTTTGCTTTGATTCTCTTGGATTGCTTTTGGATGGTAGTAACTAAGGTAACAAACTTTTTTGTTTCATTCCTTACTGTAATTTATTGCTCAATTCATACATATTGCTCGTTTAAAAGGAATTCTATCAAGTTCTTTTGGGTTGTTTCTCTTAGTCTGGATGGTTTTTGAGAAAGTTCTTACCTAGGCATATCTGTATTTAAGTAGTTTCTTTATGTTTGTTTTCTTGAATTACAACAGTCCAAGCTGGTTTAATATGTAAATGGAAGAGTTGAGACATAATTAGGTGTCTTCAACAATGTATGTTTTCTCCTTTAGGCATTTCTGTATTTAAGCCGTTTCTTTATGTTTGTGTTCTTGAATCACAATAGTCCAACCTGGTTTAATGTGTAAATGGAAGAGTTGAGAAATATTAGGTGTCTTCAACAATGTATGTTTCCTCCTTTATTATGTATGTAGAAATTGGTATGAGAGAAGAATTCTTTTCTCATGTATTAGAACTCAAAAATTATGATCTGTACAAGCTTCTGATCTGTCTTTTAAATAGACAAGACAGCAACTAAAACCACCTAGGATTAGGTAACTAACTAGAAGACAAAATTAAACTAGGATTCAGATTTAGGCAACTCCTTGTTCCCTATTCTAACATTGCTTTCTCAAGTGAAATTAGGAAACAATTCTTACGTGACCATAAACCAGATTCTGATCACTTGTTCGATACCTTCAGGATTAGGTAACTACCATACACGGCTAGTTTTCTAATTCTTCAACAATGTACATAAATTTACTTGGAATGTTATCTGGGAATTTAGATATGGGGCTTCATTAGTTTTGACTTATTTTTCTGGCGTTTTTATTGGTTGATATTGATGTCCTCTTTCTGTCTTGCTCAGAGATGTCTTTCAGTGCTCCATATTGATATGCCTTTGGCGAGTTCGCCATGCCTAGCACAAAAACCTGATGAAGAGATGCTCAGATGTGGACATGCGTGCTGAAATATCAAAAAAGCTTGGTGTGTTTGTATCCCATATCTGCAAAGGACATATGACTGAAAATGTATTTGAGGCTATTATGGAAGATTTTGTTGATGCTGCAGAGTTTGTTGACTACTTCAAATCAGTTTGGTTTCCAAGACTCGGTATGATGAATTGTTAAGCATCTACTCTTATCACGCGCCCTATCTTGAATGAGTACATATTTTTTTGTTTTCTCCCTTTAATTTGATACTCATAACCCAGAAATGCGGAATTTATAATGGTCTTGAACTAGACTTTAGTTCAGTAAGATTTATAGGCTGACAGATCTCATTGGACAAGTTTAATTCACTTCCTGATCTCTTACTTGGCTTGATTTTTGTGGGCTTATCCACAGGTTCGTGGGTTGAAGCGCTGAAATGTCTTCCTATTGCAAGACATGAAACCTCTGCAGCAATGGAATCCTATCACCACCTTTTGAGTCTGAGGTTGGTTAATGAGAAAAACAAGAGTGTATACCAACGTGCTAATTGGTTGGTGCATAAACTGGGTACAAAAGTGCATTCTTAATTCTGGCTAGATGAATATTCGGAGAAAGCTGATTTTGTGCGGTACTGGAGGGATGAGTGGTTCAGTGGTCTAACAGCTTGGCAGAAGTCATTGAAAATCCCAGATACTATTGTCGCTAGAAAGGGTAAATGTGCAAAAGTATTGGACCAGGAAGATCGAGATGTTATTCACAGTGTGTGGAATCCTGGTTCAGAATATGCGGTATGTGATTGTGATTGGGCAAATGCAGGCAACTTGTGTGAGCATATTTTCAAAACCATCAGATTTTACCGTGATAAGAAATTTGTTGTGCCATCTCTTAGCATGTTCCAGTATCACCAGGCTATGATTAAGGTACTACACTGCCCACCCTATGATTCTTTGGCACGTGATCATGCTATCTCTTTGCAGTATGGGTGCAAACGCAGTTGAAATTTACCCAAAACTTCTTCCGAGAAATCTAATAGGTGGAAGTTGTAACAAGTCTTGTTAAAGAAGACAATATAAAGCTTTCCATGAATGAAGGAATGAATAAAGCAGGCAAATAGGCATTCATAGGTAACATCAGTAGATCATCAGTCGAACTCTTTCAGAACCTGCCTTGTTTGTTCCATTCTTTTCGGTGGCATCCTTCCGCATTGGCGGCGAGTGACCTGCCACAATCCCATTCATCATTTTGGATCTACATAAGCCAAAGCCCATAGCACTGGCGACGTCTCCGGCATAAATGCAAGGAGGATGTATAGCTGATATAGGATCTTGTGGAACAGGATTTGATTCTGCAACCCCACCCAAAATTTTCAACATAGCAGTTCTCTGACATCAAATTCTGTGGTGGAAAAAGCAGCTGATGAAGCCCATGAAAAGATTGAAGTTAATCACATGCATGCTTCAATGTGGAAATTACATTCAAATTTGGCAAGTTAATGACATAGAAGAGTTTCGGTAGTTTTTAGTTTTAGTAATACTTATTTTGGTAACTTAGGTAACCAATTTAAATAAGAGTGAATTGCTCAGTTCATCACGAACTTTTGGCCATGTTACCCGAATGAACACAATCCTTTAAAAATTGGTTTTTTTCATCACAAAACTTTCGAAAAAGTTGCAAAATATGATATTCCGTCAAATCCTTCTGTTAAAATCTTAATAGAAGCCTTTTTTTTAGGGTAAAATCGTCCAATTTATTTTTCTTTTGTCTTATCTTTCCATTATTTGACTGTTTTTGAAAAACAACCACCAATCTTTTATATTTTTTTACATACTTATCACAATTTTTTATTATTTTTTCATATTCTTCCAATCCAATAAATTTGTTTCCATTTAGGGCCTGTTCTTTTGGTTTTGGTTTTGAAAACGATTTTGGTTTCAACAGTAAATCTAATATATTTTAATCATTTTTCATCATTTCTAATATAATTTTTTACTATTCATCATCTACTTTTTACATTTTCAATACACTTTTTATATTATAAAACTATTTTTCAAAACATGTTTTTAAACTTAGTTTTAAACATGAGATAAAGAACAAGCCCTTAATAATTATTATTTTCCTTATTTTTATTTCTTTCCATCACTATCAGTGGTGGAGCTAGGCCCCCTTAGTCAGGTGGGGCAAAATTTATAGGGAAAAAATGTTATACAATATTAACATTTTTCGTGTGAAAAAAGACAAAAATAACTACATTTAAATATAATTAGATGAATTTTTAAACTCACATTTTGCTTTACCAAACTTAAATTTTTCTAAAAGTACTTGTATACATTCCAACAACAAACACACTTATAATTAATTATATACTAAATTATTATTTTTTTATATTTTGCCCTTATTTTTCTTAATTTTTGATGGGGCAAAATTAGCTATTTTATCTATTTTTTGTAATGTTTATACAAAAATTAGGGTATTTTATAAAAATTGAGGTGGGGCAGTCAATGTGGCTCTGCCCCTTATCACTATCATCTTTATTACTTTAATAATTAATAAAATTTCTCTCCACTACAAATTTCAATTACTTTTTCCTTTTTAAAATTAAAATTTTATTTTATGTAATGTATTATTTTAGTTCCATAATTATAAATAAAGAAAGGAAAAAAGAAAAAAATGTTGCGGGGTAAATTAATTTAACATCGATTAATTGAAGAGTGTCCAAACGCCAGATCTGAAGCGCTGCTTTCATCGCCTTCATAGCTGGCCTTTTTTTCAGCCTTTGCCGATGCTTTCAAAAGTTGCTGCCTCCAGTCTTTGTCGAATAACGCCGATTCCGCTGCCTGCCATAACTACGCAGCCCTTGGAACTCTGCCAAGGATCTGCACTTTCCTTCACACCGCCGCAGATCCAGGTCGCCGGTCTTCTTCTCCCCTACGTAGTTACCGTCGTCGCTGCACAGAAAAAATACAGAGATTTCGGAAAAGCCTTGTGGCTGGGTTAAGCATAAACTAATTTCCTTTAAGTTTATTGTTTCAGCTGATCAATTCCTTCGATTTACTTATGTATTAAATAGGTTTGGCTTGCTTGTCTTGGTTTATGTGCAATCAAGAATTTCTTGTACTCAATTGAAGTGAATTTGGCGTTTTAGCAAACAATTCCAAATTTCTTTGATATGCTTGATTTTGTCTTCGGTGGTTATTTGTTCAAAGATCACAGCTTTGCATTTTTGACTTCCAGATTCGAGTCTTCGATTGAATTCCAATGGGTTACTCGTGGGGTTTTGGATTATTTTGGGTCCTACACAAGGGCGGTTCAGACAAATCTCGCCAGATTTGAGTTCCTCTCCAAGTCTTTCACGTGTTATGTTTTTTTTAAACTGAATAATTCTAGCATTTTTCATGATGGATTGTTTTTCCTTTTTGGCTTTTGTTGCTTTAGATTAAAGATTAATTATTGGGTTTGCTACCAATATGTTTGGCTATTGCTTTTGTTTACAAGGTGGGTTTATGTTAATAAATAGGTTTATATTAATTATTGGATGAAAATTTAAAAATTTTGAAAGATTAGGAGTTTGTTTGGTAATAAAAGTAAATACGGAAAAAGTCAAACAAAAGAATATGGAATTGGAAAATTTTACCCTCAAAAAAAGGCTACTGTTTGTGAGTTAACTGATAGACTTGTCTGAATGTTAGGTCTTGTAACCTTTTTAAAAAGTTTGTGATGAAAAAAATAATTTTCGAAAAATCGTGTCATTTTCGGTAAAATAAGCAAAGGTTTATGAGCAATTCACTCTTTAAATAATTGGTTATTTCCTTTTAGTTTGATTTTCCCTTTTTAGGAAATCTTATTTTAGACATAACTTTTGATAGGAATATCTTTTTTAGGTGCTGTTTTTTCCATTTTTCTTATTTCTTTTATTACTTTATTTTCATTAGGTTTTAGGATTTATTTTCCATTGTTGGATAATTTTCCTTATTTTTATATTTTCGAATTTTCCTTTATTTTTTGAGTTTTATGCGGTTTTCCTATATAAGGACGTGCCATCTATTGTAATAGATAAATTTTTTTTTATTGAATAAGAATTCGAGTTTGATATTTTTTCCAAATTTTTGGTAATCCTTGTGTGGATTCAACGATTGTTTGATGCCTTGTTAACTGATAATTGTTCGTCAATTCTGAGTCTTTTAGATGTCTGAATGACTAGATATTATGCGCGATTCAATAGTCTTTCAGAAGATTTTTTTAATTTTCACAAAATCTGGTTCACTACAATCTTCCGCTACGTCAGTAGTGTCAGAGCTGCGTTCGTTCTTGGGTAGTGATGGCACTACAAGGAAGAAAGCCGCAACATCAAACAATGAAGAAGATCTATGAACGTGAGGACGTGATGAAATTAGGACATCGTGTGGGTCGCATTTTAGATGAAAAGCTAATCAATTTGAGGGAGGACCTCGGACATTTATGCAATATATGGCTACCCTTCTCGAACCCTACAATCGGAAGGGTACACCGCAACAAAGGGTAGTTGATGAAGAGCACAACAACGAGATTCCAGAGACTAACAAGTCAAACTCCACGGGTAAGAATTCAACTTTATGAATTACTTAAAGATGAAACTGTTGAGGAAATTAAATCTGATGAAAAAGTAGAGGTTGAGTTCGACAACCAGAGGAATGGTGTTCCTTTACATGAGTTCAATGAGAGGGTTGCAAGTGAAGGTGTTGTGGTTGAGGACAAAGGTACACCAAAAAAGAGTATAGACATTAGGTTAGGTGATCGCGTTCTCTTCTCCATGAAGTGGATGCTATCACAAGGGGACTAGAACAGGCTCTTATACATGTCTTTGCAAAAGAAGTCCATATTGTTCTATTGGTCATACATGGTTATTTACGATTATTATGTACGCATGACCAAGATTCGAGGACCAGTCTTTACAAGGAAAGGAAGAATGACTAAGCCCGTGAAAAGATTGAAGTTAATCACATGCAAGCTTCAATGTGGAAATTACATTCAAAATTCGCAAGTTAATGACACAAATGAGTTTCGGTAGTTTTTAATTTTTGTAATATTTATTTTGGTAACTTAGGTAACCAATTTAAATAATTGGTTATTTTCTTTTGAGTGAACTGCCAAAAATGTTAACATACTTTTTCAGTATCTCCCATTTAGTCACTAAACTTTTTTTTTTCTCCAGAAATGTCATCATACTTTCGAAAATGGATCAGAAATATCATTTCGTTATATTTTTCCGTTAGACCTACAGAATAGTCAACATGTGCCTTTTACATGTTTTTTTTAGGGGTATTTTTGCCTATTTACTGTTCATTTTTTTTTCTTTCTTTCTTCTCCGATGGTTCATACCATCTTCTTCATTTTTTTTTCCTTTCTTCTTCTCCGACTATTCATACCAGCTTCTCATTTTTTTCCCCTTTCTTTTTCTCCGAGTGTTCAGACCGTCTTTTTCGTAATGCCGCATCGCCGCAACTTCCAACCGCGTTCGCTTATTGTATGCCTGAGGGTAGGAGGGCAACGGAGGGAGTGGGAGGGGAAGGGGACAGAAGCGGAGAAGGGAGGAGGGATTTGGGGAAGAAGATAAATAGTAAAAATGGGGAAGAAGGGAAAAAAAAAACAATAAAAAGAAAAATACCCCTGAAAAAAGCATGTGAGATGCACATGCCTATTCCGTTAGCTCTAATGGAAAAATCTAGCGGAATGACATTTCTAGCTCATTTTCGAAAGTATTGTGACATTTCTGAGAAAAAAAACTTTAATGACCAAAAGGAAGATTTTGAAAAAGAATATTGACATTTTTGGCAGTTTACTCGGTTAGTAACTATTCCCTTTCTATTGTTATGTTATACAATCATCAATGTTGCATGAAAGATTGAATGGATTGGCAATTTAATGTATTGAAAATGATATTTTAAAAAATGTTGATACAAATATTATAATAAATAATTTTGCATCTTGAAAACTTTGAAAAATGACATTTATTGATTACAATGTTTAGGACCCTTTCTATTATTTTGCCTTGGAACCTCTTTAAGTTTGAGTATCGGGGATTACTCCATCTACTGAAGAACATAGATAAATGCTTATTTTTACATCTTGCGCAATCCAGAAAAAGTAGAACTATATGTGACCGCCAATATGAGTCTTAAAAAATAAACAATAAAAAAAGGTAATCGTGTTGTAGATTAATATATAGCTGTTAATTAATTACAGTTACAAAGTAATTCCATGATATCTACATCTATACTTGTCTTATAAATACAAAAATTACAATATAATCAGTTATGTATATATCTAGTACTGCTTCAACAAAAATGATAAGACCCTCCAAGGCAACTTTCAACGCGCCGCCAACCCGTCATTCTCCGCCGTCTGTCAATCCATCATTCGTGGTCGGCCGGCGAGAGCCGATTTACCACTTACGTGTTCAATAAATCGTCCCGGCTGGCAGACCGGCCGCATTGCTTCTCCGACAATCGGACAGAATCATGCATATAATTAAGTTGAGCATCCTCAGATGCCGTCACGAGTGATCATCATGATCAGACGAACTGGGAAGCGTCGTCTGAGTTTGAACGGCGGCTGGAGAAGAAGTGGCGACGAAATTGGAGCCTTTGGAAGGAGCGGAGTAAGGGGTGGGGATCTTTTTAGGCAGCATCTGTCTCCAAATATCCTTTGGAATTCTTGATGCTTCTGACGACGTTGAGATTAGAAGAAGAACAACAACAAAAAAGCTGAGCATTTTGCAGATCTTGTTTTGCCTCCGGCAAGAACCTGACATGATGAAGTTCTTGATCAAGATCAAAGTGATATTCAGAAGGGGCTCTCTTTTCAAGAGTTTAAACTCCTCTCCATCATGGCTTTTAAGATCATTATTAATATTAATTTAAGGGAGGAGAGGAGACAGAGAACCGTGCGCAGGCTGCCAACTTTGTTTGTTTGATTAAAGGTGAGTCAATGGCAGACAGTTTGGGATTTAATAATTCTGGTTCCCGTCACCATTTTATGCTTCTGTTCCCAGTCTTCTTAATTATTATTATAATTTTAAAAAGAGAAAAACAAAATTAATTAAATTACTTCGTTAGTCTCTTCACTCATCTTTGATCCGTCAACTTCAAACAGTTTCATTTCATAATTTATGTTAAAAAATAACAGGAGTGTCAATTTTTATCACGATATGAAAATTCAATATTATATAAATGAGAGGGTTTAATCTTAGCAAATTTGTTAGTTAAATGAATTGACACGAATAATGGAGAGGTCAATGTCCACCAACCAAAACCCATAAACCCAAACACGAGTAATTTCTGCTCAACACGAATTCAACATGATATATACGAATTTAGAGTTGAGTCTTGATGGGTATGTGGTTTGGATGAGTTCACAGAACTAACACTAATAATTAAAGGGTAAAAATTAGTGTTGAGAAGTATCAACACACACTTTGCTCTATTCTTTTCCTATCCATACTAAGAAAATCATCACTTTTTCCTCCAAAATATTTTACATGAAGAAATAACCTCATTTTCTACTAAATTCAAAATGCCCTCTAAATTTTCACTCACATAAATTCAAAAAATAACATAGTTATTACACTTTTAATCTCCCTCCTACATAATTTCTTAAAGAATAATTCATTCCAAAAAAATTTCTTTCTAAAAACAAAAATTTCCAAATTTAATCACAAAAAGAACAAAGTCTTAGACACAACACGAATAGCTAGCAGTAGAAAAAAAAAGTGGAAAAGAATGATGCATTTAAAGAAGTTTGAAAGGTAAGGAATTTATGGAAAGATGGGGGTTTTGGTCTAGTACAGTGTACCCTACATTAGTTGGGACTTGGGAGTGATGATTAAAGAAATAGGGGGACAAATATTTGCTGTCAGCTGAGGGTAGATAAAGGGAGGGAATCGCTTCACTCCATTTTAAATTCAAAGTGAACTGCATCATTTTTGCACATTCATGCATTCTTCTCATCCTGCAACAATATTTATTCCATTCAAGAATAATGTACCTTATACATGCATAGAATATTTAAGTCAATGCAACTTCCTAATTAGCTTGGTATATATAGTTGGAGCAGTTCTGGATTTGGGTATGAGAATAAGGTTGTAAGGGTGGGGAAGCTATAGGTATCAAATGGAACATGCGTTTTATAAATAATACTCTTTCTGTTTATTTAAAAAGTTTACTTTGTATTATTAAAGTGGATTTTTTGAATGTAAGGAATAAAACAAGATATAAGAGATTGTTAAGTATTATAAGCACAGCTCAGATGAAGGACTATAATTCAATTCAGGAACTTAGATTCAATATATATATATATATATATATATAATTGAATTCTATGCTTTGGAATTGGCCTTAATTCTCATTGGGGTGAGGTGATGGCCGGATTTAAAACCTATCACAATCATTTATTGGGTTGTCGTACAAAACGTGCATTATACACCTATCGATATAAGTATAGAGTTTCATCTCGTATTATATGAGGCATATAAATATTTACGATATAAATAATTGATTAAAAAAAATCAATTCTATGAAGTTAATTACCTAAAACTAATTGAATATTTGGAACCTGTGATAACGTATTCCAAAACACATGTTATATTTTGTAATAATTTTTCTCATTCTTAAGATATATTCTTACATTTTTTTAACATTTTCAATACACTACCTTTACCAGCGGTTCAGCCTCCACGGCCTTTTATATGCATTCAACTTTACCTCGTGACATTCGGGTATTAACTTCCCTTGATGCACAAAGTTTTCCCTACATTTCATTTTGGTGGTTTTGCTTATTGTTTTTCTACTTTTTGTATCGGAGGTACGGTTTTATGCCCCATCATTGGTTCGCTTCTTATATTTATGCATATCTCCATACCTACTAGCCATAGTCACTTAGTCGCCCATTACTCAAAAATAATAATAACAATAATAATCCAAACAAATATGCTTTCGAATATTACGTTACCATGCGAGGCGTCCGGACCATTTGAAGGTAGGTTTAAGGCTCCCAGAATTGAACTTTATATTGATTGATGATAAATCGATCATCATTGAGGACGTGGATTTTCTATTCGACATGTACGCAATAGTTCAACAACTACATTCAATTTGTGTGTCACTATCAATAGTCGTTGTTTTAATATAACCGTGATACGTTAGTAACAAAAATTGATACGAATGTCTTCAATACTTGTTTTAATATGAATGCGATACTTTAGTAACAAAAATTGATACAAATGTTTTCAATACCTGTTACTAAACTTTACACTCATTACGTATGTTGTCGGACCATCAGACACGCTTTAGTTAACCTTTATTGGTAATTTTTTCACTATAGATGTCATGCTAACGTGAGTTGGTTGAAAAGATTTAAACTTTAAGCAAAATCACAATATTGGAATTAAAAATTCATGACAACCAATACTAGTTACAACGTATTTGTTTCTGGATTCTTAAAATATGGATGAATTAATCATGCAAACACGAGGGTTGTGGCTTCTCATCAATGATTATTTAGGAGATAGGAAGATGGCAGACAAGGTGTTATAGAAAAAGGCAACAGGAAAACCCAAAAGTTACCACCTTAGCAACTGTTGTTGCACACTTTTTGTCCAACGCTGAACTAAAAAATTATTATTAATTCATTCTTTTTTTTAAAATATATATTTCATTTTTTCAAACCACACCCACACCACCATGGATGCTTGCATTGTGTGTGTGTCTATATATATATATAGCCATAGCCTAAGTTGTTTTTAGTTTGATTTTAGAATGATATCTCACGGGAAATGCGGCATTGTGGCACCACTTTCTTACGAAATGGGACGGCGTTCAAAGTTTTTGTCTAACCCAACCCCCCTCCATCTCTAGTGTGACATTAATTTAGAGAATACTATATACGAATGGTCAAGTTTTATTTCTTTATTTCATTCATCCCTTGCGAATGTTGTTTGGGTAGCTAGCTAGATTCACAAGTCATCATTAACTACCTCCTTATTAAAAACGAGTTAGTGCCCCCAACAGCTGTGATATATAAAGGGCTAATCCAAAGGTTGAGAATTGATTCTTACATCTATTAATTTTGCCTATTTAGAGTATAGGTTAACATGATTTTACGGAAGACTCATCATCCATCAATATAATAGAAGAATCATATATATTGAATAATCATATATATATATATATATATATATTTCTTTTACTTTCCATACTCTCTTACTAATATAATTATATATGGTCCATAATTAACTTACACGTAAAAATTAAGTAAGAACATAATTAGAAGAAATTGGGGCAAGATAATTAATTTAGAGGTGTACCTTCAAACTTAAAAGGTTGTAAAATTTCGAAACATGATACTAGTACATATATAAAAGCTGGATTTCCCATTGCGCTGTACTATTCTTCAGGCCTAATATGTTTCCTTCAAGAACAAGCAAGTGCTGAATCGTCGTAATGTATGACAGGCCACCTAGCGGTCGAAAGTTTGAGAACCTCTAAAATATTTGTGCGTAGGCAGGTACCCCAACTTATTTCTTCCCCCTCCCCCAATCTCTCGCAGAATAATGTAATAATACTTATGATTCTAAAAATAAAATAATTAATATTATTTAGGAAGGAAGTGAATGTTTGCACTAACTTTTACAATACCCAAAACAAACGAAAGAAAAAACAAGAAAGTTTCTGTGTCATCCTTTTATTTATTTATTTATTTTTTTGTTCCAAAATTAGTTTCTGCATTCCAAACTTGCGCAAATCTGTCACATTCATTGATGGAGTTTAAATGGATAAAACAACAGTTTATTATTATTTTTCCGTAACACTATTACATAATTTACCCATAACCCAGTTTGGCCTCGGTTGAGATTCGAGGTAGCAACCTCTCGCGAGAAGATTCTTGTACTTTATTACTGAACCATAAATTTTTATAGTTTGTTATTGTTAGATAGGGTTAACATAATAAACTTACATGTCTATAAGTGAGAGGAGTTGGTTGAAATTGGATATATAACAACAAAAAAAAAAAAAATGTAAAAACTTGAATGAAACGGGTTCATATATGTGACGGGATTTAGGACGAACATTTAGTCGCATGTCCCATTAGAACATTTTTTTTTTTTTAATACTCTCTTCAAGTATTGTTCAATAATAATTAGATACTTGGTAAGAGTATTACAGATACTTTCTATTCAAGATACTGGAATAGAAGTATCTGCAATACTCTTTTCAAATATATTTACTACTCTCTTCAAATATCTACTTGAAAGGAGTATTATAAGAACATGAAGAGAGTATTACGGATACTTTCTTCAAATATCTATTAATTACAACCCTTCTTCTTTTTTTTTTTTTTTCAATACTCGTACTGTTCACCAATATTAGATATTTGAAGGGAATATTACTGATATTCTCTCCAAGTATCTTGAATTGAGTACTACTACTCTCTTCAAGTATTTTGAATTGAGTAGGATTTCTATTCAATATACTTGAAGATAGTATTACAAGATACTTGAAAAGAATATTGCAAGACACTTGAAAAAGTATTACAGATACTCTCTTCAAGTACCTTGAATAGAGTTACTTAAAGAGATTATTACGGAGGCTTTTACAAGACACTTGAAGATAGTATTACGGATACTCTTTTCAAGTAGTTTGAATGGAGTTACTACTCTATTCAAAATACTTTAAAAGATTATTACAAGACACTTGAAGAGAGTATCCATATTCTCTCTTAAAGTATCTTGAATATAGTTTGAAGAGAGTATCCATATACTCTCTTCAAATAGCTTAAATAGAGTTCCTATGTAGTAACTCTATTTAAGCTACTTGAAGAAACTATTACAAGACACTTGAATAGAGTATTACGGATACTCTCTTCAGGTAGTTTGAATAGAGTTACTATAGATATAAGAGAATATTACAAGATATTAGTAAATAGAGTTACTACTGTAATCAAGATACTTGAAGAGAGTATTACTGGCCCTGTTTGGTAGTTTTTCGTCACTCCCAATAAGCTTTTTTACATTTTCAACAAACTTTTTTACATTTTCAACACAGCTTTTTGCATTCCCAATATAATTTTAATATTATTAAATCAAAATAAAACTCAAATCATGGTTTGAGTCTCTTTACCAAACATGGCCAGTACCACAGGTATTGCTCACAAGTATATTTTGTTTTTTTTTTTTTTTTTCTATGAAGGGTAGTTTTTGTAGTCCTTAACGTGATACTTGAATAAGTATCATTTTTACGTTGTTCAAGTATCCCTTTTTTTTTATTTTTTTACTTTTATTAAAAAAAAACACACACACACACACAATGCAATTTAAATGCATAATGAATGCATGAACGAGTTCATGTACACGCTTTTATGTGCAAACATAAACCTGTTTCATGTAAAACTAACTCTAAAAAAAAAACTTTTATAAAAAAAACTGCAAAGGTGTCTGCAGCAAATTCTGAATTTCGACAAGAAAACTAAAAATTTGAAGCTCCTATTTTGCCTCCCACCACCAATTCTCTAAATTTTTCAATAATAGCATATAGAAACCTTAAGTTCCCTTGCTAGCAAACTGTTTGTTTCCAATAAAGAAATCAACTTTATACTTCTTAAATGTATTCCTTTTGTTCCTTTAGACTAGAGAGTTTTTTTTTTTTTTTTTTTTTTTTCCTTTTTCGTATTCTACCTCTCATTAAATCCACTATTTTCTTCTTTCTTACTCCTTTAAAAACAAAATCTAAAATAAGATATGATGCACCAACAGCAAGTACATATGAAAGCAATGATTTATCCAAATTAATTAATTAACTTTCCCTAGCCTCTCCTTGGCATCTATCCTTTACCTAGTAGGGAGAATCTGTATAGATAGAACACAAAAAACTAATTGGATAGCATCTTGCTGTTTCCTGCTAAACGTTGTTTCCAATGTACTAGACTACTAGTGCGTGCAAATATAATAAAAATCAGAAATTCTTTAAGGTCGACACAAGCCATCTATATTTAGCAGATGCAGTACTCTCTCTGTCTATATATATATATATATATATATATAGAAAAATTACAAAAGTAGTTCACAATCTTTGTTCTGTTTCAAATGTAGTCCATAATGTATTCGTTTTGTTTCAATTTCAGTCCAAATGACAAAAGTTAGACCAAATTAACGGTCAACGAGTTTGACTGTTAGTCAAACTTGAAAATTATTTTCAGGAAATCTTTTTCTTTAAAATTTTTTTTTTTCCATTTTCTGAATGCGTGTATTGATTGTACACGGTAGTAATATATGATTCATATTGGTATGATGCAATGAGAAATCAAAGAGAATTCAACTTTTTTGTCTTCAGTTTGATCATTAACAATGACCAAAACACAACAACATGAACAAGCACTACTACAGATTTCAATGAATTGACTTAAAGACAATGTGCTGAAGAAATGTTGATGAACGGTAACGGCATTCTGTTCGCAAAGAAGCTGATGAACCAAATGCTAACGATTGGAGTTCTTGATTGGACATTGGTTGTGTGTGTAAAAAAGACTCTCAGAGTCAAACTCCTATGATTAAACAGCCCTTTCGATGAATGCTTCAGTTTGCCTTTGGATCCTCTTTGATTGTTTCAGTTTCTGTACTTACCTGTAAAATAATACTTTTATACGATGAAATATGAATACTGAGAGCATTCTTGATTTAACAAAAATAACTATATCAAGCTTGAAGTATCATAAATGTACTTCTTTTGCAGCTGGAGCTTTCTCCTCTTCTGTTTTGGCTGAATCTTTTGTTTCTGCAGGTTCTTGCTCTTCTTTGATTTGAGTTTCGTCTTTTTCTTCAAGGGATTCTTCTGCAAAATCAAAATAGATGACCTTTAATGATCAAGAACTTCTCTCAAGATTTCAATGCCTAATGTATTGAGTAAATCACCAACCTTTCTTTTCCTCTGCTCTTGATTCTTTAATCTCTGGAACATCAGATTCAATCGTTGTTGTTTTCTTGGATTCCTCGGTTATTGCTTCTTCTGTAACATCATGAACAACAACAGCAGCATCCTCTTTGATGATTTCATCTGAATCTTTAGCAGTTTCTTCCTTCAACTCTGTCTTTTCTTCTGTTGCTGCTGCTGCTTCTTTTGGAACATCAGGAACAACAACAACATCAGCAGTAGGAGCCTCTTTGATCAATTCACCTGAATCTTTCACGGTTTCTGCAACGGGTTCCTCCGCAGAAACTTTGCTAACATCCTCAAAAGAAAAAGAAAATCGTTTTCTTCAGAAAATGGCAAAAGAAAATTTTGTAAAGAAAAAGATTTCCTGAAAATCTCTTTCTTCTGAAAACAAAAAAAAAAAAAATTTCTAAAGAAAAAAAGATCCTGAAAATCGTTTTCAGGTTTGACTGACGATCAAAGTCTTTGACTATTAATTTGGTCTAATTTCCGTCATTTGGATTGAAATTGAAACAAAACGGATACATTGTGGTTGTGGACTACATTTGAAACAGGGGTAAAGATTGTAGACTACTTTTGCAATTTTTTTCATATATATATATATGAATGTCAAGATACAACATCTAAAATAGTTAATTTGACATCATTTGTTCCATTCATATTCTTACATTTTAATTATGGACTAATTATGAATCACACATTATTATATTAGTAACGGTAAGAAGAGAAATTTTTGTAAAGTAGACTCATGAAATAAAAAATATTTTTTAAAATAAACTCTTCTAATAAAATGAAATTAGAAGCATTATTTATCAATATTTAATTAGTAAGTGAAGTAAATATTATTACAAACGTGATTTTTTTTTTCCTCTAACAGATAAACTTGTTTTTGGGGCAAATTCCATCCTTCTCCGTTGAGATTTGATTAAACTATGAATCGGTTCCCAGTTAAGTTTTTGACCGATAATTACCAATATCCCTTTAAACTTGATTGGTAATTGACCATACTTTAGGGGAAGTGGATGTACTTTACCCTTATTTTCAAGGGCAATCAATGCAATGTATTTTGCAGAGAAACGTCACTACAACAACAAAAGATGTCAAGAGTGGCAAAATTTATAATTGTTAACTATATGAAATTGTGATGGCTGGATAAAACGCATAAAATATGCATGTTACCAAAATAGTTGTGATATTTAGAAGTGTTACCGTTATCGTGTCATTTGAAATCTTCATAAAAACAACAAATTTTGTAACATTTAAGTGTAACAAAATTTTATAAATTTCTTTTTTTTTTTTTTTTTGTATGTAGCAATTTTAGTTAGTGACACATGCAAAAATTCAGTAATACTATGAAATTGTAACGAAATTTGTAAATTCTAATTGGGCGCCACAAATCTTGGCGGTGGCCAATTTTGTTGTATATAGTAGGTTATAGAACCAATAGAAACCATTCGATATGTTGAGGGACTGCATGTCCATACAGATTTCTTGACGAGGTACATTCAAAATTTATTTCTTTCACTGTCTCTCTCAATTCACATATTTCATCCTAGTATACTTTATAATATTGTTTTTAATATTATAAAGTGAACTCTTATAATGAAACAGAACACCACTTAAAAACCGTCAATGCTGGAAAAGTGCCCTTGTGTGAGGCACCCAAAAAAAACTAATGTGTCATTTATTAGGTAGTACTACTGCAAATAGTCATGAATGACTTGCTGCAAAACAAATTTGGGAAGTCAAAGTCCTTTGGGAAGAGTGGGGGGGAGTGGTAAAGAATGAGAATCTGCAACTTTGAAATCGTGAGTTTAAATTTAAAGGTTGCAAGGTAAAAAGGAAAAGAAAAAAAAAACTCCTCAAAATATTCCAGTTTTCATATGCTTCTAAAGGGATCATTTATTTCCTTCCAACCAGAACTAATAGGAGCAAGATAAAGAAATGTACCTTCTGGTGAGCAAGATCAATTAAGATCTATTTAATTAAAAACACTGCCTATGGCTTTTTCTTTTTGAAGTTTTGAGACTTGTTTTGAGAAAAAGTTTCAAACAAATTGGGTTTGAAGTGAAAACAAAGAAACAAAGTTTTGAGAACAAGTTTTAAAACAAAATTTTAAAATCTTTTTTTTTTTTTTTTCAAAAACCAAACATATCCTCTCTCTCCTCCCTTTTGCTCCTCACCAGAAGCTGCTCCGCCGCTCCTCCGCCACCACCCAAACCCTAGAATTTCAAATCTAACCAAAAATTCAAGTACATAATACTTCCACCTTAATGAAGCTCCTCCTCCTTCCTCTTACCCTTTACATTCCATACCAGAATCCCCAAAATACTTTCACCTTGACCCTAACAAATCTCAATGGAAACAGAAGAAATCCGAGCCAAATAGGTACACTTCAAAGCTGGGCATTGCGGGCAGCAGAGTGAAGGAGGAGGAGCGAACTGAAAACAAATTTTTGATTGAGGACGGCGGTGGCAGAGTGAAGAAGAAGAAGACGGCTGCGGCGGACTAAAGAAGAAGAAAGAAGAAGAAGAAGAAGATTTTCTATTTAGATTGGGTTTAAGAATTGGCTTCAAAACCACTTAGAGAACAAGGTTTTAAAATTTTGTTTCAGACTTTTTCTCAAATTTGATTTGAAAACCACAAAAAGAACAGGCCCATTTTATTAATGGCTTGCTAAAAGCCTAAAAGTAACAAAAGGAAAAGGAACAAAGTGTTAAAAACACTTGTGACTTGTGAGTTTGAGCTTTTTATGCAATTCAACTATTTACAAAATTCGATAATAACGCAGTAGTTAAGGCATTTGACCGTCAACTCTAAAGATCAAACGTTTGAATTTCATGAATCCTCATTTCCTTTATTCCATAGGTTTAAAATAACAATAAGTAATATTCCATCAATATATTTACATATAATACCACAATAGTCAAATAACACACATTAATATAATAAATTCTCACGCAAAAAAAAAAATAAAAACACATACATTGCTACAACAAATGGCACACAACACAAAGTGGGGAAAGAATAGTTTACATAATCTGGTTTCCCTTAAGAAGGAAAGAAGCAACAAGTAGGCTAATTTCACGCTTGACTTTGCCATAGAACCCGGAAAAAATCCGGGCTTTGATGCTTCCCCTGACCGGCGGGAGAGAAGTCGACCGCTGCAATGTCTTGCGCTGATGGGTTGGAGTTGAAATCCCAACGTTCGAATTCGTAACCTTGATCATCATCATCATCGTATTCTTGTTGTTGATCTCCTCCATAGCTGCCGCCTCAGATTGCTTCATTTCTTTCTGCATGATGTATATATATATAGAAGTATTAATTATAAGTATGATCACTCTGAGTGTGTGTTCTTGTGTGTGTGGATTTGGAGGTAAAGAGAAGAAGATGCCCAAAGGGGCCGTTTATATTAATTCCATTAATATTGCATGCATGGAAATAAACAGACGTGACATAAGCAACCACAGAAGGAAACTTCGTGCCTCAAAATGGCTGTTTTTTTAGCCTTTTTATTTATTTTTTTTTCTGTTGTCCTTCGTGTGATTAATTTAATACTCTAACAACAGTGGATGCATGTGTCCTGTGTCGATCCACCTTCTTCTACGTACACATTTGGAATTCTTTCAAGCAATTTTTTTTTTGCTGGAATCCTTAATTTTTTTACTATTCTTTTTTAACTTATACTACTATTTTTATTTCTGCAATTTCATCCGTGCTTCCAATCAACTAGATTTACCGTTGATTCACTTATCCAGATTGATGTTCTTTTCCTTTCTTTTTTTTTTTCAAATGGCTACCTGTTTATATATTATTAGTCTGTCTTAAGTCATGAATTTTCGGCCTCAAAACGAATACTCCATCCGTTACATTAGAATAGTCTATTTTCAATAATATTTTTTGTTTTATTAGAAGAATTCATTTTAAAATTTTTTATTCCTCCTTTGTACCCTCACTAATATAGTCATGTATGGTCTATAATTATCTCATGCTTAAAAAGTAAGGATATGAATGGAATAAATAGTGTCAAATTTGTTATTTTTTGTGTTGTACCTTAACATTCATGATAAGTTGTACATCTGTTAAAATGAAGTCTTCTAATGAAACGGAAGGAGTATAAAATAAAGAGGAGAGTTGCGTTACGTTGATCATTAGCATAAAACATTACCACATTCCATGATTTATATACTCGACCCCACACCTGATAGAAAATTGTATCTTAGTATAAGATATGAGATTCAATTTGTATTATATAACAACTAGGGGTACCAGATCCACTGGAGGAAGGTCTTCTGCCAGTCCAATATATTATGGCTGAAGTTGGTGTACTGTTGTTTGGCTTAGCACACTTGGGGATGGAGCCAATATATTGTGATCCTTCTGGCTGATGTTTCAGGGTGCATAGGACCAGTACTTTAGTAATGATTCATTAATTGGGGTGGTTAAGGGAAGAAGTTAGTTGTTTTATTGGGTTTAAAATATGGGTTTTTTTTTTTTTTTTTTTTTGGTAATAGATTAAGTGGTTGGAGGCATGGGAACCTTTATTAAAAAAACACAGAGGATGATGGAATGAATCTTACCTCTGAAAAATACAACATGCAATATGCAAACATGGTTTTGTATTGTAAAAGCACAAATCCTTAGTGGAACAATGACCAGTTCGTGATTTTAAAACCAAAATGTTGCAAGTAAATAAAAGAATTATTGAATTGATTATAATTTTAGATTAATTAAAAATTGTGATTGAATTATATGATTTATATGAATTTATTTTAAAGTTTATTACTCCATCAGTCTCACTCAAATAGTTCATTTTGAAATGTGTACAAGTAATTATGGGTTGTGAGGTACAACACCTAAAATAAGTAATTTACTACCATATTTTCAACTTATATCCTTACTTTAGAAGTAAGGGTTAATTGTGAACCACGCATTGTTTTATTAGTAATGGTATGTAATGTAAATAAATTCAAAGTGGACTTTTTAAATGGGACGAGATTTTTTTTGAAAGTAAATTCTTTGAGTGGGACGGAGGGAGTAATATAGATCGACTATGGATCTGTTTTTTAAACATAAACAAATTCTTAAATGGTGACTAATAATTGTCTTGTATTAGTTGCATGAACATTAACAATACTAATAGTCAATAAATAAATAAATAAAATTGTCAAACCAATATTGTAGTGGTGTACATATATTAATTTTGCTTCATTTTATAACTGTGGAATTTTAGATATTAAATACATCTATTTTATCGCAAAAATTGTATAAGTTAGACCCTAGTGAAATTTTTGTCTAATTCGACCACTATCTTATAATAATTTTTTATCAGTCACGATATACAATTTTTATCATATTTTATTTACAGAATCTCTGTCTGCTGTAGCCTCGATCCCTCTCACAATTAGAAATGCAGAAAGGTAAAAGTAGAAATTTTCCTATTTATTATGAGAGGGACAGGGACCCCCATTTGATAAGGATCTCATCTGATCTGATATACTTTATAACTATACATGCCTAGTTTTTTGTTAAGTTGTTCAATACAAAAGGTACTCTGAGGAACTACTTAGATTCATCCTCCATAAATTTATTAGCTTTGTTGCAAATCACCAAATAACGATTGACATAAGAACTCTCGTGTCGAGGTGCATAAAGAACCAATTTCCCTCTTGCTGAAAATAGAACGCTTACAGGAAAATTGTGCTGAGCGTTTTGTGATCAGCGCCTCTTGGAATGCTAAAAGGGTCCATGACAGCTGCAGAAAATTGTTTGGCCAATTAAGCCACACATAAATTAAATAGCCATCTTCATTCTGGACAAAAGAAATGCCTGCCCCGTGAGAGAAACCTCCCTCCAGGTAAATCTTCATTCCCATTGGCCTCAAAATCCATGTCTTAGTTTGTTCTTTTGTTGTAGATTATATTATCTACCCTATTACTATATATAGGTTAAATCAGTACTCCATTATTGGTCCCTTAGTTCGCGTTGTTTGTCTCTGTTTGTTAATTCCCTCAACCAGGAATAAGTTTCGTGTTCCTCCATGAACTTTAAAAATAGTTCCAAAACGATCTCAAACTCAAATTTCAGTATCACGTGAGCTGTTTTAAACCAAGTTAAGGGGTGAATCAAGTGATTTAACTCCTTTCCGTTACTAAGTGTGTCAATCTCACGTGCTTATCGGAAATATCTTGAATGTTGTCAAAATTTGACTTTCTGACCATTTCATAATTAATTTTTTTAAATTGAGAGATGAAAATGAAACTTTATTAAGATTTATATTTATATAGCCAAAATGCACACTGGATGTGAATCATCTCAATGTTTGAGATAGATAATGAATTCTTCAAGACTGATCATCATGAATATTCTACAAGAATTGTCATCAAGAATTCATTTGTATAAACGTCATACATACAAAAGAATCAAATGATTAACTTGAAACAATTCTGTTCTCCACCCAGATTGAAGGGTTGAAGGTGATCAATTGACAAAAGCAACATAAAATTCCAGCCTTGTATTTACTTGGATGCATGACCTAAAGAAGAAAAGAAACAAGTGCTTGGAAGATTGATTTTGGACTTCCCCAAGGTGGCCTTTGGGAATGTTTATTTCCCTTCTGCAATGGACCATGTCTCTGATCTTCTCCTCTACCCTGCCAAATCAACACCTTCAAAATGAATTTCAACGCTTTCGTGTGCTATATTAGGCAGGAAATCATGACTTTCTATTTGAAAACAATCTCAAATTCATGTCTAGCTAGGCATCTATCAAATGGGGAACTGATGAACTACCTGTATAGCTTCTCTGAGCGGCCCCCAGCATTCGAGGTGATTGTACTTCTTCGAGCTAGAATGGAAGTAAACCCGAACTATGGCATCCATGAGTTCTTGATTCTCTTTGAAAAGATCTGAATCTCCATATAACACAGCCTCAAGTACCTGATGTATTTCATTCCAAATTTACATTATATGTTGGATTCCTCCTTCATATTAAGAAGAACTACCCAACTTCTTGATTTATAGTCACCCTTTAAATAACTTTCAGCAGATCAAATTCCTAATGCTAACTTATCAAGCAAAGTTTCATACATTATGCTGTTTCTGATGTGAAGAGTTATCCCAATTGTATAAGTACAACTAACCTTAATTTAGACAGATATATAACCAAAATCTGTGTTTTTGGAATGGGATTATAGTAATGTTTGTCTGTGGAAAAATTTATAAGCAAGGGAACTCACCAAAGGCAATTCCTTGGAGAATATGTGGTACCTAAACTCCGCAGCTAGCTCTGGCAAGAAATTTGGTCCACTTACATAGCAGTGAACATCTAAGAACACATTCCCCTTCACTTCTGTCCACTCAGCAACTACATCATCTTTATTGTACCAACCACTCAGCTGTCAAAGGGATACAAAAACCAAACTTAGTTGAAAACTCTGCCACTAAGCTATTAGAGCATACTCCCTCCGCCCCAATAAAAGAATCAGGTGGTACAACTCAAAACAGGACTCTTTGTATTGGACGTAGAGAGTAGTAATTACTAGCCACAAAGTAGTCCTTTGCGACCGACATAGGATGATAGTCAATGATATTGGTTTGTAAGAAAATCAAGAGGGAAATTTCAAAAGACTACTTTAAAGTTTGCCCTGGTGTTAAAGAATCGATAAATACCTGATCAAGATGGATCACATTCGATATGGTTAAGGTTAAATTAGCAGTAAAGTCACAGTGGGAAAGAGTGTATGTCCTTGGTGCAATTCTGTTGTAACCATCTGTCTCTTTTCCTGAGAATACAACCTTCAATTTTGAAGCTTCAAATCTTGCTGGAGGACCTAATAGCCTTACAGCCTTAATCAAGAAACCAAAGTAAGGTTCACAACACTTAGAATAATGTCTAAAAGGGCATAATGATGCATAAACAAATTACAACTTCAGAGATCAAAACTTCCAATTTCTCAACTCAAGAGATCCATTTTATCCCTAAAGAAGAACATCAAACCAACAAAGTTTAACTGCAGAAGCCCAATTTTCTCTATAGCACACAGAGTACACCAGCCCAACAGAATGTTCTTGGCTCAATACTAATTCCTATTTACTAACCAATTGCAACATTAGTAACTGATATCCTAAGATAATCAGCCCAGATCAGATGAACCCGGGTCCTAATTTTCATCTGGAACGCATAATCCTCAAACAGAACAAAAGGGTCTCAAAAAAACAAACAAACAATTAACAAAAGAGAAGGAATGCCCTAAAAAAGACGGTTTTCTCATCTTCTTTTCTTTCCAGAATTCGAAAATAACAGAACAATCAGAACTCAAAAGCGCAAGAAACACTTGAAACATAATGCCAATTGTTTTAATAACACAAAACCCAAGAAAACACCTGACAATGCGGATGCATACCTGGAAGACAAGAGTGTTGTAAGGGGGCGTTCTATCACTGAAGGAAGAAAGAAAAACAGAAGGCGATTGAGGCTTGAATCTACAATTATTCATGTAATTGTTGCTGCATTCTCTGTAAGTGTGAGAAGGAGAAGATGGCGAAGAAGAAAATGAAGAAGGAGCAAAGTGACTGAAGGCCATGGACTGCATGATAAACTCATCCTCTCCACAGCTTTCTCAGGCCGCCATTTTCCTCAAATTCATTACTCTGAAGACTGAAATTGCTTGGCTGCGTGTCAATTTGTGTGACAGAGAGAGCTGTGAAGGTATGTGGTGGATGCGGAAAGACATGACTCAGAATTTTGAACGTTTTTGGGGTCACGTGGGCCCACAAAATCTACAACCGACCAATCACATCTCTTGGTTTTTTTTTTTTTTTTTTTTTGTTCCAATAGCTTCTCGATATTGGGTCGCCTTCGCCTCGCCTATAGCTATAATAAATAAGAGCATAGAAATTAAGAAAAAGAAAATGATCATGAGAATGAAAAAAAATTCACCTGCCGGATGTGATATCGTGTTATTGGAGCTGTTTGACTGTTATAATTTTAAGTATTCAATAGTATTATTATATATGATTGTCACGTCAATTACGATAAAAATTCACTCTAAATTTTTACTGTGTGTGTCATCACTCGAAAGAAAATATGTGTTTTTGTTTTTATCCAAGTTAATTACTTTTGAGATAATTTTGACTCTGTCCATTTAGTTTTTAAAACACGGCCCTCACTATAGTTTTGCTGCGGATCATGAAATGACACTTTTATCTTAGTGTTAAAAGTGTGGTTTTTCTTATAAGTAATAACAAAACAAAAGGTGAAAAATCTGCTTTTAAGAAGTATGAGTAAAATCAATACTACTTCAAAACATAAGGGATAAAAGGTAATCAAGCCTTGATTTTATCTTATAGACTTGAGAGCTGCTATTGTAAATTGATATTAGCATTTGGAGCTGTATTTTTTAATTTTTTCCTTAAATTATCTCAATTAACTATCCAGCCCACACAAATATATATATATATATAAATTATCTCAATTAACTATCCAGCCCACACAAATATATATATATATATATATATATATTAAAAGAGTGAGTTGATAAGGGTAATTTTGGAAAGGTAGTGAAATGTTGTTTTGAAAGTTAATTTTAATTATGACGATAATAAAAGTTTAGAAGAATTATACTAAATAGATATATAAATAAAGATACATACAAAAATATGTGCAAAATTATTTATAAAATAAAGAAAATAAAGTGAAAAATATGATGCATGGTCCTAAAAGCTTTCGTTTTTAGTTATCAACAAAGCATTGCCATCAGCTTGGTATAGTAACAAAATTTTATTGCTTGATCATGTTTTGGGTAACTCAATGATATTTGTTAGAGTGGCAATTTCTGACACGACACAATATGAGCGGGTCAGGATTGAGCCTTGGCGAGTTTGTGGGTTAAATGGGTCGACACAAATAACACGAATATTTAAACGGGTAAAGTTAGCGTTGAGAATATCGACCTGTTAACCCACCAACCTGAACCTGAAATGTTCGCGGGTTAAATGGTCGACACGAATAACTCGGATAATTAAACGAGTAAGTTAGGGTTGAAGGATGTCGATACGAAAACCCGCCAACTCGAATCTATAACATGGACATGACACGAACTCTCTCCCCTATTTACTCCCATATACAATTTAAAATGTTTCTGAAAAAGGAAAATTGATAAAAGACCCATTTAAGATATGGTCATTTGACAAACATAAATGAAATTCCCGTAGCCTTAAAACCATTATCTTTCTCAACTATAAGGCGAAATTCACATCACCTTATATACCAATATTACTATATACATATGTTTTGGCTTGTACAGTAAATTTTAAAATCTGCTAACAAACATGCTTATAGTTGTCTAGAAGTAAAATTTGTTTCAATATTGTCCACCAAATACATATACATTAGGCTTAAACTTTTGTGCAAAATGAGGTTCGACATTTAATCAACTATTTAGTCGTTTCAGGTAATTTTGACTTGGATTTTACTAATCTTCAAAAGTTCTATTTAGATGACAGGAATCCCAAGTTATCATCACTCTGCAGTTTGCACACAAGTCTGAGACCTTTGCACGTAAATCTCACAACTTATGTACGATTGCAAGTTGTGTATTTCTTTCGTTACTTTTTAAGTTCCCAATTTTATATATATATATACTCAAATAAATGTTTTTTTATACATTTTGATACAAATAGAAAATTTTAAAAAGTCTTAACTTTTTACCCCCTTCTTTAGTTTTATTTGATTTCATAGTATTAATTCACTCACTACCTTTCCAAATGCCTATAATTTACATGAACTCTCATTTATCTATAGTTAATGTGATTTGAAACATTGAACTAGTAACTATAAGTGAAGAGTCATGGATGAATGATGAAATTACATCCTTTGGAACCCTACCAGATAGCACTATAATAGTATAATTAATGGACATGGCCAAAATCCAGGACACGTGCAACAGGAGCAGTCTCCATTTTCTATCGGCTTAAATTTGCCAACAGATTTTGATTTCAATTTGAATACCATAGCACAATTGCTTGAAAATGAAATTTCATTATTGGCTTATCCCAAAAAATAAGCATAACATTAACTGATATATATATATATATATATACACACTAGATGTGAGCACGGTGCATTTGCACGGTGAATGACCAATAATATTATTATGTGATAATATAAAAATAAATTGTAATTATAAATAGTAATCAATTTGTTATACATATAGAGTTAAAAACAATAAATATATGTTAAATGTAACCTAAATACTTGAAACTTTTTCTCAATTTTAGAATTGGCGCTTATACTCTATTCTCTTCCTTTTTCCTCGCATCTTCACCTTGACTCTTGTCAACTTTTTCAATCTTCTTCTTCTAAAAATTAATAAAGTTTGCAGGATTACGATGCGCATTGTAAGTAGACGCCGACGGCATGAGAAGCCTCATTGTCGGATCAGGTGCACTTGGAGGCATATTTCGTAGTTTTGAATAGGGAAATCTTGTTTTTTATTGGAGTAAAACATGCACAAACTTGCAAATTTGAAGAAGGGATTGAGAAAAAATCAGGAAAAAAATATATTTTAAAATTTCTCTAAACAAAAATATGTTCTAAATGAATGTATTTATATTACGAAAAATTGCACTGTTAACGTGAATTAGACATGCACATAAGGATTCTAAACAAGAAGAAAGTTATTTTTGTTTATATTGGATTGGATATATATATATAGATTGTAAAGTGTCTATTCACCTTCTTTAGTGTGGATTACCAAGAGTTTTTTTATATATAATTCATCATTTATATTAAATAATTCATCATTTATATAATTCTTTACAGAAAGTTTATGTGAACAAATGAAATAATCCTAATATAATCAATAGTCTTTAAAGATATTTGAAACTTACAGTATAGGAAAAGCCACAAAATTAAAAAGAAATTAGTTACGAACAATAATAAACAGTATAGAAAAAAAAATTAAAATGAACTAATAATAGTATTTTATTCACCCATACATAAACAAAAGCATGCATCACATAAAAAGTTATTTATTTACAACAATATAATATACATATTCATATATGTGGATATGGAGAATCTAATGCTAGTAAGATGTTATGGTTAATCTAATGTAGAAATTTGGAAGAAAAAAAAAACTTAACAACGAAATTAAAAGAGAGAAATAAAATTAAAGCATTCAATACACTAACACTCGCGTCAAAATCAATTTCTTATCATTAATGGAAATTTGTAAGCCATGAAAGTAGAGATAATATTTTATGAACTACATCAAAATTGCGGCCGTGTTAAACAAAACTAGAATATGCAAATAAATTAAGTTGCACGCAAGTCGCTCGTGACCAGCACGATCCAAGCTCATAAAACCCTATTATGGATGCCATGTGAAGAATTTGAGAATTCTTTTGTACAATACTCTCTCCAAAAAAACTCTTACGAGAATAGTGACAGTAAAAACAAAAAAGATTCTCATGCAATTGTCAAAGACACTGATATGTAAAAACAATTCATGAGCAATTAGTGTGGACAAGATATAATATATCTATATATATAGGTAAATTATATGAATAGCCACTAGACTATTGTTTGTATCAACTTTTGGTTGATAAAATATCTTTTGTCCACTTTTGATCATTAAACTATTGTTTGTTCACTTTTTACCACTAAACAATTAGAAGTTGCTACTAATAACCACTCCGTTAGTGATCAGGCTCATTAACCTGGGCAGAAACCATGCATGTGCGTGCCATTCTTGATGTTGAAGTTCAACGCAAAGAAAGAATTTTTTAGGGTGCCGTTGGTGCTCGTCTTCTTCTGTCTTTTGTTTTAGATGATCATGTTGGACTTCCATAGCATCAGGGTAAGCAAAATGCTTAACGTAAGATGAATGCTTAGTAAGCGTATTTCCCAAATTGTCATTCTTCCAGATTCGCGACAATTCTCAGATGGTTCTGTAACTTCTATTACACTATATCCATTGTCCAAATCCAGCAACTTGTCATCGAAGAGGCAGCTCCATCGACCACCTTCTGATGTCACAACGATGACATTCAGATATGGAGAATTAGCACTTGCTACCAACAACTTCATCCGCACCAACCTTCTTGGTCAAGGTGGTTTTGGATTGTATTCAAGGGAATCATTCAGAAAGGGAAAGAGGTAGCAATCAAGCAACTAAAGGTTGGAAGTGGGCAAGGAGAGCGCGAGGCAATTAGTTGTATTCATCACAAACATCTGGTTTCGCTCGTTAAATACTGTAGAAATCACGCCCGCTTGGTTTCTGTTCAGGTTAATGAGCCTAACTAAATGAAGCGGCAATTAGTGGCCACTTCTATTAGGTTAGTGGCTAAAAATAAGCACAAGTAATAGTTTAGTGGTCATTTATATAATTCACCCTTATATAAATAAATAAATATAATATATGTATATCTGTGTGTAAGTACTTTTTAAATATAAGTATCGCAATTTGCACACAAATCTCACATCTCATGCACAGTTGAAAGTTCTTTATATTCTATGTTCCTAACCATTTTTTTCTTGTGGGCCTCATACCTCCGGCCCATTCCATCGAATATGGGTGCATAATTAATGCATTGCATTGATCGATTTATTGAATCTTATGCTAGCATGAACTTATAAGAATTTTACATAATACTGTTTGAGCATTGTTTCCCCACTCAGAAAACCCTATTATGGGAATAGAAATGGATGTCAAATGCAGAATTTGAGGATTTCTTCTACATTACTCTCTCTAAAACTCTAAAAGCAATAAAAATAAAAAAAACTATACAAAAATTCTCATGCAATTGTTATTGATGTAACTATCAAGGTAAAAAATTAAGAGTTACTCGTTAACTTTTTAATTTAGTCAAATTCTCTACTAAACATCATCAACTCTGCCTGAAGGACAATGAGCTTAGCTATGCAACCAGAGAGTTCTAATTAAGGCACCACAGATCTATCCTACAGGTAAAGCCACCCGTGGAAGGATCAGAGCCTGAATCGGATCAGAGTTGCTCATGTGCCACCCCCAGGGTTCAAAAGAGTGAAAGAAAACAGACCCCGACAACAAGCTGCTGACAACATCAAGGATAGATGACGAAGATGGAATGGTTGGTCAAGTCGTTACAAGTGGAATTAAAGCCTCGTTTGATGCTAGTTACTAACTGACCGTTAGGAAAGGGACGCCACATAAAATTACACTAACACTCAGCGTCGCAATGAAGTTCGATCTTGTTATCAATGGAAATTTGTAAACCATAAAAATAATGATAATTTTTTACTTACTACATCAAAATTATGGTCATGTCAAACAAAACTAGTTATGCTAATAAATTAAGTCGCACATATATGTCGCTCGTGACCAGCACGATCCAAAATCATAACCCCCAATCCGCTCTAGCTCGCCGTTGCTAACGGTCACGGTTGATTTCCCTTCCTTTAACTACTAAGATGTTTCAGTTCTTTGTACAATATTCTCTTCAAAAATCTCTTACAATGATACTAAAAGTAAAAGCCCAAACATTTCCATACAATTGTCATAGATATAACTATCTAAAGTTAAAAAAAAAAAAAAAATTAGAGTTACTCATTGTTAGCTTTTCAATTTAGTCAAATTCTCTTATAAACATCATCAGCTTTTCTAGAAGGACAATGAGCTTACCTATGCATCTAGAGAGTTCTAATTAATGCACCATAGATCCTACCAGTGAAGCGGAAAATAGGCCGCCCGCAGAAGGATCAGAGCCTGAATCGGATCGGAGTTGCTCATGTGCCACCGCCGGGTTTTGAAAGAGTGAAAGAGAACAGACCCTGACAACAAGCTGCTCACAACAATATTGAAAATTCAGCTTTTCCTCCTATATTTCCACAAAATTCAGCTATGGATTCCAGGTTATGCCATCTCAAACAATATTGAAAATTGGATATAGAGAAAAATCTAAACCACATAAATTTACCATATCAAAGTGAAGGAAGAACGCCAAAAATAAAAAATTAATAAATAATAAATAATAAAATTTTTATAAAAAAAAAATTTCTAAAAAAATGAAGGAAGAACATGGATAGAACCTTTTAATAAATATATGGCATCCAAACAAATCTTCAGTATTGAGGTATATCATACCAAGAAGAGCACTGAATTAACAACAACCCAAATTGCGATCCCAAGTTTATTGCTAAAATAGTATAAAATGAAGTCAAAAGCCCATGAGCTAAAACAAATACTAAAATCTGTTCATTCTGTACCACCACCACCACCACAAATGGTTCCAACTCTGATAGCAGCCGATCAGTACGATCTGTTGCTAGGTTTCGAAGATGATGAAGACTTGGATTTAGCAAAATCAACCAAATCTTTGAAGAGTGCATCTTCCTGTTTATCTTGTTTCGTCGCGGTTGATGATCTCAGGGAAAGGCTCTCTGTCTGCCCAACTAAACCGTCATAAGATGGAGGACTATGCTGTTTTTGCTCAAAAAACTGTTGCCTCTGGTTGTGCCTTGACGGTGGGGGAGGAATGCTGGTTGGAGGAGAGACATCCCAAGGTGCGGCAGGCAAATTGTCAGCAGATTTGGATGAAGGAAGGGGTTCGCCCCTTCTTGTTTTAGCAGTGAACAAGGTTGCTGTTGGGTTAATGAACTCGTCTTCAGGAGGGGCTGACGAGGATTGTGGGCGGCTTGATGATGGTATAAAAGAGTTTTTGTCGTTCGAAGGAGTTGGGGCTGCAACAGGCGCAGATCTTGATGCTGCAGAAGATCTTTCAGACTGGTAAACATCGCCACTAAGATAATCGACCGCTCCAGCATCAGCTGTAGTAGGAAATTTCGACGCTGGAGGAGGAAGAATGGGGTTAATACGGACAGGTTCAGCAGTTGAGCTTGCTGGCTTCCGCCCTTGTCCTTGTGATGTATCCCGTGATGATCTGTAATTATGCAATATAGTGAGCTGATGCATTACTTCAATTCAACCAAGAATGCAAAGGACACAAGAAAATACAATACGTTGAACAAATCAAGAACATAGCTATGTGCAACTAACCAAAGACTAACAATTCTAGTTGGTATAAACATCCTGAATAAATCTAAAAATTGAATAAGTAAGAACAACTCATAGCGACCAAAAAGCCAGATATAAACACGATTTCAAAAAAAAAAAAAAAAAAAAACCAAGATAACAAGAATAATCAAGCTTGCTCTAGCTTCATTAGTCGTTACTTTCCAGATTGGAACCTTAACAAATCTGCTTGATAAAGTTATTGAAAAAACAAAATCCTGAATTGTCATGCATCACTATTACAACACCTTTCTGATACCATTAGTTCATCTTTTACCTTTGAATTTTTCCTATGGTGAAGGCAGTCAGATCAGAAACTTTTGGATAGATAAGAAGCAACTTCAATTTCAGTATGCCAACATTCAGCCAACTCAAAACTGATATTGGGGGAAACCCCACAATTAGCACCGAAACTTTTTTGCACATTCTTACTTCCTGAATTTCCTAGTTACAATCAAAACAAAGCCTTCTCTATGCCATCATTCTATGAACCCCTTTGAGCATCCACTTCAAAAGGGAGGAAAATTAACAGAGCGTACTAAATATAACAAACAGAAACCTCTAACTTATCCACTATCTCCTTTCCTCCTCTTCCCCTTGCATATACAAAATACCTGAACTACTATATTATGACAACCCTCTTTTACATCATCACTCTGACAGATTTGGAAAGGAATGCACAATAAAGTATGTTGAAGTGAAGGAGAAGACAAATGAGGGGGGAACTAAAAACAGAACTTTTATTACTGACAAAAGGAGGAATTAGATTTATATTAGATTCCAACTGATCCTGATCTTCCAAGCTTCAAATTCTATTTTCCTTTGGTTTCAATGACTGGCTCAATCATTTCATCAAGATCATGAATAGGAATATACTCTAGTAGCAAGCAAGTTCAGGTTCTTACAAACGATATGATACAAAATGGAAATGGAGGTCCTTGAATAAATCACCTGTGTGCTAATTGAACAAAATCATCTTCAGATTCTTCATCCTCATGATTTACACTCAAAAGGGGTGCAACTGGAGTTTCTGTTGTCCTTACAGCAGCATTTGGGATTCCTTTTGCTATGTCGTCATGCAGAGCAAGAACCTGCTGCAACTTGTCATTAAGTGCCAAGCCTCTCAATAAAAGGTCCTCATCTCTGATAGAAAAGTGAAACACAACAACTCAAATGTGTGTTCAAGACGTCACAAGGTGATTTGTGAAAGGGAAAAAAGGGGAAGGGATGAGGTTAAATAATCTGAATATTATACTCACGTAGTGTTGTTAACAAGAATCATGACACGCTTGTGATAATTACGACACTGCTCCACAAGTTCAACAATTACTTCATCCTTTATACCCTGCATAGATTCCAGATTATGTTACACAACTAGTACCCCTGATGTGTCATTGAACATACTCAGAAAATCAGAACTAAGACAACCTACTGCATCTACATTAAATTGACAATTCCAAATAAGTAAATAATATACAACAAAGCTACTCCTGCTACACCTTTATCCCACTATGTGGGGACTTGAAACATGTAAACATGGTTAGAAAATAGAATTAAATATAATGTCAACCATTGTGACTAATTCTTTATGATGTGCATAACTTCATGACTGAATCAGATGATCAAGTTGGCAACTAATTACTTCCAAGAACACATAATCTATACAAGTATAAGCACCATAACTTGATGGCACTTGAAATATAAGTTTAGATTCAACCTTTCGAGGTGTAATCCTAATCTAGGTTACATGGACTGAGGTACAGGTGCAGGTCTACGTTACAGACTCGTCAATGTAGTTAACTTCAAGATACTACAAAAAGGAGTCGGATCTGGATACAGGGACATGGGTTGTAGCTAATATAACTACAGTGGTATTGTAAAGAAGTAAGGCTTTGTTCTTTTAGTGACTTAGAATGGGAAATTTTTTGTTTAGGGAAAAAATTTGTTTGGAGGGAATTTATTTTGGAGATTTGTGTAGGAAAGAGAAGAAAAAGTGTAATGATTATGTTATTTTTTAAATTTATATGAGTGGGGATTTAGAGGGAATTTTAAATTTTGAATTGTGAATTTAGTAAGAAATGATGTTGTTTCTTTGTGTAGAATTTTTGAGAAAAAAGTGATGATTTTTTTTGAAATGGAATGGAAAAGAACAGAGCCTAATACAAGAAATTAGGGATTATACTCACAAAAATAAATTTAGGGCCTTATATACAAATGGAATTAGCAGACAATTTGCAACGAGCCAAAACTGTTGGGTCATATTATAATTATTTTAGTTAAAAAGAAACATAAAACCCTAGCATCTCTTTCTATTCTTTCTCAATAGCCACCACTCCTCACATTTTTTTCCCTCAGCTCCCATCTCCTTTCCAAAACCCTAGAAGTAGGGAACAGTTTGCTATGAGCCAAAAAAAGGGGGGCCTACTTTACTGCCACTTAGAAGAATCAGGGGGAAACAAAAGGGTATAACCTGACGATTTTGAGGGTCTAAAGCACCTAACATTTCCATCAGCACATCTGATAGTCCTTCAGCACTCTGAATCTCTGGCAAGCTGCATAAGGTCAGGACAAAAATAGATTAGCAAGAACACTATTACAAAGAGAATAAATACACTCGCCAAGAAAAACGTATAAACAGAGAAACTAATCAAAGCCTCGATAAATGGAATCAGAGACGAAGTGACATAGTATTCACATAATAATACCTCAGCCCAGAAGGATCAGACTGAAGAGAGGCCTGCACTGCTGCAGCATCCTCATATTCCAAAGTAGGCTCCACAATTGGATGTGTCTGTGGTGGAGTAAACAGTGGCACACTGTTCTCCTCTCTTGGGGGGAATTCCACTCCAGCAGACTAACATGAAAATAAGCAAAAGATTAAAGAGGAGCATGAACACACGTTAAATCAAGACATCCGAAACAGGCACAGAGCAAAATCCGTACAACAAAATAACAAGACTGTGTACACCATTCACATTTATCACACCCCACAGGATACAAGTTTATATGAACAAAACAACAGGCACTCCCTAAGAAAAAGGATACTTCTCCAATAACTTCTAGGTTAGTTAAATATCTGAACTTGGTTTGTTAGACAGCATCAGGTTTTCAAATTACATGAATCCCTGTAACCATAATAATAGAAACTTACACACATTTCTAAAATGGCCCCATAACTACAGTGAAAAAGGAAAAGTTATCAAAGACATAAGCCAAAGGACAAAAACAACAACCTTCAAAAGAAAAGATAAAAATAATGATAAGTTAATAAAAATCCAAATCCAGCCTATACCATATAACAACCTTGATTGAAAGGATGGAGAGAAAAGACACGTGGAGCACCAAAGTAAGTTAAAACAAAGGAGCTAGGAAGACCTATTATGTTGTAAGTCAATCCACATCTATGTTCATATGATTTGGTAAACATTATACACGAGCTCATGTCACAAAAGGAGACCATATCAACAAGACAATGTTGTCAAGCATATTGTTACTACCTAACATCAGCCCATGTGCTTTCTTAAAAAATGAAAGAGACATAACTATCAGAAAAATACACAAACACAAGGAAAGTGAGTAATATCTTGAGGAAAAGTTTATTTCCAAGAATGAAATGCAACAAAAAACAATCAAACATTTGTGCCACGATTGTTCTCTTAAAACAACCAATGCAACTAACCATTAAAATTTTGATGGTCATACATGTGGTTGAAAGAAAACAAACATTAGCTCCTGCCTGAACTCACCAAATTTATAGAATTCTCTTGTTTTGCTTATTTGTGAACATTTTGAATTTGTCTACTTATATACTCTTTGAAAGAAAACAAACATTAGCTCCAGCTATAAATAGAAAAGGTTAATTGCTTTGTCAAAGTGATGTTCACTGTAATTAGTTAGGAAGCATGAAACACTGACAACTGCAATGGCTGAATACAATTAATCCTTAAATCCTCTACAGGATACTCTCTTTGTTCCATTAGAGGAGTCCCATTTGTAATACTGTTTTCAATATTACAAAGTGGACTTGTCTAATGGTATAGAGGGAGTACTATTTTCAACTAGCAATGTCTGAGTAGCATCAGGAAAGTACATAGCTTATAGATTTTGCATGTTTATTTGGAATCTAATTCTCCTAGATCTTGCTCACAAGTAACAATCTATCTAAATATGAGTCCTCATCTTTAATAAAAATTATAAAATGAATAACCAAGATGGTATTGTAGCTTCTGGCAAGAAGATTTAAATTGTTAGCACCGCAAAGTTAACCTGCTTATAATGAACAATGTATCCAGGATTAAAGTAGGTCTCAATACCAACAGTGAAGATGTGAAAGTACCTTCAACTCATTATAGGCAGTATTGTACTGTGGATATCGTCCCCCTAAAGCTTCTTGCCATGCATCTAGCAAACTCAGAATTTTCTCCCTCACACTTAAATCAGGCTGGATTCAAAAACAAAAGCTGAAAATATCAGGAATCACATCAAAAAAAGGGCCTACGGAAAGTCACAGATAAATACTGCTCCTGACCTTTTTCTTAACAATTTTGACCATGTCATGTAAAATGTCCCTCTCAACAATCAGGTGAAACACAGTCTCCCCACAGTTTTTGGTAAGAGTCTCCAGCGCCTAAGCCAAGAACATGAAATCAGAATAATATGCCCAGCAGGAACTACTTTTCAAACTAGCACAGGATTAAGATTATCAAGGAATGACAAAACTAAAATTTTAAATCTTTAAGTGCAATCTTTAAGGCATATTTTTGAATACAGGTCATGACACAATAAAAATATGATTATTTATAAAATAAACATACAAGGCCATAAGACAGTTATTTTGGGATACTCAGATATACAATCATTGTCAAAACTATCTCACAGCAAGTAGTAGCTATCCAAAAACCAAGAACATATGATCCTCTCCAGCACTATTCTCATTTAAAAGCAAAGCAAAATAAAGATAAAAATAATAAGAGCCATGCTCTCTTAAACAAAGCAGAATTCAGCAACAAAGTTACCTTACATGATCACTAGAAGAGCAAAGAGGCACTAATCTTACATGCTCATTTCAAATATATTAAGCTTTAAAATATATACAAAGTAAAGATGTAATGAACAAGACATTTATTTCATAATAGTCAGGGAAAGTGCAGATTGGACATCTAAAACGAGCTGTAAACAGGATGGTCAAACAAAAGCAGAATGAACAAAATACTTACAAAAAGTGTGAGGAGTTGTATTTTAGGATTTTTGTTCGCCAAACGTTTCTTCAGCACCTTCAAAGCATCCTTTGTTTGCCTAAATTCAACTTGAAGTGTAAGCTTAAAACATGAAGGACTCTTCTAGTCGAGTCAATCAACAACTCCTTGTTAGCTTTACTCATACAGTATATAGAATAAATATCTTTAACACTTATTCAAAGTTTCAAAGCAAATACACTAATAAAGAGAAGGAGAAGATCAAAAGTAAACTAGCACAAACATTAGGGGAGGGTTGGGGGAGTTATTATAGACAGGGTCTTGCAAGTCTGAGCTCTGAACAGGTGGGCAAAGAAATGTATGTAATCAAACAAGAATATCAGAACATTATCATTTCTAAATGATGCCAAAGAACTCTCTGTTCAAATTTCATTTGTTTGAAACTCTATGTGCAACATGTTCAAATTTTAATATACAGAACAGGTTTGCTGCTTTAATCCATACTTTAGAGATAACAAGCTAAACTTTGAAATCTTAATCATTATTAATAACACACTAAAATACAAGAGGTGAGACACTACCACATCATAATACACATGGTTATCAAAGTTTAACAAGCATAAAGTATTACTAAAAGCAAACCACAGTAATAGATGGTACAAAATATCATCAGGAAGTGTTTTTACTAACCCAGGATTCGTGTTAATAATATCACATAGCTCAATATTGATTGCCCAGTCTGGACCAATCAGCATATCACTCGTTGCTCTTTCAGCACAAGCTGCAGCAGTATTAGCCATGTTTCTCAACCTTCTAAACTTTTTTCCAGTGCACAACACTTATCTGCCTACAAAATGCAATCGGGTAAGTCAATCTAATTCAGAAATCTAGACGTATAAAATGCAGATCATGAACTCTTGTGTGAGCATCAGACAAGGAACGCAGTAGTACACTACGAATACATATCTCTCAAACTCACACATCGAACAGCATCAGTATACGAAAACCATAGCAAGCCAGAGGGGCCAGGTAAATACAGACAGCACAAATTTCAGTAATCACAATAAATCCCAAAATTCATCCAAAAAAAAAAAAAAGAAATGAAAGAAACTTTACTATGATAATTAACTCGAGATCAAGAAATCATTAGAATCCACTACATCTCCAAGTGATCGAACTATATTTCAAGACACGCAAGCTAACACCGTCGACGAATTCAAGAAAAGTTAGGTTACAGATCGTAGAAAAAAAAAAAGGGAACGAACCGATGGAAATCTAAAACCCCTCTCAATCAAATTCACACGACTAAAGAAAAGATGAGAATATTACAAGAATCACGAACAACTTATCCATTTTTAAAATAAAGAACGGCAAGTTCGCAATCATAATCACAGGTAAACGTGATCAAAGCATTAGTTGAGGCTAATCAACCAAAAACCCACCAAGAATTTAGGGTAAAAAACACAAATAAACCATCAGAAATCACTATTATTACACTTCAATTGGAGAATGCAAACCAAGACCCAATAAGAAGTAGAGCTTCAAAGTCCAAACTTATCCACAGCAGAAATGAAGCAACCCCAAATAAGAAAATCTCGAAGATCATGACGACTTCATAACAATTAATTTGAAATAAACACGAGATAAAAACAACAACCCAGTTAAACAAAGACTGAATTTTGTGGAATCAGCATGGATATAGATATTCCCAACAAGAAAAAGTCAGAATTACCTGGCAGAGTACCCACTCTGGAGTCCAAATTCTATAAAGAAAAACCAATAATGTTACGAACAAAAAAGAAAATCGCCAAAAAAACTTCACTTAAACGATGAGAGAGAGAGAGGGGACTGCGCGACTGTGTGTTTTACGTTTCTTAAGCGCGTCACTGCAAAATGCAATGAATTTTTTTATATAATAATCTCCTTTTCTTTCTTTTTCTATTTTTTTTTTTTTTTTTTTTTTTTAGGAGACTTGATTGTTAAGGCAAAGGTATTATTCTTCTCTTTTGTATATGAACTCTTTAAAGTTTGTATTTGCAAAATATTCCTTTTTTTCTCCAATTTCACATAAGAATTTAAATAAATAATAGTATAAAAATGATATAATTAATTGGTACGAAATATTTTTATGTTGCCCTTTTAATGGGTACACGATAATGGGTACACGATAAGGTAACGTTAAAATAGTAATGTGACATATATGACAGAGATTATCGTTTTGTATAAAACTATTTAATTATTTAATGCGAGAGAATTTGAGAGGGGGAAAAAAAAAAGTTTTAAAGGCCATTAATTAATGTGCTTATTATTCAAATATTTGTTTGAAAGAAATGAATAATATGCTAGTAAGAAATGTTCAAGAAATAACACCTAATGTAACAATAATTCCTATGTGAAATGGGTTTAACATTTAATTGTTGTAAGGAAGAAATTATTCACTGTATAAAATATTGTTTTAACCCGATAATTCATTCTCCTTGCGCGGGTGGGGATCTGGAGGTCCTAATTAAATCATGACTCATGAGGACCTCAAAGTGATTGACTCTTTCATATGTAATATAAATAGTTTGATTCGGAAAGAAAATCTAGATCTAAAGTAAATGAGTTTTTAACTTTTTATACACGTTTTCACATGTTTAATGTAATTTAATATTATTATCAAGAAAAATGAAATTTAATATTTTTAAAAATAAAAAATATATTTTAAAACCAAACTAATTAACTTTACAAAATTTAAAACAAATATATATATACTCTTAATAACTATATTTTGAAAATAACTTTTTCATACTGTATTTGTAAAATGTATTTTTGAATGACACAAATTTATATAAAAATAATAAAACTTTCAATTAAAAAGCAAACGGTTGTATTAGGAATAATAAAAATATTTTTTAAAACAAAAATTGCCATTTCTCAATTAAATGAAAAACAAGTACTACTCCATCTCTTCGATTAGAAAAGTATGTTTTGAAATTGTATATTATGACTCATTAAAATTAAATAATTATACTATTAAACACTTTTAATGAAACGAAAAAAGTACGTGAATTGGAACAGACATATGTGAAAGGAATAATATTAATTTAATTATGTGAAGGAAGAAAACATTAAAAAATATATATATATGGTGATTGCTATTAGGTGGTTGACTTTGTCTCCAATGTTTTCCTCGAAGCATCTTACTGGTGGCCTGTTTGACGTCGGGGTACCACGAGCACGAGTTTAGCGCTGAATTTTCCTTTTTTGCTGACGTGATGGATGGCGAACACAGGGAAGTCGTAGGCGCGTTTTGAAGGTTGAACCGCTGACCTGACCACGAATTCGAATCGAAACGTCCTGCACTGACCTCAGCTAGTCTTTTAGAAAATCCGCCTCTTCTTTTACTATTGACCCATCATTTTAGGGGTCTTAAAAATATTTTTTAACATGTTAGTTTTTTATAGGGTGAATTATATTTACTTCCCTTAAATTTTGGTGAAATTAGAAACATCCTCTAAAGATAACGTTTACCTTCCTCGATTTTTGGTTAAATTACAAATATTTACATTTGAAACAAAGAAATAAACTCGGTTTGTGTGGACTTATTTATTATGGGCATGTTCTTAATCAAAAATTGAGTTCTGATTTGAAACCAAAACTCAGACCAAATAGATTTCAACCCATTTTAAAAAATAAGATTCTGAACTCTGGTTTGAAACCAAAACTGAAACCTAGGTAAAGAACAGGTGTAGTGCAAGATCATGAACAAATTATGGGCCAAATGTAATGTAATAAAATTCAATGGGATATTTGTAATTTAACTAAATTTCAGGGAAGATAAATGTAATTCTTTCTTCTTTTTTTATTATTTATAAGTAATACTCCATCCTTCCAATAAAAAGAATTGTGTTTTTTTTTATTTATTAAACAATTGTTTCAATAAAAGAGTCTAATTTATATTTCTTTTAACGTTGCATACATTTACTAATATGATCGCTAACGTGTTATCCACAATTAACTCTTATTTGGAAAATAAGAATATAAATGGAAGAAATGATATCAAATTACTTATTTTAAATCTTGTACCTTACACTCCATCAAAAATTATATTTTTAAAAAATTAAACTTTTTATATAAGAGGAAAGAAGTGTATATTTTAAATATTAATTAAAAGTAAAATTTTAAATAAATAAATTCATGGGGTCTTGAGATAAGATGTCCTCCCAACGAATGATAAAATTTGGCGGAATTATTATGTATATATTGAATACGACACTTTTGTTTTCTTGAGAAACAAACAATTAGAGTATGCTTGGAAGTCATTGATTAATTGATCCAATCTTTTTCTATCCATCTTAATTAATATAAGAAAAATAATGCATATTATAGTCAAGACGTGCACCATCAAAATAATAATACGGAGTAATATAAAAATCAAAAATGAAATTGGAAAATCATTCACTATAGTACAAAATCGCTCGTTGTCTATTAAACGGCGTTGAAAATCATCCAACAACGATTTAGATACAAATGACAGGACAGTGACCCATAGATTATTGACACAAGGACTCTTGGCTTCATGTTGAGCCAACACGTTACCATATTAATAAAGGTACACAAAAACAAATTAATTATTTCACCTCATATATTTCTAAACTAAAAAACAATCTTAAAGTAAGAAATTTCATTAAAGCGAGTGCTTTAGTTTGAAAAAAAAAAAAAAAAAAAAAGAACCGAGAGAAAATGAGAAGGAATTTGACTTGCCTGTTGTGGTTCTTGCGCGAGAGAATCCAATATGGAGATGAAGAAATAAGGGGAGGGGAAAATAAGGTTTTATGGTTGCTGCCTCCCTCACTTTTTCTTTTCTATTTTATGCTTCGAATGTTAAAAGGTCTAAGTTCTCTACGTATTTATAGGTGTTATTAGGTTAAATCATTTCAGATTTCGTGTAGGGTAGTTCTCTTCTTTGATTTATCAATCAAATCGTTGATTGATTCGGAGTTACCAAAATTACGTCTTGTTTACGTGTTTCTAGAATTCAGGTTCGACGTCGAGCGCATGTTGTCGAAACGAATTTCGTTAGACGTCGTGGCGGTCTCGAGCTACTGTCGAGCCTCACTAAAATAGCTACTTTTCGTGGACCGTTCAGGGTCATTTTTGCCTAATTTTTCCACATTTTTCCTAAGCTCTTACTAGCAATTCACTTACATATTTATAACACATAAAAACTTACTTACTCGAGCAATACACAATTCACATCATGGTCAAGTTCAAGCAAGCAAATCATAAAAGTCAAAATTTTTTACGATTTTATCCTTTTTAGTCCTAGGTTTTCGCCTTGAAATTTTCGGGGTTTCACATTCTCTCTCACTCAATGAAATTATATCCCAGATTTCCCAAACCTATTCCATGAATAAGTTCGGGTATTTCTCCTTCATCTGGGGTTCCGGCTCCCATGTGCCTTCTTCAAGCCCATGGTGCTTGCACAGTACCTTCACTAAGGTTATCTCATTTGTCCTTGGATTTTTGGTCTGTCGGTCGAGTATTTGTATCAATTTCTTCTCATAATCCAACTTCTCCTCCACTTTGAGGCCCTCAAGCTATACCACATGCTTCGGGTTGGACAAATACTTCCTAAGCATTTATATGTGGAATACTAGATGCATATTGCCCACTAAAAATAAACATCACAACGCTAAAACTAGATAAAAATGAAACTGAATTATCTGGAATTCAAACATTAGAAATAATTTAAAGCAATTACACCTTTAGACGTATATCTTGTTTGCTTGCTTTTTAAGAACCAGAAAAGAAACTTTTTTTCCATGGATTCCTATGAATCAAAACAACCACAACTCATTATAAGTTCTATAAACTATCGAAATATAGGATGAATAATATTAAAAGTTTACCTTTATTTTGATTATTAAAGATTTGATGGAGATGGTTGCTCCTCGACGCGACTCGATTTGAAGATGAAGATAGAGATTACAGAGAAAATGATAGCATAATAGTAAGAATGAAAGTGGTGAAAGAAGATAGTAGATGGGGTAAATGTTATTTTGGGCTTCTCGTCATAACTTGTAGTCATAACCTTTACATCGGGTAATCGAGAATACAGTGCAAGTGATGTAGATTAACATCGGGGAGTGTAACGAGCGGGTGTAAATAGTCAATTTCTTACACTGTATTTTTGAGACCCGGTGTGAGTGTTGGTCATTAACACTGGAGAGCAAGGTTGTTAAACTCGGAATTCGGGATAGAATCGTTTTATGTCCAGAATCGGAATCGTAGAATCGGATCCTGGAATCGGAAAATAGCAAATACACACTTATTTAATTATAATTATATCATAAACTCGGAATGTCTCATACAAACTCATAATTGTTCAATAAAAAGCACATTAAAAGTGTCAACTCAATAATCCATAGCCAAATCAATTACATATCATGTCTATGCATAATCCCATAAATAATTATACATCATTCTCAAATCCATAAACTTCATCATTCTCATTGCCTTTTTCATTCTGTCCAACATCTCTGAAATATTTGAAAATTTGTTAGATTCGAATATAGGCGAAAAATTAAATGTGATGAAACTCAAAGACAAAATTAGTAGGATAATAAAAATTCACAAATTTTAAAAAGAAAAGCATATACATATAGAATTATGAATATATTCACATAAGCAAGATTGGCTTGGTGGAAGCTCTTATGAGCCAAGAGCTAGCTTTTGTGCAGAGCACTGGGGATCGATCCCTGGCAGTGCATTATTAATTTTTCTTTCTTCTATGTGGGATATCCCACATCGGCTTCTTGAAGAGGATGGGAGAGGAAGCTCCTCTATAAAAGCAGAAGGGGAGAGACTAACTTCTTCCATTCTTGGCGGGTCAATAGGATGGATAATGAGTTCTATTATGACCAAAAATGCCCTTGTAAAAATAAATTTTCAGACTCGGTCTGAACTCGTTGACTCGGACGAGTCAACCGAGTTTGACCGAGTCTATGGACTCCAGGTCGAGTCTAACCAAGGAAACGATCCCAACCGAGTTGGGATCGATTTGTTATGGTTGGCTCGTAAACTCGTCAGAGTTTACGAGTCCAACTCCGAGTTTAACAACAATGCTGGAGAGCATAACAAGCAGGTGGAAATGGTCATGGTTTTAATTTTACTGTATCGTAATTGGTTTCTACCTGCTTATGTGACTGCATTCCCAGTTTCTATTTTGTTCGTTCTTCCTTCTTCCCTTCGATATTAACAGTCAAATTTCTAGTATTACCCTTCTGTTATAGCTTGTTTACTGAACGAAATTTAATAGAAATATTAGGAAGAGAGAAACAAAAAAAGTATTATGTCAGAAGTGGGGCCAAAAAGAAAAACTAATGTATCTTGTAAAAGAAAATATGCTTCTTTGGAAGATCGTAGAGGAGCAAAAAATAGTCGAACTAGAGAGCGGAGACAAATGGCAGGTATGAATGCAGTTCGTACACAAAATCTTGATGATGATCCATTAAAATGTTTAGTAAACACCCCTGATTTATTACCTAATGCGTCTGACTGTGAATTTTTTGCTGCTAAACATATTTATTTAGAAACACCTGCATTTTGTTGCTCATTAGGAGAAGTGAAACTATTACAAATAGAGATGCCTTTAGAATTAGTACAACTCTATACTGGTAACTCTGAAGATACTGTGAAATTTTGTAATTGTATTCGTAGTTAGAATAATATGTTTGCATTTACATCTATAGATGTCCATTATGATAAATCTCTTGGTAGAAGAAATGATGGAATTTACACATTTCGAGTACAAGGTCAACTTTACCATTTTATGGATCAATTGATACCAATTAATGATAAAAAAAAAAGGGCAGAATCTTCAATTGTATTTTTTCGATAAAGAACATGAGATTTCATATGTCTATAAGTTCTAAATTTAAAGAAACTCTTGTGGAAAAAATTATGCATATTCTTCAAATTAATACATATGCTAATTTCTTTCGAAATCTTAACCAAGTTGAGGATCTAAATGAATATAAAATCTGTTTACAAGCTGACCCTGCGTTTGATGAGCGTGTGTTTAATAAACCTACTGTATCTCAAGTTGCTGAAATATGGTTAGAATCTGATGAACAACGTAATACAAGTGAACATATTCAAGTTTATCTGAAAGATGGACACACTCAAATTATTAAACATTATTTTGGTTGTTACGATCCCATGCAATACCCTCTTGTATTCCCAAACGGTGAACTGGGTTGACATCGAGCAATTCAGAGATTAAATAAAAAAAACAGAAAAGGAAGGCTTCTGTAATGACTTCTGATGCTCAATCAACCAATGATATCCGAAAATATACAAATGTGGACGGCTTATTACAATCTGAAAGTCAAGTAATTTTATAACCATTATTTTAATTTAAGTTCATAATAACATTTTAATCATTAATAAAAAAATATTGTTCCGTTTATGTAGGTGCTAAAAAGAAGAATGTTGAGGGGACAATTGTATCATGTTGTGAGTTTTATTGTTATAAGTTATAGATTAGACAACATGATAAATCATTCCTATTACATACATGTAGGCTTTTACAACAATATGTAGTAGATATATATATATATATATTAAAATTGAAACATCGAGATTAGAGTTTTTCAGAAATGTAGATATGCAAAATCGTTTGAGAAATGAGGTATATCGTGGTTTGTTAGATGGCATTGCACAGGGGTGTCAAATAGGTGCTGATGTTGGAAAGCGGATAATATTACCTACTTCATTTATTGGAGGACCTAGAGATAGGCGTAAAAGATATATGGATGCTATAGCTTTAGTACAACGTTATGACAACCAGATATTTTCTTAACTATAACTTGTAATCCAAATTGGCCAGAAATAAAGGAACTATCTTAAATTCTGATGAAATGCAGAACATACCTGATTTAATAGCTAGGTGTTTCGGTCAAAGCTTGAAGTTTTAAAAGCTGAACTGTTTAAGAAGAAAATATTTGGTCGTATTGTTTCTTACACTTATGTAGTTGAGTTCCAAAAAAAAGGCTTACCCATGCTCATTTTCTGCTTATCCTAGATAAGCATCAAAAATATTTTCGCCTCAAGCATTTGATAGAGTTGTTTCTGCAGAATTGCCTAATCCAGATAATAAAAAAAAACCTTATTTATTTTCATTGGTGGTAAAACATACGATGCATGGGTCCTGTGCTTTTCTTAATCCTACTTGCCCTTGTATGGAAAAAGGTTTTTATAAATTTAATTATCCTAAAGACTTTGCCGAAACTACTAAATATGGAATGAATTCTTTTCTAATATATCGTCGTAGAAACAATCACCGTATTATTACCGTTAGTGGTTCAAACCTTGACAATCGATGGGTTGTACCTTATAATCCTTACCTTTTAGCTAAACTTAATTGTCATATTAACGTTGAGATATATTCAACCAAGCTATAAAATATATTTATAAAGGACATGATAAAATTCTGTACACATTGATTGGAAATGAAAGAGACCCTGTCTTTGATGAAATTAAAAGTTTCCAGTCTGCAAGATGGATTTCCCATCTTGAAGCTGTGTTGGCGAATTTTTGGTTTTGATCTTAATCATGTTCATCCACCTGTAATATGCTCACCGATTCACTTAAAGAATGAACAATCTGTAAGTTTCCTTGCCAATCAATCATTGCAAAATATTACTAACAACCCTCTAGCTAGAAAAACTATGTTAACACAATTTTTCTATATGAATAGACATCATGATTTTGCTAAGAAAATGAACTGTTTATATATTGAATTTCCAGAACATTTCACTTGGCATAATGATTCAAAAGAATGGACAGTTCATAAACAACGAGAAGTAATTGGTTGAATTTTTAGTTGCCATCCATCTGACGGTGAGAAATTTTACCTGAGATTACTATTAATGCACATTAGAAAGCCTACATCTTTTAGAATTTAAGAACAGTCAACGGACAAACAACTGATACACATAGAGAGGCTGCACAAATGCTAGGAGTAATGGAAGAAGATTGTACTATTGAAATGTGTATTGAAGAAGCTCCTGCTTATTTGATGCCAACTGCTTTAAGGCAATTATTTGTTACTATTCTTGTTTATTGTAATTCTAAAAATCCCAAATAGTTGTGGTCAAAATTTGAAACATTCTTCTCAGAAGATTTTAGGCAAGATAAAACTCTTATTTCTGCTGCAATTAGGCATCAAGTTTTAGAGATTTTTACTTAACATCTTTATTCAATGGGCAAAAGATTACATGATTTCTTCTTTTTGGATAATGATTCAGAAGTAAATATTTATGATAATTTTACAAAAGAACTATAGATTGAATGAGACATAATTGTACCTGAAGAAGATCTTTTATCTATTAAATAGTTAAATGAAGAACAAAAGGTTGCTTACACTCAAATCTTGTATCATGTTGATAATAGTATACCAAAGGTTTTCTTTGTCGATGGCCCTGGAGGTACTGGGAAGACTTTTTTATATAAAGCACCTCTTGCTAAAATAAGAAATGTTGGTCATATTGCACTTGTACAGCTACTTCAGGGGTAGCAGCATCCTTACTTCTAGGTGGCCACACATGCCATTCAAGATTTAAAATTCCATTGGAAGAAAATGATTCTACATCTTGTAAAGTTAGTAAACAAAGCTCATTAGCTCATTTATTACGATTAGCAAAAATAATTATTTGGGATGAAGCTACAATCAATGTTTTCAAAATCGGACTGAGCATCGACTCGGAAAAGCTATGGGTTATGGAGTCAATAGGTCGGACCGGTTGAATCAAGGGTTAAACCGGTGACGTCATCATGATATCATATATATTTATCATAATTATATGCTTATTTTATATATTTATAAAAAAAATATTTCAACATATATAGTTATATTAGTCTTTATTTTTTTTATCATATTAAAATTATTTCTACTGAAAAGAAGAAAAAAAAATTATAATAATAAGGAGACAGATACATAGATAAATTAAAAGTTCCATAAAATTAAATAAATAAAATTATGGGTTAAATCATAAAATACATTAGATAAACCTAAACTCTAATAACTCTTTTTTTTTTTTCATTTCTTCCCGCTGCCACATATCTCATATAATCTCATTCTCTCTCTCTCACTCTCTCTCTCTCTCTCACTCTCTCTCTCCGTCTTCTTCTTCTGCTTCTCTAATTTTAAAATCTTCTTCCCCTCAAATCTTTCTCTCTTTCTCTACTCTCTCTTTGTGCCTCTCCTGTCATTTTAATTTTTTCTTTTTTATTGTTATGTATAATTCGAGCAAGTATAATATATATTTTTTAAAAATTCTAATTGATGAGGGCATCCAAACGCCAGCAACAAGTCAAGATGCAAGTGATTCCGGAGAAGTTGAGGAGGTTCGAGTTCTACATCGAGGTCCAACAATGCTTCAGGATCCAAGTCCATATCAGAGGGATCCACTTGTAGACATCACTGGGCCGATGACCAGAAGCAGAGCAAAGAAGGTTCGAGATGCACTCAACAACCTTGTCCAAGCTTGCCATCAGGACGCTCAGCTGATAGTAGAAGCAAACGCCTTGGAGCAGAAAGACGGAAATGTTCAAATTGCAACTCTTCTAACCATTCTTGCAGAAGAGGTGCAATTCTCCAATCCTCAATGAAGAAGAAGGCTGTTTCTTGAAGTTCTTGATGATGCCGGAAGGTTCTTAGACTTTAAAGAAACATTTCTTGAAACTCCCTACAATTTTCAGAATGCGACATCAAGTTAGGCCGACCCAAACTCATGGAGACCAGCCCACAAGTTTCGGCCAGCCCAAGGAAGCCCACAAGAGAGCCACACGGCCAGCCCACACGGCTACTTAATTAAGGGCTAGGGTTCTTTTAATTAGTTAGGGTTTCTTTAAGTTAAAGATTCTTTTTACTCTTTTAGTTAGTTTCCAAAAAGGGTTCCTTCTTGATCTCCTTTTTGGGAGTAGGATTTTTATTCTTTCCTTATTGTTTAAAGTTGTAATTCGGCTGCCACTTACCAAAAAGGGGTGACCGAAATTTCTTTTCCTTTTCTTACCATTACCCACTTCTTTTCGGGTTTGGTATTGTAAAAGAAATTAACCTCTTGGTTAATTTTCAATTCTACTTCTTTTCCTTATTATTTTCCATCACTTTTTCGGCTGCTTCACCTATAAATAGGGGCCGAATCCATCAATAAAATTTAGAGTATTCAGATCATAAAAACTTAGTGTTTTGAATACCATCCCTTTATTGCTTTATGTATTTGCATGTTGTAGTTTACATAATTGCATGAAACTTAGCTAATTAGGTTACTTGCTCTACCTAATTAATTCGCATATTTCAACTCTTTTTCTTACACTTGGTTCGAAAGTATAAATCAAATTAGCTTAGGTTAAGTTCTTTTTTGGTTCTCTTATTTTCGAGTAAGTTAGAGAGATTATACGAGCTTGCTACTTAATCACAAGGTCCTTGGCAACTTAATCCGCATGTGTACAACCGTCCACATCAATTGGTATCAGAGCTAAGGAGTGGTTTCGTGGCTGGAGGAGGTCGAAGTAACCCGACCAAATCTTTCTCAGGTGTTTTCTTTTCCTTGTTAGTCTTGATTATTCTTGAAATTCTTGGATTAGAACACATCTTCTTAGGGAAAATTTTTTTCTTTCAAGCTTTAATTTTCGATTTTGATGCTGTTTCCTTATCTTTAAAAATCAAAAATTCTTTAGAAACCTTGCTGTAATTTCAGAATTAAATTCAAATCGGGTTTCGAATTTCAGCCTTGTTAGGGTTTCGGTTTTCAGTTGTAAGCCCTAAACCCTAAACCCTACACCCTACACCCTACACCCTAAACCCTAAACCCTAAATTTAAAAACCCGAACTCTAGAAACAAAGTTAGGGTTTCGGTTTTGCCTAAAGCTAGGGTTTCGTTTATTGGTTGAATTTTAGACGCTGGGGTTTCGGTTTTGCCAAAAAGCTAGGGTTTCGGTTATTGGGTGAAATTTTAGACGCTAAAACAGCATCCACTTGGGTCTAAATTGGCTGGGCTTTTGCGACTTAATTCTACCCCTCTTGTGCTGTTCTTGTTGAAAATAGTGAGTTTTTGCGGTTGATGTTAAGCGGCTCACTTTATTTGCGCATTGTAAATTGCATGCTCTAGTTTGGGATACCTTGCTTTGAATTCTTGAAAATATATTGAATTCTTGATTTTGTATCCTTGTGCTGCTAAGATTATCCCTGGGAATAGGTTAGTGAGTCAACAAATTGAACTTGCTAGCCCTAGGGTTTTCGTTTCTTGAAATCGCATATTGATAAGTTTCGGCCACTTGGGGGTTTGGTTTAAGAAATCGCAATTTGGTACTGATTTGCATATTGAAAGAATTGATAATTTGTGGGGATTGGTTTCTTGATTACCTATTGGGTGGGTGATCTCTTCTTTGGGTAGTTTTAGGACTTTCCTGAAGTCGTTTCAACTCTGCTTATTTTCTTTGATTCTATTCAATTTGAATTGCCCTGCTTTCGACTGCCTAGTTATCTTTTTGTGCGACCTGAACATTTGCTCTTGAATTATAGTTTGGATTTTGTCATCGTGCACACTCATCTTTTCTGAAATTTGAGGGCTTAACCCCGAAATTTCCTGTTGTGTACTTCTTATCTGAACTATATTATAACTATCGTTTGCGAAAAGATTTTTCAACTCAAAATAGAACCAAGTGTCTATTTTTGCAAAAAATTGCTTCTTTCTTAAGTGTAATTGCTTTTGTGTGAATTGTTGCTTGCCTTATACATTTATCAATATCGGGAGGTAGAGTGGAAAAAGGCTTGAGTGATCATACTATAAAGGGCGCCACCCTAAGAGTGAAACACGGGGTTTGTGTGTAGCTGTTAGGTGGGATACACTTGGGGGAACAAAGGGGTAAGGTTACTACTCATTTTTCCTTGTTCTTAGCAGACAGGTTTTCGCTTCTTTTTACTGATGTCAGGTGGCGGTGCTCCTAACCCTTTGGGGAACGAGCAAATACTGGCTGCAATAGCGCAACTCTCTGCGCGATTTGCTACCCTCACGGAGGAAGTCGCCGAACTAAGGACTGAACGGGAACAACGGCGCACAGAGTCGGATGATGATACGGCCGGCCCTGACACCAATGCCGCTCAGCCCTTCGCAGGTCTCAGTTAATGCAAAACGACTGTTCCACCCTTCGCCGACGGCACAAATCCAGAGGATTACTTAGACTGGGAGATGAAGATGGAGCACATCTTTGAACTTCATGCGATCCTAGAACACAAGAAGGTCCAGCTCGCGGTGGTACATTTCACGGACTATGCCCTAGTCTAGTGGAATCAAGAGATGGATCGACGCAGGAATACGTGTCCAATGCGGGCCCGTGCTCCGCCTCTAACTTGGTTTGATTTGACTACTTTAATGTGAAGAATTTTTGTGCCTGATTACTATTTTAGAGAATTGTATAGGAAATTACATACTCTTGTACAAGGTTCTTTGTCTGTAGATGAATATTATAGAAAGTTAGAAATGGCCAAAATTAGGGCAAATGTACAGGAAGATGAAGCCGCATCAATGGCTCGTTTTCTTAATGGCCTAAACAGGAACATAGCCTTAGCTGTTGAATTGCAGAATGCTACAACTCTGACAGACATGTTGCATAAGGCTAGGGTCATGGAGGACTACCTGAAGACACTTCCACCCCTCAGGACGCCTACAAGCGCCCCACTGGCTTGGAAAAAGAATCCGGTTTACTCTCCACCAGCAAAGAGGCCGTTCACGTCAGAGAAGAAGGCTATAGTCCCTGTCACCACCTCTTCTTCATCGCAATCCAGGACACCATCAACACCTCGGCAATCCATCAGCAATATTACCTGCCACAAATGCTCAGGCCGTGGCCACTACATGCGTGATTGTCCTAATATCCGATAGGTCTTATTGGGGCAAGATAGTGAGTACATTTCAGAGGAAGATGAAGAAGATCCAACCGTTGACCCCTTGAAGGAGTTAACTGACAGCACTCCGTCTGCACCAGTGGAGCAATTCGAGTTCATAGAGGAAGATCCCAATCAGAACTTGGTTACTCGCACTCTGACTACAGCTGCTGTCCTAGAGACATCCCAACGGACAAACATCTTCCACGCCAGAACTAAGGTAAATGGAAAGTTGTGTGTTCTGATAATTGATAGAGGAAGTTGCACCAACGTTGCCAGCGAATATATGGTTGACAAGCTGAAGCTTCCTGTTATCAATCATCCACGTCCTTATCGGCTACAATGGCTCGACAGCTCAGACGGCTACAGAGTCACTAAGCAGGTAAGCGTTTTATGTGATGTTCTGCCAATGGAGGCTTGTTAAATTCTACTCGGATGTCCATGGCTCTTTGACCTGAAGGCAACACATGATGGAGTCACCAACACTTACTCGGTCTGCCAGGCAGGCAAGATCCACACGTTCCTCCCAATGCCGCCCAATGAAGTGCGATCCGAAGCCATGCGCATGAAGGAAGCAATCACCAACTGGGAAGCTGAAAGGCGCATAGATAAGGGTAAGGGGAAAGAACTTGTAAAGGGTAGTAAGGCAAACTCTGATAAGCCTAAACAAGAAGAAGTTAAGGGTAGTTGTTTCGCTACAAAGGGAGAGATAGGTCAAGTGTTAGATAGCAATGCTGATGTACTAGTTTTAGTATGTAAAGATAATTGTACTAACCCTGACGATATCCCTCGGGATATCCCTATAGAAGTTGAATCTTTGTTGCAGGAATTCAACGATGTCTTTTCAGAAGGGCTGCCGCACGGATTGTCGCCGCTACGAGGAATTGAACATCAGATTGACTTCATACCTGGCGCACCTATTCCAAATCGACCTGCCTACAAAGCAAATCCAGAGGAAACAAAGGAGTTGCAAAGACAGATCGACAAGCTGCTAGCGCACGGTCAGGTAAGGGAATCTCTAAGTCCTTGTGCTGTACCTGTAATTCTAGTCCCTAAGAAAGATGGTACATGGAGAATGTGTGTTGATTGTAGAGCTGTAAATAAGATAACAATCAAGTATAGGCATCCTATCCCTAGGCTTGATGACATGTTAGAAGATTTGCATGGTTCAACAATTTACACGAAAATAGATCTTACACAGGGCTATCATCAAATTCGCATGAGGGAGGGGGATGAATGGAAAACTGCTTTTAAGACTAAATTTGGTTTGTATGAGTGGTTAGTCATGCCCTTCGGCCTAACAAATGCACCTAGTACTTTCATGAGATTAATGAATCGTGTGCTTAGAAAGTTTATAGGTAAATTTGTTGTGGTTTATTTTGATGATATTCTGATCAATTTCAAGGACTTCAAATAGCATGTTGAACATCTTCGTTTGGTTTTGATTGAATTGCGTACTAATCAATTGTATGCCAAGATGCAAAAATGTACTTTTTGTGTTCCGGAAGTTATTTTTCTCGGTTTTGTAGTCTCTAAAGATGGTGTCAAAGTTGATGATGCCAAGGTGAAAGCCATTAGGGAGTGGCCGCAACCAACTTCGGCCGCACAGGTCCGGTCCTTCCATGGGTTGGCTGGATTCTACAGACGGTTTGTAAAGGACTTTTCCACCAAAGCCGCACCTCTCAATGACTTGTGCAAGAAGAATGTTCCATTTGTGTGGGGGCAGGCGCAGGAAAAGGCCTTTACTATACTTAAGCATGATCTCACTCATGCACCTGTTTTAGCATTACCTGATTTTGATAAAGTGTTTGAACTAATGTGTGATGCATCAGGTATTGGCATTGGCGCAGTCTTAATGCAGGAAAGAAAGCCAATCGCCTTTTTCAGTGAGAAGCTTAAAGGGGCTGCCTTAAATTATCCAACTTATGATAAGGAGCTCTATGCAGTGGTCCGCGCATTTGAAACTTGGTCGCATTACTTGATGGCCAAAGAATTTGTTGTGCATAGTGATCACGAGTCTCTTAAGCATTTAAAGGAACAGAATAAGTTAAATAGACGTCATGCTAAATGGGTTAACTTTATTGAGTCTTTTCCTTACATTATTAAGTATAAGAAAGGTAAAGATAATTTAGTTGCTGATGCTCTATCTCGCATGTATGAAATTCTGACTGTTTTAGATCATTCTTTGCTAGGGTTTGCATATCTAAAGGATTTGTATGCTTCTGATGTTGATTTTTCGGATTTGTATAAAGCATGTGAATATGGTGCATTCCATAAGTACTATAGACATGATGGTTTTCTGTGTAGGGAAAATAGGTTATGCATCCCTCGTAGTTCTACTAGAGAATTACTGGTTCGTGAAGCTCATAGTGGGGGTCTTATGGGTCATTTTGGTGTGCATAAAACACTTGAGGTGTTACATGAGCATTTTTATTGGCCGCATATGAGAAAGGATATACAGCATGTTTGCACTCGTTGCATTAATTGTTTGAAAGCTAAGTCTACATCTAAACCCCATGGATTTTACACGCCTTTACCTATACCTTCTTTGCCTTGGATTGACATTTCCATGGATTTTATTCTAGGTCTTCCGAGGACGCAAAGAGGTAATGATTCTTTATTTGTCGTTGTTGATCGGTTTTCTAAAATGACACACTTTATTCCTTGCAGGAAATCAGATGATGCCAGACATGTAGCTGAGTTGTTCTTTCAGGGAATAGTTCGGTTGCATGGAATTCCGCACACAATTGTGTCAGATCGCGACGTCAAATTTATGAGTTACTTTTGGAAGACTTTGTGGTCCCGCCTCAGCACAAAACTGTTGTTTTCGACTACAAGTCATCCACAGACGGATGGTCAGACGGAAGTCACTAACCGCACCGTTGGCAATCTCCTTAGGGCGTTAATTCAAAACAATCTCAAGCGTTGGGAAGAAATCTTGCCGGTTGCAGAGTTTGCATACAACCGAACCAAGCACTCCTCAACAGGGTTCTGTCCATTTGAAGTTGCCTACGGCTTTACTCCTTTGACGGTTATGGATCTCATCCCTTTGCTGCTTAAGGAACAGGTTAATCTCGACGGTGCAAAGAAAGCTGAAACTGTGCAGCGCATACATGCCAAAGTTTGAGCAAATCTGGAGAAAACCTACGCCAAAGCCGCCGCCAATGCAAACCAACGGCGCAAGACTGTGAACTTTGAACCAGGCGACTGGGTTTGGGTTCACATGAGGAAGGAACGATTCCCTACTGCGAGAAGGACAAAGCTCCATCCCCAGGGTGATGGACCTTTTCAAATCGTTTCCAAAATTGGGCCTAATGATTACAAACTTGATTTACCAGGTGAGTATGGTGTTAGTACTTCCTTTAATGTTGCTGACTTGTCTCCTTTTACTCATGAACAGGGTGCTGATTTGAGGTCAAATCCTTTTCAACCGAGAGGGGATGATGAGGGCATCCAAACGCCAGCAACAAGTCAAGATGCAAGTGATTCCGGAGAAGCTGAGGAGGTTCGAGTTCTACATCGAGGTCCAACAATGCTTCAGGATCCAAGTCCATATCAGAGGGATCCACTTGTAGACATCACTGGGCCGATGACCAGAAGCAGAGCAAAGAAGGTTCGAGATGCACTCAACAACCTTGTCCAAGCTTGCCATCAGGACGCTCAGCTGATAGTAGAAGCAAACGCCTTGGAGCAGAAAGACGGAAATGTTCAAATTGCAACTCTTCTAACCATTCTTGAAGAAGAGGCGCAATTCTCCAATCCTCAATGAAGAAGAAGGTTGTTTCTTGAAGTTCTTGAAGATGCCGGAAGGTTCTTGGACTTTAAAGAAACATTTCTTGAAGCTCCCTACCATTTTCAGAATGCGACATCAAGTTGGGCCGACCCAAACTCATGGAGACCAGCCTACAAGTTTCGGCCAGCCCAAGGAAGCCCACAAGAGAGCCACACGGCCAGCCCACAAAGAAAGACCACACGGCTACTTAATTAAGGGCTAGGGTTCTTTTAATTAGTTAGGGTTTCTTTAAGTTAAAGATTCTTTTTACTCTTTTAGTTAGTTTCCAAAAAGGGTTCCTTCTTGATCTCCTTTTTGGGAGTAGGATTTTTATTCTTTCCTTATTGTTTAAAGTTGTAATTCGGCTGCCACTTACCAAAAAGGGGTGACCGAAATTTCTTTTCCTTTTCTTACCATTACCCACTTCTTTCCGGGTTTGGTATTGTAAAAGAAATTAACCTCTTGGTTAATTTCCAATTCTACTTCTTTTCCTTATTATTTTCCATCACTTTTTCAGCTGCTTCACCTATAAATAGGGGCCGAATCCATCAATAAAATTCAGAGTATTCAGATCATAAAAACTTAGTGTTGTGAATACCATCCCTTTATTGCTTTATGTATTTGCATGTTGTAGTTTACATAATTGCATGAAACTTAGCTAATTAGGTTACTTGCTCTACTTAATTAATTCGCATGTTTCAACTCTTTTTCTTACACTTGGTTCGAAAGTATAAATCAAATTAGCTTAGGTTAAGTTCTTTTTTGGTTCTCTTATTTTCGAGTAAGTTAGAGAGATTATACGAGCTTGCTACTTAATCACAAGGTCCTTGGCAACTTAATCCGCATATGTACAACCGTCCACATCACTAATAAATTTCCTTCAGCAGTGTTTTTCCTTCCAAGTTTTGCTATCTTTCTTTTTTTTTTCTTCTTCATAATAAAGATTATTATATTTGCAAAACTATCAAAATATTTATATGAATTTGTTCAGATGCTTAAAAACAGATAAAGATTAAAAAAAAGGAAAAGAATCACGAGATCTGGAAGAAGGAAAGAAGAAAAAAAATCAAGAAAAGAAAGGAAACGGTGGCAAAAAACATAAAAAATGGAAAACCGGGGTACAACTGGTCCAACCTGATTTCCGATTTGACCCCGGTTTTGACTAGCTTTGACCGATTTTGGTGAAGGTCGATTTTATAAACTAGACCGGTGTAGGCCGGTTGGCGGTGGAACTGGTCTAACTGGCCAGTCCGGTCCGATTTTCAAAACACTGGCTACAATGGCAAAAAGTACCATTATTGAAAATTTTGATGAAATGTTGAGAGATGTAAAGGATTCACATATAATTTTTCGTGGTAAAATTATTATTTTTGGTGGTGACTTTCGTCAAACATTACCAGTTGTTCTCGGAGGTACAAAACAGAGTATTCTATATGCTACTATTGTAATGTCACATTTAAGGAATCAATTTCAAAAATTAAAACTCAAACAAAATATGCGAGCATTACTAGATCCTCACTTGTCGTCTTATCTGTTAAAAATTGGTGATGGGATTAAAGACACTAACGACAAAGGTGAAATTCAAATACCATCAAGAGTAACTATTGATTTTGTAGATGATAGTTCTTCCTTAAATATATTAATAGACATTGTATTTTCATGTGTTAATGACAATAATTCTGATGTTTCCTTATTTATAAAAAGAGCCATACTTACTACAAGAAATGAGTTCATGAAATAAATGATGTCTTGATTAATAAGTTCCCTGGGGAAGAAACTATTTATTTTAGTTATGATGAAAGCATAAGTACATTTACCTTACCAGATCAACAAGAACTATTTCACTCTTTCACTTCTCATGGTCTCCCTGCTCACAAACTAGCTTTGAAAATAAATTCACCAATCATATTACTCAGAAATATCAATCCAACTGAAGGACTTTGTAATGGTACACGCCTTATTTGTAAAGGTTGTGATAGAATTGTTATTCTTGCCGAAATTTCAACTGGTACATATGCAGGGAAATCTGTCTTCATTCCTTGTATAACATTAGAAACTTCAGCTGATAATTTTTCCTCTATTACATTTAAGAGAAAACAGTTTCCAATACGATTGTGTTTTGCAATGACAATTAATAAAACACAAGGTCAAACATTGGACTTCGTTGGTGTATATTTAAAAGAACCCGTATTTTCACATGGCCAACTTTACGTCGCATTATCAAGGGCAAAAACTATTGATCAATTAAAAGTACTTATTAGACCATTAACACCGTTATCACAAAGTACTAACTATACAAAGAATGTTGTCTACCAAGAGGTTCTAATGGCTACGAACAGCAATTTCGCAGCCATTGAAAGCATATGTATGCCTCTTCTTTTAAGCTATATTTCATTTATTATGGGTTATCTTTTACTGTTTCATTATGTATAATATACACATAGTTACATTGTTTACGTAGTTGCAGTATCATATATGTTAATGCCTTCCTATATAGCTGCTTCCGATGTACTTTCCTACCCCAACACTTTACTGAGCATATTTCCTTATCTTTCTCCCAAATATAACTATTCTTCCTTCCACCTCTTTTACCTAACTACATCAACTGCGTCACATGCATGCATTATTTATCATTCTTAGCTTCTCTCATCAAAATTATTGATTAAAGTGTTCATTAATTGCTTATGACATTTATCCGCTTTTAAAATTTTGTTCTTCTATGTTTTAGGCCGATGGAAGACAAATGCACAACAATTGCGACTCTACACCCGAATGTTTTCAACTGGTTTGTAAAAGTATTAGTTGTAGAGAAAACACCCATTCGACTCAAATGGAAATTTAAACACAAAAGCTTGTGTTGGTGGATAAAGAGGTAAAATTGATCGAATCCGTTCTGACAAATTAGTAACCTTCTCACATCATTCTGCTTATTTGATGTTTTACACATAACGGAAAGATGCAATGCATCATTTATGAACCAGATGTTGATCAACTAGATCAGGTTCTCCATTTATTACATTGGAAACAAAAAGATCAAAGAAATCAACAACAAATCAGCCCTTGTACCAGATTCAAAATATCAAATGGTCCTGAACAAAAGTTATTTTATCAAATCTAAAAGAAATGATCAACTGTTAAAGAAAATCCTTACAGACTTAGTTTAGTAAAAAGCTTAATCAAATATATCATCGCATGAAAAGTTAGTTCTCTGAAAATATGGTCAATTTCTTAAACCGTTTGCTTATTTTTAAGGGTAGGGAATGCTGTAAGATTATACTCTGCATTTTAAATTAATATCTATTTGACATGATTAATGATGCACTTTAGTTTTCTTAACTTTGGGAACAACAATATTTCTCTCTATTGAAAATACATAAGGTGACGTTGTAATGATGTCATAATTAATTTCAGAACTTCTGAATAGGGAACAATTTTATTCCAAATTCCTCTGCATATAAAATCCTGTATGACTAATTTTTTATATGATAAACAGAAAAATAACTTAATTTTTATGTGATAAACATGAGACTTCAGCTACATCACTTACAAACAAGTTCATTTCCCTTCTGAAAAGATAAACTCCTACCTCATACTAACTAAATCTCAGCAATCATATCCCTTTCATGATGACTAAACTTTTTCCTCTATACAATAAATCTATATTTCACACGTGGCAACAATACATTATGAATAAACATATCTTCTATGAGATGTGGGAAAAATCTGTTGTCTACCATTTCCTCTAACTTCTGTTTCTTTGCGTTATATCTACGTTCTATATGTCCTGTTTCTTTCAAGTTACAGTGCACTAGAGCGCAACTTTGTCAGTATCTTTAATCACACACAAAGTTATCATCAAAACCAAACCTAATGGGAAATAATGATAGTTGTACTTGGTTGACTGTGGTCAATGCTATTACAATTACATGTTTCAAAAGGAAGTCGAAGAACTAATGAAGAGACTCTTTTCCAATCCTCCATGAGCTTCTATTTTACAAAGGGCGCTTAACACGTAATGGAAACTCTCTCTTTTACTGGACTACGCGGCCGGTATTGAAGCAGAAATAAATGCCAAGTAATATGTACAAATACTCAAATATGTATCTTAGCTTATTAAGAATTATAAATTACAGTGTATGATGTTTTTATTAATTTCTTATATGTGTTATAAACCTAGGTAAATACTGAGGCTTGAATAAATATGACTTTACTGATGACATAATATTTGTAGCTTTATATTATGTATGTATCATTTAAATTTATTATATTTCTTAAAATTATAATTACTCTTTCCAGCCTTTAACAATACTCAAAATTTCGAAGAAATCACGAAATAGAACAATATTCTGTTTCTGCATCATTACCCATAAAATCAATGTTTCACACATTAGGCCACACTAACGAACTACCTTTTGTGATTAGCCACTGAGAACTCGTTTGCAAAGCAGCCTTATGTTGTTCTTTGGACTCTTCGCCTTTGGGTTATAAGTTTGTCATTTAAAGTGTTATTATTTTTTTTAGAATGCACAACTTCTAAATTTTGTCAAATAATTGTAATTAATTAAGTTATAAGTAAAGTACATATATTGTGTCTCAAATATTGTACTCAAATAAATTTGTTTTTTTTTTCTTTTAATTAATTAATACGTATATTGTGTCTTACGTAATATGGTGTAACGTTCCAAACAATACGAAAATCAATGAACTAAACTTTTAAATTACCGGATACGGTACACATATTTTTTATCTGGACGGATATAGTTTGACTCATAATTTTGAACATGACCCAATTACTTTTAATCTTCATCTGGGCCGGGTGCAATTACCATTAAACTGCACAAAGTGCAGTCCACCCTACCTAGTATTAAGGAAATTAGCCTCCAGGGGCATAGTTCAGTTGGTACTCGAGCAGCAGATTGCACCCAAGGACGCAGGATCAAGCCCTGGCAGCCGCAGTGTGGGATTTTCATCCCCCAATGTGATGGACACCAGGCACTAGTCCTCCTGCTTAGGAGCCGCTGAGTCACCCTGATTTACCCCTCACATGAATGCCCTTGGAGCTGGGTGGTGTGAGTCCTGCGGGCAAGGGATATCGCCTTTTTGCACCTAAGGAAATTAGTAGCTATGGGTATAAAGGGACTGTTTCTATAAATTTGGGATTTTTCTGATTTGTAATTGAAATTCGATTTAATCGATTCCCTCCTCTTCACTGTTCTTTCTCTTCTTCTCATCTCATCTATTTCTCTAATTTCTTCCCCAAATCTTCTTTTTCTGTGAATTCTCAGGCCCTAACCTGACATATGGTATCAGAGAAATCTTTTCTCTGACTGTGGATTGAATTCTTGCTTCTTATTCTTCTTTACAGAGAATTCTTTTCACTGATCGAATCTTGATTCACATTTTTCTTTACCGAGAATGGAGTTTCCATATTTTAGTGGTACAAAACCTGGGGTTTGGATTCATAAGTTTGATAAACTCTTCTCAGTAAATTCTGTTCTGTCCCAGAATGCAGCAAAATGACGTCTATTAAACCCCTATCTGAAGGATATAGCGGGAATTTGGTTTGAAGTCGTAGAAATGCTTAGAGGTCCATTTTCTTGGGAAACATTCTCTGAACTCGTCGTCGAGCGATATGGAGCTGATGAACAGGAAGCGAAAATTTTATTACAGCCGGAAATTAAAATTTCAGAAGTCTGGGTTGCGATGGATGAGTTAGATGAAATTCAGATGGCCTAAGTTGATTTAGAAGCGGAACCATTGGAGATTTTGGAAGGAAAAGTTAGTGAAGAGTTAGACAAAGTTAGAAGCTGTGCCAAAAGTTTTGAACGAAACCGACAGTGGAAAAAAAAATCTACCGGAGCCAATAGAGTTGCGATCCAAACAGAAATCGATGGTGAGCAAAAATTGCAAGAGGAAGCCACCGATCGAAAATCGCAAGAGGAAGTATCCGATGAAGCATCGCAAGAGGAACTTTTCCGAAAAATGGATATTCGACTAGAAGAGGCATCCGAAGAATGGGGAAGGCAATTGGAAAGAAGCAATGCCGTCCTTGACGCAAAATTTGAAAAATGGATTGGACGCCCGATTTGACGAATACAAAGGTCATTTAGATGCCGCAGTCGCGCAGATAGCGCAATTGATTTGCAGCAGTGACGAACGGAGGAAAGAAGAGATTTGTATTGGACAATTCCTGCGAATACTCCATAGAACGGATTAATGCCCAGACTGGGAAGATAGACAATTCCTTTGCAGAGAGGATGGGAAATTCTTTTGAAGATGACAATTCTTTCGATATTGGGGATTCAGACCCTTTACCTCTTCTTCCAGAAGAAAAGGAAGGTAATTTTCTTACCCCTAATGATGATGAATCGACGAATGATGAATCGACGGATGATGAATCTATGAAGTTGAATGAAGATAATGATGTATGTGTGAATTTTCTTGAGAAAACTTATAGAGCTTTCATTCCCTTTTGATGCTTGGAATTTGCATATAAACTGTATGAAGTTGAGTGACAGGGTATTAATTTGGTGAATAAGGAGATAGTCTTGGAGGCACTCAACGATTCCAAAAATAACTTCCTGTTGGAGCAATTTCTTGAATTGAGATTTCATGCAGCATGTGAAAAGTTTGATGTCTGGGAGGTAATGGGTTGTCCTGGTACTAGGCAGAAAATTAACAAAACAATCAAACCATGGATGGTAGAGGTAACCGGATTCAAAGGAGGTACTGGTTTCCTTCAGAAATTTGCCATAATTGATTCACAAATTTGTCAAAGGATGATACTCTTCTTTTCTAGTAATTTTGGGGCACTAGCACATTGGGATGAATTAGAAGATTACTGGAGCAGTATTGTACAAGAAACAAACCAGATAAGGGGGTGCTTTGTCTTCTCTAATGTTGGAGAAAATATGAGGGCTTCTTTGTTAGTGGCCCTTGACAGTAGAACTCCCTTTCATATTAGAAACAAGGATTTTAAACACTGGAATGAGATTGTGACTGTGTTTAAAGATGGCACAAGAATTTTAAGCTTGGTGTTGAGAATGAGATACATAAAAGCTGGACTCTATTTTGATTATGGAGGGATAAAACTGGATGACTTGAGATACTTGAGTCTTAGAATTTTTGGGAGTGTCGGAATTTTGTTGACAGTAGGGATTGAATTCATGGAGACTGCAGTGGTTTATTGTATTGCAGCAACAATGCTTGATTTCAGTTCAGATTTTGAAGAATCAACTGTGCACCTTAGTGCAGCAAGTTTTCCCTGTAGTCCAATGGAAGACCACCTAAATGACATTAGTGGTGATCAAAGGACTTGCAAGCCTTGCAGGTACCAATTAATGGAGTCATTAATGGAATTTTCTGTGCAGCAGAATGGTGGTGGGTTTAGTTCTTGGAGTTAAATCCTTTTATAGAATGTGAGTATATATGGCCTACATACAGTACAGTAAATGTTGGTGCCAAGTTGGAAATGTGGAAAAAGGTTCAAGAGGCCTCTCAAAGAGGAGCTGTAGTTAACAAGACTTTCATTCTTAACTCAAGGGGAGTTGCTCAATTATGGAGTTTGCAGCACATGGGTATCTATTTTGTGACTGAGAAGGTTGAAAAATTAGATAAGTCTGAAATTTTGAGAACTCATAAATGGTATGGGTACTATCTTGAATTTGAAATTCAGTGCAGCGGCGGAGACAGGGAGGGGCAGGGGGGTGCCGACGCCCCTTCTTCCACCGGGAGCTAAGGGTAGTAGTAATACTACGCCTTAGCTCCGCCCCGCCGCCGCCGCTGCTAAAAGCTAGGGCAAAGGGCGCCCCGCTGCTGCTGTGAAGAAGACTTCTTCTTCTTTTATTTTTTAAAATTTTTTTTAAGCTTTAACCAAAACGACGTCGTTTTACTTAAGGGGAAAAAACCCCCTTAAGTAAAACGACATCGTTCCACTTAACAAAAGATAAGGGGTCAATTTTTAAAAACACAATTTACAAATTAGACCCCTTCTCCAATTCTAATTCTAATCCCTCCCTTTCCCTTTTGCTTCTAATCACTAAAACCCAATTCACAAATCAAACCCTCTCCCTCAACTTTTTTTTTTCCTGCATAGTATATAATGAGAAGGAAATTTTGCATCGTTTTCAACATATAAGTGATCGTAAAACACAGTTACTTGCCCGGTACTGATTGTTCAAGGATTAAATATTTTAAAAAAAAAATTCTTTTACTTATATTATTATGGTTATTTTGATACGTTAGTAGTTATGTATCTCATAATAATATTGAAAAAAGAAAATTTGCATTAAACTCAGCACTTCTCATCTATTATGGAAATTTTTTTTACCACTAACGTCGCCCCCCTATATATTTTGTTATGCGTTCGCCGCTGATTCAGTGGTTCCTCAAAATTTACAATATATGGAAGTTCTTGGCTGATAAAAGCATCAATAACATGAGGAAAATTCTCAAATCATGGCCTGAAACAGTAACAAGTTTTAGAGGAAGTACTCATATGGGAGGATTTATCATATTTCAGTTTCACAATGGGCAAATTCTGCCTTTGGAGCTGCAAATTCTTAGAGCTCAACCACAATGGGTTGTTCAATGGAGAAGTAGCAGAGCTATGCAATTGTTTTCTCACTTTCTGAGCACCACATGTTGTCTTTAAAGGTTGCTCCAAATGTTAGAGGAGTACTATCATGCTCATTTAATGGTGGTTCTGATGAGTTGGGAGTATCTGAATTTCAGAAAAATGCTGATGAGTTTAAAAGGTTGGGTAATGAAGTTTGTATATAAGAAGTTTTGGAGTTTACTTTTCAACATGACTACAAAGAGGTTGGAGAGACATTAAAGAAAGTTATGCAGGACCTATGGTTAAATAGAGTTGAAGTCTGCAGGAACTTACATTTCAAATGGCTTACTCCTGCTAGCTATAAAATGTGGCAAAGCCATTGCCATTTTCATTTCAGCCTTGAGGAAAGGCTAGTTTTAATGGGGTGGGATTTGTCATGCTCTTGGGTTTATAATGTAATATTCATTACTATTGGGCATGTAGTTAGATATTAAGGAAATTAGTAGCTATGGCCCTATGGGTATAAAGGTACTGTTCGTGTAGTTTTGGGATTTATCTGATTTGTAATTAGGGCTTGTTTTTTTTATTTCGTTTTGAAAACGATTTTAGTTTCAACAGTAAATTTAATATATTTTAATCATATTCCATCATTTTTAATACAACTTTTTATTATTCAGCATTTACTTTTTATATTTTCAATATATTTTTTACATTATAAAATTATTTTTCAAAACTTATTTTCAATTATTTCTAATTTCTTTCCCAAATCTTCTCTTTTGAATTCTCAGCCCTAGTCTAACATGGTTTTGAGACTCAAACACAAAACCAACCTAAAACCACTCAAGCCTTTGTTCTGTTGAGAGGTTTCAAACCTAATCTCAAACCAAAAAAATACTTCTCTTCAACCCACTTTCAACCGCCCGCCGCCGCCCGCTGCTACCAATTCTTCTTCTTCTTCTTCGTTCTTCTTTTTCTTTCGAAAACCCCAAACCCAAAAGAATTGGAAAAGTTCTTTCTATCGAAAGGGGAGATTTTTACTTCCCCTCTCTTCATCTTCATCTCTTCATCGTTTTGCCGAGAATATTGTTGTTGTTCTTGATTGAGTGTTCACGGGATTCTTGTGATTCGGGTTTTGTATACTGATTTCATTCTTGATTTTTGAAGAAATTTTCTCTTCTGTTTTTTCGGTGTGCCTGCTCTGTTTCTTGGGCTCCTGTAGAGTCATTCTGGAGAATGACCCGGAAAGGGAAAGTTTGATTTCACTCAGGAACTCTCTTGAGAGTCCGGAGCTTTTGAGTTCATCGAGTCTAGTTGTAAGAATAAGAAGAAGAAAGATGCTATTTGGAGTTGATTTGGATTTGGATTTGAAATTTTGTTAGTTTTGGATTCTTCTCTCCATTGCTCCTCTCCCGGTTGCCTTAACAGCTTCCAAGTTCAATCCAACTCGCTTGAACAATCTCCCGCATTTTCAGGTTTTACCCTTTCCTTTGGATATGAAAATTTATTTTCTTTCAAAAATTCTGTGGTTGATTGGTTTTATGGATTTTGGAATTTTTGTCTGGATTTAGTAAATATTGGTTTTCAAAAGAAGTGAATTTGTTTTGTGATTATGGGTGAAGGCCATGAACTTGGAATTTCTGGACTATCCTTAGAAAGATTTGCTTTTTATTTGATTTTAGGTTTACCTGCAAAGAGGGTACCAGCAGCGACTGCCGTTTGGGGATGGCTTCCGCTGTAATGAAAGCAGAGGAGGAGATTATAAATGAAGTTGAAGATGAAGAAGACGAGGAGGAAGAACTATCTTGGTCTTCAGATTCTGAAATTGGTGAGGCTTTGGATTATTTGGACTCAAGGGATGATTCAGGGGCTTTAGATGGAGCTTTAGCACTGCACACGAGGCGTCCTAACGCACATGGCGGACTTCACTCTCGTCCTAATACCTCATCTCTACAACCTCTTGCTAATAGGAATCAGAAATTTACCAGTCACATCAGAGCTACTCCCTTGGAGGTTGTCATTAACATGCCCTCTTTCTTTGTTTCTTTTCCTTCTTGTTGGTTATGTAAGTTTTTCTAGCTTCCGCTGTGGTTTTGTTTGGGCCATGACCAATTCAAAAACAGAAAAAATGTACTCAATAAGTGTCTAAACGGCAATTATGGTTTTGATCGAATGAGGTGCTGGTCAATTATTTGGATTTTGTTTTCCTTAGCATCTTTTGCGCAGTTATATTTGTATTTAATTAACAGATTCTTCATGTTGTTTGTGGGTTTTAACTTTTAAAGTGTGTTGATTGGATAGGGCTGGGAGGGAAGGTTGAACGTTGGCATGTCAAACTCTGTCACAACTGCAATTCGTGAGAGTGTTCGCGATATGGCCATTGGGAAAACCAAAGCCACAGAGAAAGCAGACCGTGCAACTGTCGAACAGGTGAATTTTGAATTGGAGATAATTATGCCCAAACTTCTAAAATTATGTACTAGTTTGGTAGTAGACATCAGTACTTAGGCTAGTAATTCAAGAACCAGCGTTCATAATTTATTTCTATACGTTAACTATTTTCCCTCTTATTTTCTTGAGATCCTGATAGATTAATAAGTTTAAAGATGTAGTCATTAGCTTTTTTCTGGAACATCGTTTCTTCCAGTTTTTATACCTCATTGGTTTATCGGCACATTTGAAAATCTGTCAATAGAAATGTACTGGCTTTGTTTTTATGCAAGTTTTCTCAGGATAGTTTATGCCCTTTTTATTTGTGATACTTCTGATAGTTGCTAGCAAAAAGAAGTGAACTGACTGAGAAAACTGATTGGAGGGGCCAGTAAGAGAAATAGTTCTATTTCTTGTAATTACTATTTGCATTGAGATTGATGCCTCCATGACTTTTGTTCCAAGGGATTCAATATATTCTTTTAATCCTATTGGGTTCAAGAGTTCTTATTTTTATCTCTCAATTTGATTGGCGCTAGTTTCTTAATACATAATGTCATTATTTTCTCCTGCTTCTCCTGATTCTTTTTGTGTTTAATTGTGGTATTTTTTTTCTCCCTCTAGTTCTTCTACATCATGTCATGTTTTGGTCAAGAGTCTTAACACTTCTTAATGGTCTTATGTATATCACAAATTATTCTTATGGTTATTCATTTTGTTGGTTTTTAAAATTTTTTTTTTTTTTATCATGCTTAGCTTAAGGTCCCGAAGTTTTAGTACAGTAAGCATCTGACTTTCTTTTTTTCTTTCTTTCTTTCTTATTAGGCTATTGACCCAAGAACTCGCATGGTTTTATTCAAAATGCTGAACCGGGGCATATTTAATGATATTAATGGCTGCATTTCTACTGGAAAGGAAGTATGTAAACCAATGGCCTCTGAGAATTGAAAGCTTATCTCTTGTTATGTTGGACCGTTGGTTGACAAATTGTGATGAACTTTCTCTGGGATTTCCGCTTCTGTTTGATTTTCTCAGCATATTGTTTTTCCCGTCATATCTGCAGGCCAATGTGTACCATGCTACAAAATCTGACGGTCTTGAACTGGCAATTAAAGTTTACAAGACTTCAGTTCTTGTTTTCAAGTATGTAGGCTAAGCCCTTAATCTGTTTATGATAATATGTTTACGCATATAGTCTGTTGTTTGATGTTAAGTTCTCTGAAATAGCTAGAAGCGGACATGGTTTACACGGAGATAGCAAAAACATGCTTGAACCCTGCTAACATACATAAAGGGCAAGGACTCTTTTGGTGCTTTGCAATGTGAACATGTGGCTGTGGGATAGTGATACTAAATGTTTTCTTGATGTCATGTTTTTTTCCCATTTTCCTTGAGACTAAGTTTAAGAAGTGTCCTTGCTTTATTTTGCATCCCGAACTTTTGTTAGAATATCATTGAAGAAAATGTATCATGGGCCTGTGTGTTATCACCTCCCAAAACACATTTTACATTTTATAGTAATTTTTCATCTTTCCAATACTCCTCTTTACATTTCGAGTACACTTTTAATGTTTCAAACTAAACTAAAATACAATTTTTGGCACCCACGATGTACTAATCTTTTGCTTTGGCCTGTCAACAACAGGGATAGAGATCGGTATGTACAAGGTGATTATCGTTTTCGATATGGATACTGCAAGCACAACCCCAGAAAAATGGTCAAGACATGGGCTGAGAAAGAAATGAGGAATCTTATGAGGTAATTGCTTTAACTCAAGCCCCACCCCGCAAGGGCTGTCTTTTCGCTCTATACTCATTTTTAAGTTCTTAAGTTATAGCAGTAGCAAATACTTGTAATACTGCAATGAACACACCCTCTCCCTCCTCCCCCTTATTTCTTTTTAAGGATTTCCTGTTTTGGGAATTCTTGCCAACGTGTGGTTAGAGCATGTTCTTCTGTTTACTTGTGCAGTATTTGTAAATTATTTGTTTCAGAATTGTTATTTTTATTTTACTTTTATGTGATGTCTAACATGAAAGAGTTCATGTGAAGTTGCTCTTCACTTCAGCAAATGAATATTTTTGGAGTTGATTAGTCTTTTGCAGTTGCTGACTTCTTCTAAGGATATTAGTGGGAAAGAAACCTATATACATCTTTCCCATCTTTGAATATGATTTTTATGGTAAACTGCAGGCTAAAGGCAGCAGGTATCAGATGTCCATCTCCACTTCTCTTGAGGCTTCATGTTCTGGTTATGGAATTCATAGGTACCACGCTGTCTTTGTAAAGTTCATGCATGGTGATTATGTAGTTTTTGTCATATTGGATAAATGTAGATATAAGAGTTCTAATGGGACGTAGGGCATATCCTCTATCAGTATGGAAAATTTACTTCCCCTTATCCTTGAGAGTACATTTTGTGCTTAATTATAATTAATAAAGAAGGTAAAGTCTTCGAAACAGAACAAATTCACTGCCAATTCGGAAAAACATAAGAACAAAAATTTTCATTGAATATAATAAGTTTCCTGCTACTTTATCATTTTGTTCACACGGCTGCATGGCTGTTGTGTTGGCCTTGTAGATGTGTCCGTTATTGTTGATCATGGATTTGCAGAGGAAATAATCTGCATGAATGGCACTTGACATATGAGTTCTTGTGTTTTAAAATTTTGGCTATGCTTAACCTAGGGTGATGGAAACGTCTCACATGAATGGTTTTTAAAACTGCTTTTGTGGTGATTTAAATGATATTCTTTCTTAGACTTTTTAATTAAGTTATAGAGCCCTTGGATCTAGGTGCTATTTACCTGATTACTGACATGATTTGGGACACAATTAAACCACAGGTGAATTCGGTCCTAAACATCATCTAACAATCTTTGGATTTAACAACAATTTCCTTGTATAGGCTTTGGATAGTCGACTAGTGACTGACTTTTGCAATTGCAATAACAATTCTGAAATGCTCTTGCCTTCATCATACCCGTTCATCTGACATATGAAAGCACTTTCTTCACTTTCATTGCTGTAGGGAAGGGGGGTTGGGCTGCACCTCGGCTCAAGGATGCTGCTTTGTCTCTTGACAAGTTACGCGAAAGTTATTTAGAGGTGTGTCTGTGTTTACTTTTTTTTCATCAACTGCTTATGCCTACCATATTGCAGTATGGCCAATTGAAAATGTGGTGAAAAGAGTATGTTAAAACAGCATAACTGATTATAAGAATGGTTAGATAGCGGTGAGGTAAATAGTTCAGTATTGTGGTGAAAAGAGTGAACTCCACAAATGCCTTCCGGAATAGGATTTGGTTATCAATCCTTGATGCACTATTACTCATTACAAAGGTTGCAGAATTGATTGTCACACTTTTTTTAGTGTTACTGGTGCACGGAATTTCTTTCCTAAATAAATATTTGTGTGTAGAACTATAACAAATAGTTGCCTGCATTTCCACGATACAAGTACATAATTTCTGAACCATGGCTCATTTTCCTCCATAATTGTAATTTTCCTTGCATACATTTGGACTAAGCTTAGTCTGGACTCCTTCATATTTGGTGAGTGATGTTCTGTATGCCTTTTACCATAATTATCACAAGCTTTAGAAAGTCTTTACCACTGATCCACTACATAATACATTGGTTGTGCTTGTGCTAGAAACATGGAATGGCTTATTGAGATAATTCATGCAAAATGCTGTTTAATCTACTACAGTCTTTATAACTGGTTCTAATTATCAGTGATATTTAGAATTTAACTTGCCGTCTGGCTTTTAAAAGGACATTTTTGGATGTTTATCATCAAAATCTACATTGCCAGTTAACCTTTACTGTATTCCATGTCAATTGTTTGATGGATGAGTAATCACATGGGAACTCTTGAATGTTTATTACAGTGCAAGCCTCAGACTGTACTGACAGGCCATTCGTTTAATTGGTGTCTGAAATCCAGTTCACTATTAAATATTTGTCTGCTTTTCTTCATTTGTTTTTTACATTCCGGGATACAGATTTTTGGAGAGGCTTGTTTGTTGGGCATCTAAATACATGTAAAACTCGCTAGGGAACTGTTTGTTAATTCCTCGTGTGCTTTGTTACTAAAATATTGTTTCTTCATGTCTGTTCTCTATGAATGTTGTTTCTTGAACATTCAGCTGTTCTGTTTGCAGAAAATTTGTGGTTGGTAATAGATGTGTAGCTAAGAGATTGAACTTTTATTTGTGACAGTTCCTGTACTGTTTTGGTTATCTTCACAAAAGATATGACTTAAAAATTAAAAGGATTTAGTAATGGTACACTCTGTTGTTTATCAGATCATATTGGCTATGCGAACTCTATACCAGAAATGCAAGCTGGTGCACGGAGACCTCAGTGAATATAACATACTTTACTATGAGGTAGGTCGGTGCATTGACTTTTATTTAGCAAATATTTTTCAGTGCAATGTGTAAAAACTTGTTTCGCAGGGTCACTTGTATATTATTGATGTGTCACAAGCTGTTGATCTCGACCATCCTCATGCTCTTGATTTTCTTCGAGAAGATTGTGATCACGTCTCGGTGAGTCTCTCTCATTAAATGAGCTGATACAGTTCATTGGGTACTTTGTTTAACACAAGGAGCAAATTCTTGCAGGATTTCTTCAAGAAACATGGTGTTGCCGTTATGACAATAAGAGAGTTGTTTGATTTTATTGTTGATTCCTCAATTGATGATGATTCAGTTGACAGTTATTTGGAAGAGGTATAATGTTATACATAATACATATCGTCCACTGCTTCATCTTCCAAATACGTGAGGTCAACTATCGTTACTACCTTGTAGGTGCAACAAAAAATTTTGGCCAGAGGTAATGTGATCTCTGCAGAGGAAGAAATTGCTGATGCTGTATTTATGCAGGTATCGTTGTTGGCACTTGTTTCAGTATTTCCTTGACGGGATCTTTTTTAAATTGTTCTTGCATGATGAGCAACCCGCCTCGCGCCAACCCAACCCAAAGATGGGGTTTGATGCTATTCATCTGCTTGTGGAGTTGTGACCTTAACAGATTTTCCATTTAGAAAACATACCTGTTCATAACAGAGCTTTCTATTTGTGTTGTGCAGTCATACATTCCGAAAACACTAGATGATGTGAAGAACGCAGAGGCAGATGTGCAGCGCATCACCAGCGGGACTGACACTGGAGACATGTATTATCAGACCATTACAGGTCTTAAGCAGGCCCTTGCTAACTCTGACTCGTCCTTGGCAGAAAAACAGTCGCACAAGCAAGTTCGGCAACCTGTAGCAGTCTCAGGCGAGCTCCCTGGTTTGTCCGATGGTGGTTCCTGTACCGAAACAGATGAAGAGGATAGTGATTCAAGTGGCTCAGAGGAGGGAGAATTTTCATCTGAAGGCGAGCAGCCAACAGCTGCAGATAGAAAAGCTGCTAGGAAAGAGAACAAGAAGAAAGTTAAAGAAGAGAAGAGAGAGGCTCGCAAACACAAAGTTCCGAAAGCTGTGAAGAAGAAAAAGAAAAAGTTGGCGAAAGGCAAGAAATTTAGGTAAACCAGAGGATTGTCATTCAGGCTAAGTTTTTATTCTATTTATTATATTTTTTATTTAAGGGGAATAGACGATTAAGTGGTTGGAAAAGCATAAGGACTGTTTATTAAAATTATCGAACCATTCAGGCTATAAGCTTTTGTGTTGGAGCCTGAAATTTAAGTAGAATGTATTGCCTTGAGAAATTTTTGACCTTTGTGTTTCTTTAAATTTAATGGAAATATTTAGTCCATCATATATCGTGAGTTGCTGATTGTCTTAAGCTAACAATCCCCCCTTGAATGTTAGTTTTGTTCTGCTTAGTCATTTGATTTGATTTTGCTCATTTCAATTATTTTTTATGCATTTTGTCTATAGTAAATCCCATCATTAGGGTGCAGGCTCTATAGCGTGAAATTATGTCGTTTTAATAATTTGTAATTTTACAATGAGTCAAGTTGGGTGATGACTCCGAAGTTGCGTAACTTTTTTCAAATAACCTTATGCTATTCGGTTAAAGTTCGTAAATTGAGACTACGGCCTTTCGCCTGCATATTTTTAAAAACACATTTTAAGATTTTTTGCATTTTAAATAAATACCTCATCATTTGCAATATATTTTTTCACTATTGAATTACATTTTTATATATTTAATATATGTGCACATTTAAAAATCATTTTTATATGTTTTAGGAAATATCTCTGAATCAGATTAATGGTAGGATTCAGGGAATGTTTAGCCTATAAATAGAGGTATTGGGTGATCATTGTAATCACAAAGAGATGCAGAGAATTACAGAGATAGACAGAGAGATACATAAGAAACTTAATAGTCTTCCGGTTGTTTCTCGACCAAGCTTCAGCTTAAGTGCATGCGGGTTTTTTTTATTGTTCGTTATTACAAAGAAGTTTTATTCCGCTGTTCATTAATCTCTTTATTTTGAATATATATATTATTTTTATATTCTACATGTTTACATTGTAAATAACATCTGAGCAGCTAAAGGATACGCTGAAATTACATCTTTCTTAGAAACTTTAGAAATGGAAAGTTTTAGAAAAATCCAGATCTAGCTCAATATTAGTAAATAAAAATTAAACCTAGTAAATCTTTTGAGTGTTGTTATTTGCATAGACAACTTGAAGAATGAAAAATACAAAAATATTCTGCATCCTTCACTATTTCATTTTTTGAGATGAGCAAACCTCCATCATAGGCTGGCAGATGCGGTGCGTGTGTTTTTTTTTTTTTTTTTTTTTTTAAGACAAAAAAATTGAAAATAGGAATTTTTTTTTTTGTAAGTGAGAGGATATTATAATATTTTCACTTAAGGATTCCCGTATTTAGTCAAATTATTTCTGCAAATAACACTTTTCAATCTTTTATGGGCGGAGACGTTGACCAAGTGTTGTTGACAATCCGTATATTCACACCAATCGTCAATGCATGCATGCAACGTTAACGTACGTACCTATAAAATTTGTGTAAGGCTAGGTATGGGCCATCCGTTTTTTGTGGTAAATCATTTTAGCATCTTCAAAATAGAAAATGGCCACCATAAAATATAAATAAAATAGATAAAAAAAACGAAAGAAGTTACTCTGCGAAAATAAAACAAATTTTTTTCCAGAAATTCGTGAAAAGATAGCAAATCTGGTTGATTTTTCAATAACATTTGTGAAAGAGCTCTGAGATTCAAATTTAATTTAATGGCAAGATGTCTCAGCTTCACAGCATCAACGGATTGGGCTTACCGTTCATTTTTCACCTACGCCGGCCTCCGGTCAGTGACGTCAGAATTCGGGGAAGGAACCGTCATGCATTGTTGGGTCCCCAAAACGTTCCGGCCATCCAAACCTAACCTCCTCCTCGTCCACGGCTTCGGAGCCAACGCGATGTGGCAATACGGCGACCTCATCCGCCAATTCCTGCCCCGTTTCAACATCTACGTCCCGGATCTCCTCTTCTTCGGCGGGTCCTGGACGACCCGACCCGAAAGGACAGAGATATTCCAGGCGCAATGCCTCAAGCTATTGATGGATATCCACGGCGTGGAGAAGGCCAATTTGGTGGGCATAAGCTACGGCGGGTTCGTAGGGTACAGCCTGGCGGCGCTATTCCCGGACGCGATTGAGAAATTGGTGCTCTGCTGCACCGGAGTGTGCTTGGAGGAAAGGGATATGCACACCGGTTTGTTCCGGGTCTCCGACATCGAAGAGGCGGCGGATATTTTGGTGCCGCAGACGCCGGAGAGGCTGAAGGAATTGATGAATCTCGCATTTGTGAAGCCCGCCAAAGTGGTGCCGTCCTGTTTCCTCTCCGATTTCATCGACGTTATGTGTACAGATTTCGTGAAACAGAAGAGGGAATTGATCAAGAACATACTCATCGATCGGCAGCTTTCGAACATTCCAAAGATCAGCCAGCCGACGTTGATCGTGTGGGGGGAGGAGGATCAGATTTTCCCGGTGGAATTAGGTTACAGAATGAAGAGGCACATCGGAGACAATGCGAAAATTGAGGTGATTAAACACGCGGGACACGCCGTGAACTTGGAGAAGCCCAAGGAATTCGCGAAACACCTGAAATCATTTCTCGTTCATGATTCTTCTTCCGATCCTTCTTCCTCCGGCGCAGTTGTTCGCCGGCATCGTCGCTTCTGGAGCAGCCAGTTCTGATTGGTTCTGCCATGTTTAAGGTCCCATATGACATGTAAATTTTCCATCTCATTTTATTTCACTTTTATTTTATAATAATTTCTCATCAATTTCAATACACTTTTTTACATTTTCCAAACACCTTTTTACATTTCCAATATAATTTTAATAATTTTAAAATTCAAAATACCTTTTAAAATACTTTTCAAAAGGCATACTATAGGGGCCACTTTTTTGAACCTAGAATTTTTTTTTTGTTTTCCAGATATAAATGTTTATAGAATAAAATACAAATTTGGTCCCTTTGTGAATAACTTTTTTAGACCCTCATATTATATTTTTAGAGATTAGTATCTTTAATTTATGCTAATTATACTGATATTTTTAATATTACACTTTTTATTACAAAAATATTTTAATTAAAATATAAATACAAAAGGAGAGTGTACGTAAATTTTAACACTTAAAATTACTTAATCTCATAAAAAAATAAAAATTACACAATACGCTACAATTCTATGTAGAAAGAAAAAAAAAATCACAATAGCCTTATTAACAAAAAAAAAAAAAATTTTATAACCCTAAAAAAATTATACTCCTCCGTTCCATTTAAATGGTCTATTTTAAAAATATTATTCATTTCAATAAAAGATCCTACTTTCAAATTTTTTACTTGTTTTACTCTTATTAATATAATCATCATGTGTAGTTTACAATTAATCCATACTTAATAAGTAAGGATATAAATTGAATAAAATGTATTAAATTAATTAATTCAGCCGTTAACATTCATAATAACTTATATATTAGCCAAAAATAGAAGTTTCTAATAGAAAAGAGGGAGTAATAAAATAATATTACATCAATTCTGGCGAATGGGCTAGCGTAAACACCAATTTTAGTGAGCACCAAATGCACACACTAGAATTGGTACAAAACACGCATAGCACCATTTTTCAATGGTTGAAAACACATTTCCAGCCCATTTTTAACGCAAGTACAAGTATACATTGCCACATTCCCCGTACTAGAATCGTAGAATTGGTGTCAGAATGATTCGGTTACAGTTTCACTTTTTAAAAAATTAAAATTAGAATCGACGGTTCCGATTCTCAAAAAAATTCTTACAAAATTATATTCAAAGTGACACAGACAGAATTCGAACGTGCATTTAGATGACTTATAAAAAACTTGATAACACTACTACCGCTCATATTTTTGTTATTATTGCTTATTATTATTATATTTACAAACAAAATATATAACTATAAGTAGAATAATTAAACTGATTACATTACACATATTATAAATTTATATTTTAATATAAAAATATATCATATATAATATATAAGAAAAAGTAATGATATACTCAGCAACAAATCATAGTAACTTTTTGATAGCAACTCATGTGGCATGTATTCATTGGCCAATTATTTGATATTAATAAAAATATAACCAATGAATGCATGCCACATGAGTTGCTATTAAAAAGTTGTTATGATTTGTTGCTAAAACTATCATTACTCCCTTATCTTAGACATACAAAAATGCAGGAGTGCACATGTAAAATAAATCTCAGCAGTATAATTCATGCGCACACACGTTTCAATGCGGGAATGTTGCTGATCTTCTTGTTAAAATTTTTCAAATTATTTTGACTCATAATTCAACCAATCTTGTATAAATTGAAGGAAAACCCCCAACTACTGTGTAGAATGACCTTAAAAAGTCACATGTGAAACTTTATATATCTCTACTTACTGATTTCTTCTCACTTTAGAAACCTTTCTTCTTTATTTATCGGGTGAAATGCACCAAATATCACTTAACTATCGACTTTTGCAAAAAACACCATTTTCCTTTAAAAACTGTAATTACAAGCACTTTACTTTCAATATATGTGAAAACTACCACTCTGTTAGTCAATTACGTTAAGTGGCTAACAGTCAAAAAAAGATAGGGGCAAAATCATCATTTCAGACGTTGCGGCACTGTTCATCGTTTTCTCCAAAAATTTTCCGGCACTGTTCATCGTCAATTTTTTTTTACTATTCCTGCGACCTCTTCTTCTTCTTCTTCTTCTTCTTCTTCTTCTGTGTTGTAGAGTTTGGTAGTGTGTGCTTGTGTTCGTGAAAGAAACCTTTTGGCTGATACTGCAAAATTGGTCGAGAAAAACAAAATCGGCAAATATAAGATCAATTTCTGCAGCAGTGACCGATGGACTTTTGGCCCTCAGTTATGATGCTTCAATCTGCAAGTCTCGCTGGGAGAAGTCCTCTTCCATTCCTGTCGGTAATGCTCTGCTCTTTCTTGCCCTGTTTCTCATTCAGCTACGCTAAGCCTTCGATTTTTATGAGTTTAAATTTTAAAACTTCTGGGGTTCTTCAAGGGAGTATGAGTATATGGACGTAAAGCTTGAGGACAACAGGGTGATAATTGATATCGATTTCTGTAGGATATAAAAACAATATATATCCAAAATAATATTAAAGAGATTAACGTACAGCGGAATAAAACTTCTTTGTAATAACGAAAGATAAACAAACCCGCACGCACACAATTTGTGCGGCGCACCTAAGCCAAAGTTTGGTAGAGAAACAACCCGAAGGCTATTCAATTTCTCTTGTATCTTTGTATCTATCTATGTTTTTCTTTGTATCTCTTTGTATTTTTCTCTGTGATTACAATGATCACCAAATGACTCTATTTATAGGCTAAATTATCCCTGAATCCTACCATTAATCTGATTCAGAACTATTTCCTAAAACAACTAAGTTTCCCAAAATAAACACTAAACCAAATAGGAAATAGACAAATAGCAAATCCTACTATAATTATAATTATCTAATTAATACAAGTTTGGTTTAAATTAATATTTTACAACATAGTCTCCCTTAACCAAACTTCGATTACTACAGGTCCATCACGGGCTTCAATCTCTATTGAAATCTCTTTCGCAGTGTAGACAACATGCGAATCCAACTTGCAGTAGTTCTTCACCTTTACTTTCAAACTCATCATAGAGACACATTTGTATGTTCCATGGACCTTCTGTGGAAACTCTTCTTTAGCGAAGAATTTATTCATATTCACCCACTCTTCTTCATCTAAGTTCATATTCTCATCAACCATGCAATCAACTTTGCAGATGCCAAAAATTTATTCATATTCACCCACTCTTCTTCATCTAAGTTCATATTCTCATCAACCATGCAATCAACTTTGCAGATGCCAAAAACATTCTAGCAAACTCGAGACATCACCTTTAAATAAGACGTGGACACAAACTTGTATTTTGAGAAAATCTTATCAAATTTCTCAGATTGGTCAAAAAACTCACTGATATCTACCCATTCATATTTAGAACAGAGCTTTCCGTTGACATTACTAATCTTATCAATGCCGTCAAACCTAACAATGCCCTTGCAAACCTAAGGCTCCACTGTCACATTTTTAACCTGGTCGGACTCTCCACAAAAAAAGGAGTCGACTTCATTGCGGTTGATCTACTCCAGTTCAACAGAGTTTTCAACACTCCCATGATCACTTTTATCTACATGATCATTAATCTCAATATCTCCCTCTTGTTCTGAGACACATAATTTCTTCTTCTTCTTTGACCAAATCAACACTTTTAATGTCTTCATCCTCCTCGACACATTCTTGCTCAAAGATATTTTGGCTCTCTGTATTTTTGCTGGAAGATCCATTCTCCAAGCTTTCACCATCAACTTCAAGCAATGCTTCATCAGACTCCTCATCCATTAACATGAATGTTTCAGCTTGAACATCACAAAAATTATCAACAACAGTTGCATGCTCTTCTATGTCTTCAAAACGTTTAGACCAACACTCTCTTTTGTAATCTACAATTTGTTGGGTAAAAGACATCTCGTAAGTTACCAGTTCACATTCCCAGTCGTCGTAACCAAACATAGAAAAATTCTTAGTGGCTTCTAAAACTAACTTCTTTTTCTGAAATTTCCAAGTCAACGTACGCAGAACTTTTGACACTATTTGTTCTTCTGTCATATTCTCGCCGTTGATTCTCATATCACTAACGATGGATTAGACCCTGTCCATGTATTCTTGGACTCTTCATCGGGATTCATCTCTGCCAACTCGAATTGTTTCTTTAACTCCTGCAGTTTGACTCTTTGAACATTTTCGTTTCCTCGATTGGCAACTTTTAACTTTTTCCAAAACTCCTTAGCTGTCTTTACATCCATTAAATTTCTGCATACGTCTAATCCAATATTCGTTATTAAATAATACATAGCCAATTGTTTGTGATAGTGATTTATCTTTGATTCTCTGCTTTCTACAAACTCTGACTTAAATCCTGTCTCAATCACGTGCTAGATTCCAATAACTCTAAAGAAATCTTCCATTTGTTGACTCCAAAGTTCATAATTATTTTTTCCATCAAAGACAAAAATATGACACTTCTCAATGGTAGGGTAAGAAGACATCTTTAACTACTTCAATAATTCAAAATTTTTTAACACATTCTAGAGGACCTAATTTAACCAACCATGAAGATAAAACTGATGCTGCGATTTGAGCCAACGAACAATTGCCGACCAATTAATTTAATCAAATCTAAAACTGATCAAAGATTAATTCCACCAACAACTCTGAGGTTTAGCCACGACACTCAAATCCACAATCAATCAATATTTTGATCGCAGATCAAAGAAAATAAACAAATCCTTGCTCAATTTAAACCAAACTAATCAAGACTTGGATCAAATAAATAGACCCCGTAGAATGAACAAAACTTGAAGCAATCAAATTATTGCTTACCAAAGCCGCAAGGTTTTTTCTCGGATGCCACAAACTAGCCCGTTCCGATACCTTTGTATTTTCTGATGACGTCGAATGTTGTTTTTAAAACACGATCGATAAACTTTTTCGAACTCCTCTTCTATTCTGGCTTCTTTATAATCGCCGAAACTCGAACCAATTTAATTTAAACAAAGTCTCAAATTAAGTCTTCACACAGGCCGATGAATCAATTGACTTCGATTAAGAAGACAAATTAATGTTGCAGCAGTCGGTGCCAAACTCACCAATTTGGATTGCACACAAATCGAGAGAGACAATCAAAGTGAGGAGAAAAACTTCTCTCACGTAAGTCTATAAAACACAATGGCCTTAAGTCTTAATAAAATTTAGAACTCAACCCAATCACAACTTATCAAAACTTGACGGCGGAATTCTACTAACATTGAAAGGCTTTGTTTCTACGTTTGACGCCGACACAAAAACTGCAGAGAATCAACTTAACCTCTAATACCACTTGTAGGATATAAAAATAATATATATCTAAAATAATATTAAAGAGATTAACGCACAGCGGAATATAACTTCTTTATAATAACGAGCGATAAACAAACCCGCACGCAAACAATTTGTGCGGCGCACCTAAGCCAAAGCTTGGTCGAGAAACAACCCGAAGGCTATTCAATTTCTCTTGTATTGTAGGATATAAAAACAATATATATCCAAAATAATATTAATGAAATTAACGTACAGCGGAATAAAACTTCTTTGTAATAACAAACAATAAACAAACCCGCACGCACACAATTTGTGCGGCGCACCTAAGCCAAAGCTTGGTCGAGAAACAACCCGAAAGCTATTCAATTTCTCTTGTATCTTTGTATCTATCTATGTTTTTCTTTGTATCTCTTTGTATTTTTCTCTGTGATTACAATGATCACCCAATGCCTCTATTTATAGGCTAAACTATCTCTGAATCCTACCATTAATCTGATTCAGAACTATTTCCTAAAACAACTAGGTTTCCCAAAACAAATACTAAACCAAATAGGAAATAGACAAATAGCAAATCCTACTATAATTATAATTATCTAATTAATACAAGTTTAGTTTAAATTAATATTTTACAACAATTTCAGATCAGAATTTGAAATTGCAAGGTCTACTAAGGCTTATAAATCCATCTTGCAAATGCTTTCAATTATATTTGTGGGCAAAGCTAATCATCTCCAGAGGATTGTGAGCATCGTGTCTGAGGCATCAAGGCAAAGCTTGAAGAAGAAAGGAATGCCGATTTAATTGGGTCTTCATTTTGGCCCAATTTGGGTCTTCATCAGAAGAAGAAGAAGAAGAAGAAGAAGAGGAAGAAGAAGAAGGTCGTGGGAATAGTCAAAAAAATTGGCGATGAACAGTGCCGAATTTTTTTAGGGAAGACGATGAATAGTGCCGCAACGTGTGAAATGACGATTTTGTCCCTGTTTTTTTGGACTGTTAGACACTTAACGGAATTGACTAACAGAGTGGTAGTTTTCGCACATTTTAAAAATAAAGTGCTTGTAATTGCAATTTTTAAAGGAAAGTGGTGTTTTTTGCAAAAGCCGTTAGTTAAGTGGTATTTGGTGCATTTTACCCTTATTTATCTGTAGAAAGTTCTCATTTCTGTATAATTGAATGTGCAAAAAGGTTAAAGGTAAACTCTTGAAATCTAGGTCTGCAATGCAATAAAATTAATGAAAGGAATCTGAAACGCGTTTAGACATTCAAATTTGGGTAAAAACATTGTGTCGAGAGTTGTACCGTAAGGGTCGAATATTAAAGAATATGCTAAGTTGTGCTGAAACGATTCTAATTCTACAAATATTCTAAGGTTGGTCGATTTGGAATACATATTCAAAAGATGATCGATATCGAAAGTTATGAGTCGAAACAAAACACTTTCAAATAGGTACTTTCGGCAGTGTGGAGATATCTAAAGTTTCGACAAGTGTACAAAGATATTTAAATCTTCGAATATGTACTTGATGTGACGCAAATCGTCCGTCAATGGATACTTCTTGTGGCCCAATACGAAATCTTGTGCGGCAAAGGTCCACTCCTGTAGCTGCTAACCAAAGAGGAAAGAAGCAACGCTGGAATCCGGGCTGGATGACTCGGATTAACACAGATGAAGGGGAAACTCAAGACTGTGGAATATTCTGATGACAAATGTAAACGCGCAGGAGAAGTGCCTGGCTTTCCCCCCGGTGTAACTCCGACGTTTAAGTTAGCAAGGTTGAAGAAGATAAACAGTATGCATTAAGAGCTCAAAATGTAAAAGATTGCGTACCTCTCTAAGTCTGAAGACTTAGTATTTATATCAAAACTCAGATTATGCCCGTTGTAATGTAATGATCAGCATTCTCAACTGCTCTGTTTCTCGGCATATCTAACTGCTCCTGTCATCATAATCTGACTTATGGCTTTCTTCACGCCATCGTTCTGAGTGATTTCTGCATGCATTCAAAATATATGTCTAATCCTATTATGACTTTTACCTACTGTGTCAGCGCCTTTACTTGTTCCGACCTAACCCTTATGGCTCGATGATGATGCCCGTTGAGATGAATAAAGGAAAACTTAGTGGGACCGACCTAAAGTTTAAACCGATATAAACTTATGTCTTTGGCTCAGCTTTATGGAACTTTCCGACATAAACTTGGTTTTATACCTTTCAGATATCTTTATCTTTTAACTGTTTATCATTCCTTTTGTTCATTGGGCCTGGCCCAATGAAGGCCTATTTTTATGCGCACCAATAAGTCCCCCCAGTATTATGTTTTACCGAGCTAAAACTTAATACTTTTTTGTGTTTTACAAAGCCAAAAATTTGACTAAGGTATTTATTATGCATCCACCGGATATCTGCCCAAACTACTTTTAAAATTTTCTTTCCGACCTAAGCCAGCAAGAAATGTGGATTGTTCCGACCTAAGCTTACTAGAAGTGTTAAACCATTTCAAGTGAAGTAGTAGAAGGTTGCCGACCTACTGAATATCATAACTATCAAAAGGAAAGCATGAGCTACAGCTAATAAAAATCCGACCCAAAGAAAATAATACATTAGCCGATTCATAAGTAATAAATGTGATGTTGACCCAAAAAGACTGAATTCATCAATAAAGGCGTACCTCGGCCTTTGAAGAGTCGGGACATGACAGGACACGCTCAGCGACTTTCGAGGCGCTCGATACGACTTCCCACGTTATCCGTTTTTCGAGGCGGTATTAATAGCTCCAGCGGTTAGCTTGTCTGCTACACTTCGTCTTTCCGAATTTTCCTTTAAGTACCGAAAGCATTACGGCCTTCACGCTTTCAAAACAAATTTTCTCGCTTCTTCAATTTTGCTCTGTATTTGTTTGTACTGTAACCTCTCTCCGCCGTGCCTGTTTGTGCCACCGTTTCTCTCCGCCGCGATTACATTGTTATTCTGCAGCATTCCATGGCCGAGGAAAGGAGTTCCGGTACCAGTGTATCTCGTCTGAACCCGTCTTCCGGTTAGTTAATTCTTCTTCTTCCTTCTGATAATTGTAATTGAATCGCCGGTTTAGGGATAGTTTCCCGGCAAGCACGATGCATGAGCCCTTTTTTACTGCTATCGGACGTAGGATATACTGCTAGTTTAAATTTATCCATGGGATCTTCTGTTTTCTCGAAATTATGCATGATTCCGATACATCTGTACTGCTTTCTGTAGATGTGGCCGCCATCTCCTATGATTTTCATCTCGATGAAATACAATCCGAACTTACTAGGGTAGAATTAGAAACCCTAAGATCGACCCATCATTTTGACCCAGCTATCCCGACTTGACTGGCCACGCCCGAAGAACGAATAACCAGTACCTCCGGTGGTTGGGTCGGCGTATATGAGCACCATATAAAATTTGGACTAAGATTTCCTGTCCCAGCTTTTTTTTACCGAGCTATGTAGTTACTTAGGCATTGGGCTGAGCCAGCTAGTGCCCAATGTACTTAGGTTTCTAGTGGGTGCGTCTGTTCTGGGGCCAAAATCCGACCCACCCTAGATCTGTTATTTCAATATTATACCATCCGTCAATATCCTTATGGGTCGGGATGGGTTTCTTTGCAAAAACGTAGAAACGGACCTATCCTTACAACTGACTCCTCAGATACCATAAAACATTGGAAAACCCATTTTTTCATAGTGAGAACTGACGAAGCCAGCCTTCCTTGCCGATGGTTAGAGTTCACTGCGCTGGTAGATCAGAACCGGGATAAGTCCAACCCCATAGTGTTGTCGGAGTATAAGATTTTAAACTCTTATATCAGTTCAGAGAAATACTAGGTTAAATATCCTTCCAAGGGCCTTCTTGTCTGGGCCGAGCTGAGTTGGGCCCCCAATGTTGAACCAGAATGTAATTACCTGCCTCTGAACTTTGTTAACTGTAGCTTTATTTATCTTAGCTCGGTTTTGCTGATACTCTTGCATCTGTAGGTGGTTTCAGTGGATTCGGTCGAAAAAAGAAGTCCCATAAGCAGACGGTAGCCTCGGGGTATTCAAAAAGACCCCCTGCAGAAATTGACCTTACCCAAGAGGGGGAAGGGGTCGATCCCCCCACTGACGCCTTAATTCCCAGAGCATCAAAGAAAAACAGACCGACCCCCACGGAGGTTCAAGCGGCCAAACACGCCAAGGCTCCGCAGTTGTTGACGGATTCCACTTTCGGAGCCGAGCTAGCCAACCCGGATGAGTTGTTAGGTCCTTGGACTCGTCATCCAAGGAAAGAATGATCATCCTCAAAGATCAAAAGGAAAGACCGAGCCCCCTAGCTCGGCCCGTATATCAGCCTCACTTGGCTGGGCCCCCGCTTGAAGATGTCTGGCCTTACTCGGATATAGTGGCCGACTCCCACAGCTCCTTCGCGGAGATAGTCGAGGCGAGCAACCAGATGCGGCAAAGCATCGAAGAGTTAGAGAAACAAGAAGCTTTTTTGGCTTCGCAGATAAAACGGGTAAACTTCTGAACTTTTAGCTTGTTCCCTGAAATGAATGATTACTTTGTGCAATATTTCTATAAGGCCCATAATCAGATTTTGCAGGTCGGTGTAAATTATGCAGCCACGGCTAAGAGGACTGTGGCTTTGGATATTCTGGCCCAAAGCTATGAGCAGGAGAGGTCGAAGAGGCCGACTCAGGCGATTGAGGATTTGGAGATGAAGCTGGGGGTCGAATCCAGCAGAGTCACCAAGCTCCAGGCCACGAATATTGAGCTCTATGTAGAAAACCAAGAGCTCAGTACCAAGGCTAGCCAGTTGGAGACCAAGTACCAGGGCTTGGAGGCTGAAGTTGCCGCCCTGAAGGAGGAGAAGGCCGCCCTGCAGAAGGCTTTAGAAGAAGAGGCAAAGAAGTCCGTCGAGTTACTTAGCCCAGCTGAAGTGGAAGCGGTGCGTCAAGCCGCTTTAAAAACCTTCAAGGAGGGGCCATTGCTGGATCTGATGAACCGGCGGTTCATGGAGCTTATTCAGTGCGGGTATACCTTGTGCTGGGATGAGTTTAAAGGCCCCAGGTCGGTGGAGGGCTTCCCTGAAGATTCCTTGGCCTATACGTCTTTGCTACCTCAGGGTCGTGATCCCTTCGATCTGGTTGATGAGGTTAAGCAAGAATGCCGAGATACCGGTATTCCTTTGCCAGGGAAGGTAGAAGAAGAGGATCCTGCGGCCGATCCAAGTGGGGCGATGGATGAAGAAGTGACTTCCCAGGCTCCTCCATCGTAGCTCGGCTGTCTTGTACTTAAATTTTTTTTTTTGTTATTTCTGAATGTTTAGCTGGGACAACTTTGTACCGGGCCAGCATGACTTTTCCTTTGAATAAATGACTTAGTTTTCTCACGATATTGTCTTTAACTAACTTAGAGATAGTATTTTCTCAAGTGGGTTGCGTTCCAAGCTCGCGGAACCAACCGTCCTTGCAAATTTTCTAACACGTAACTGCCAGTAGGTCGTGCTTCTATCACCCGGTAGGGTCCCTCCCAATTAGATACCAACTTGCCTTGATCTTGAGGTCTACTGATAGCCCGGTTTCGCAAAACCAAGTCTCCTGGTACAAAGGCTCGACGCTTGACCCGGGCATCATAGTGTTGCCGAACTAAATTCTTGTAATTTAGCTGATGTATGTAGGCTGCGTCCCGAGCTTCCTCCACTAAGTCCAAACTTAGCTCCAAGTTATGTTGGTTCTGATCCCTTTCAAAGTGCATGACCCGGGGCACCTTATTCTGTATTTCAGGAGGTATTACGGCATTGACTCCAAAAGCTAACTCGAAAGGAGCCTTTCCTATAGCCGATTTAGGCGTGGTTCGATGACACCACAATATATGAGGTAACTGCTCCATCTAATTCTTGCCCTTATCTTCCAGCTTGGTTTTTAATCCGTGCAACAAAGTTCGATTAGTGAGCTCCACTTGTCCATTTGCCGGAGGATGAGCCACAGACGCGAAACGCTGAGTGATACCAAGCTTTGTACACAAGGCTGTAAACTCCTTAGATTCAAACTGAGTTTCGTTATCTGAGATAACCGAATTAGGTACGCCGAATCGACAAATGACTTGCCTCCATAGAAACCGAGCTACAGTTTGCCCGGTAATATTCGTTAATGCCTCGGCTTCCACCCACTTTGTGAAGTAGTCTATAGCCACGACCAGATACTGACAAGAGCCGATCTTAGGAAATGGCCCCATAAGATCTATTCTCCATTCTGCGAAAGGCCAAGGAGCAATTATCCCGGTAAAGCTGGACGCTGGTAACCTGTGAATCGGCGCATTGTGTTGACAATTGGGACAATGGCGAACATATTCGACCGCTTCCTGGAATAATCGAGGCCAATAAAACCCAGCTCCAATTACTTTTTTAGCCAAATTCTGAGCCCCGATATGAGACCCACAATCCCCCTGGTGTATTTCTTTAAGCACGGCCTCCGCTTCTCCTGGACCCAAACATTTTAGTAAGGGCATCAAGAACCCCTTTTTGTATAACTCTTCCCTAACAATCTGATAATGTTCTGCCTTCCTTCGTATTCGTTGCGCCTCCTTTCGTGAGTCTGGCAAAGTATCATTTCGTAATTACTGCCATAGAGGAAAACGCCAATCCCGACCTTCATATATAGACAAGATAGCCGGCTCGGCTGTACTCCTAGTCTGCACTTCTTCTACCAGAACGCTCTTAGTTAGGTGAGAGAAAACTGAAGACGCCAATTTGGACAAGGCATCTGCATTTGTATTTTTGCTTCGTGGGACTCGTTATATAGCCCATTTTGGAAAAAATTTCAACTGTTGTTGTACCAATGCTAAATATTCCTCAATTTGTCGATCTTTGGCCTTATACTCCCCCAAAATTTGTTTAACGACTAGCTGGGAGTCTGAACAAATTTTCAAGTTTCGAACCCCTAGCTTCCGAGCTAATTTTAGGCCGGCTAACATGGCTTCGTACTCCGCCTCGTTGTTGGTGGCTGTGAAATAGAATCGTAAAGCATAAGTGTAGGTTTCCTCGGTAGGGCTGGTGAGGATGATCCCGGCACCCGACCCGGACTGGCTGGAGGCACCGTCTACATAGAGTGTGCACGAATCATCGCCTTTTGCCACGGTTAAAAGAAGATCGGCTTCCTGTGACGGACTAGGTATGTTCTCCAGAATGTTTGATACCCCTTCAGCTATGAAATCTGCTAACACCTGGCCTTTGATTGCGGTACGAGGCATGAAGGTGATGTCATACTCCCCCAATTCAATGGCCCATTTGGTGAGACGACCTGAAACTCCTGATTTTTGCAAGACGGCCTTCAAGGGTGCATCGGTGTAGACAGTGACTCCATGTGCGTCAAAGTAAGGTCAGAGACATCGTGCGGAGTGAACTAGAGCCAGGACTAACTTTTCCACGTTAGAATAATTTTTTTCTACAGCCTGCAAAACTTTGCTAACAAAATAGATGGGTCTTTGAACCCGTTTATCTTCTCGAAGCAAAACCAAGCTAATCACAAATTCGGTAGTGGCTATATACATGTACAATTGTTTCCCAGGAATTAGCATAGTTAAAGATGGTAAAGATGCTAAGTATATTTTCAATTATTCAAAAGCTACTTGACATTCTGGAGTCCACATAATTTATCATATTTTTTCAAAATGGTAAAAAATGGTAAAACTCGCTTTGCCGACGGAGCTAAAAATCGATTTAAGGCCGCTAGTCTACCCGTTAATTGTTGTACTTCATGAATTGACCTAGAAGGGTGCATTTGTAGAACAGCTTCTACTTTCTTAGTATTAACAAAAATACCTTTTTCAGAAACCATATACCGTAAGAATTTACTCGAAGTGGCCCCAAAAATACATTTTTTAGGATTTAGTATTAATTTGTACTGAACTAGGGTTTCAAGTGTCTCACGTAAATCAAGCAGGTAATTAGATTCATCTCTACTTTTAACAAGTAAATCATCAACATATGCTTCCATATTCCGATCTAATTGTTTCTTAAAGATCTTATTCACTAAGCGTTGAAAAGTAGCTCCAACATTTTTCAGACCAAAAGGCATAGTAATAAAGCAATAAGTACCTTTGTCCGTGATAAATGATGTATTCTCCTCATCTTCCTTAACCATGAATATTTGGTGATAACCCTTGTATACGTCTAAGAAATTGAGAAAGCGAAACCCGGCTATGGCATCGACCAATATGTCAATTAAAGGCAAAGGAAACCAGTCTTTGGGGCAGGCCTTGTTTAGGTCTGTGAAGTCGATGCACATGCGCCAGGTACCATCTGGTTTGGGGACTAATACCGGATTAGCTAGCCACTCTGGATAATCTACTTCTCAAATGATATGCACCTCCAGTAAAGCATTGACTTTCATCTCTATGTGTTTACTTCGTTCTCCTCCTAGGTTACGTTTTCGTTGGCGAACCGGCCTATGACTGGCATCAATGGATAACCTGTGTTCAATGATACTTCGAGAAATACCAGGTATGTCTTCCAGCCCCCAAGCAAAGACTTCCGCAAACTCACGCAATAGGTCAAGTAAATAATGTAATAATTGAGAAGATAGATCAGCCCCTACCTTGATTACATGATTTGGGTCGGCCGCTAGAGGAATTATTTTTATTTCAGCCCCAGCCTCGATGAATCGCTCCGAGCGACCTGCTAGGTCGGCGATGTCTATAGCGTGGGAAGTACTGCCTTTAGGAGGTATCGGCAAAGCCAGGGATGTGGGGGTCGGTACAACAACTGGGGCGTCAGGCAGTTTTGAATCTACTAGCATCGGTTCTTTTAGAGAAGCTGTGTAACACTGTTTAGCCTATATGACATCACAACGAAGAGAAGCCACACCCTCCGAAGTAGGGAATTTTAAAAGCATATGCATGTTAGAAGTAATGGCTTGAAATTGATTTAATCCAGGCCGACCCAAATACACATTGTAGGGTGATGGTTCATCAATGACCACGAAATCTATGGTTTCTGTTCGTTTTAGCTGGCCAGCTATCAATGTAACCGGTATGCTTAACTGTCCCACAGGAATAACATGGTGGTTGCCAAAGCCAATCAAAGGTGTGCATACTAAATTTAAACGTGCCTTATGCAGTTGACATCCAGTTAATGCTTTGGTAGTAATAATATTACTAGAGCTACCCGTGTCTAATAGTGTCCTCCGTACTTGATAATTTGAAATATAACAATCAATAACTAGAGGGTCATCACAATTATAATGTAAGAAAAGATCACTGTCATCAAAAGTAATAACTGGGGCCATGATGTCTGCTTTACGCTTACCAAGGATGTTTTCCCTTTGTCGATATACCTGTTTTCTCTGACGATTAGAGTCATCTTAGGTCGGTCCTCCAACTATGGTATTCACGACCCCAGCTATAGTTATGTCGGCACCAGCCCAGCGTTTGGGGCCCGGGGGTCGGGTTGGGAACACTCTCGGGCAAAATGACAGGGCTCTCCACACCGGTAACATCCAGTAGGTCGTTCTCGATTTGCTGTAACCATGGGTTTGGGCAAGGGAGCCACTTGCGTATATTGGGGTAACTTTCCAGCTTGGATGAGCTTTGCTATTTCTGCAGCTAAATCTCTACAGTCATTAGTATTGTGGCCAATATGTTTATGATAATTACAATACCTGCTGGGATTGAGTCGATCCGTGGGACTCGTTATGGGACGGGCCGGAGGTAGCAACCCTTGATGCTGGATGGCCGCATGTATGTCAGCCCATGGAGCGGAAAAGGGCTCGACCACCTGTAAGGCATTAACACCGAGTCCGGCCTTTGGGCCCGTGTTATTAGTACTCACGAAGTTCTGTTTCTTACTTCCTCTAGGGGTAGGGACCGGGGGAGAAACTTTTCTCTTACCATAAATGTCAAAAAAGCCTCTTTCTCGTTCCTGTTTAAGTACTGCAGCATCCTCAATAACAGCAAAGTTAACAGTAGTAACCATCATTTCGAAGTAAGAATGTGGGGGTCGGATGGTTAGCTCAGTAGCTAATGGTCCCGACCGTAATCCATTAATAAAGGACCCCATCATAATCCTGTCATCTTTTCCATGGCGTTGCCTAGATTCTACATTAAACCGATCTATATAGGCCTGCAACCCCTCTCCCACCCTCTGAGTTATATTCATTAAGTGTGAAATGGGTTTAGATAATATCTTGTTGCCCATGAAATTAGCTAAAAACAAATCACCAAATTGATCTAATGAATGAATAGAGTTTCGAGGCAGAGTACAATACCAATTAATAGCCTGACCTTTTAGAGTAAGATGAAAGGTCATGCAACGGCTAGCATCAGATAAATTTGCAGCATCCATGACACTCATGCATTGCATCTAGTGAGCCGTCGGGTCAGCAGTACCATCGTATTTGTCAACCTTACCTAAACCTTTGTAGCCCGGTGGAAATGGAGCTGTTTGAATTTCCCAGCCAAATGGATGAAAGAACCGAGATGTGGGCCCGGCTCTTCCCAACTGAGCATATCCAGATCCAGGCAGGACTGTTTGACCGGGCTGAACGTATCCCGTCTGACCTAAGGGATATCCTCCCATTCCGGGATAAGCAGGTAATGACCCCTCAGTTGCGAAGTTCCCCGCGCTGGACCCGGTATAATAGCTCGGGTTAAGTAAGGGAGAGTACCCAGTGAGGGGCTGCATGGCTCGGCTTGTGCCTATGCCGTAATGTTGAAACTGAGCTAAGCTTGACGGGGCTATGTGTCCGGGATATCCTAATTGGTTAACCTCGGGACCAAGGTGGCTAAACTGGCTCAACTATTGACCTAGGCCAGGCTGACCTATTTGACTCAACTGCGGACCTAAACCAGGCTGACCTAATTGACTTACTTGCTGTTCTAACATAGGGAAAGGGAAACCTGACATGAAAGGGTAAGTACTGAGCTGAGCAGTAGGAACCAAGAAAGGAGCTGAAAATGTAGGAGTGACCTGGGTATGGGCTAAAGTGGTGTAGACAGGAGGAGCGGTGGAAAGGGTAGGGAGACCAGCTACATAGTTAGACCCCGAAAAGGGATGAGCCCCCTTAGAGTAAGGAGGACATCCTGAAGCAGCAACAGACTGGGGGGGAGACTGGAAATCAAAATAACGGATGGATCGGCCATGGGATTGAACAAAGCTCCTGGTTGAGAAATAGTAGGAACAGCCTGTGAACTAAGAGGATTCTCTACGTTAACTACATCTGAGATAGTGGTTGTAATGTTTGAGACGGGGAGTCCCAAACTGGGAGTAGAGGTGGTGAGAGGGCCAGGATTGATTAGGTGAAACAACTGTGAAAACAAACGATAAAATTTCTCTTTCAGCTTGTTCTTGCTGAGGGGTGAGAGACTCTATGGTGTGAGATACGACAGCGGTGGTGGTAACAGGTGGAACATTGGTGGTGGTAGGAACTAAAGCGGCGGTTGGAACAATCGTAGCCGTAACTGTGGAAGTAGCGGTGGTGCTGGAAGAAGAAGCACCCACTCCCGAACAATCTTGAATTTGCGTCATGATTTCAACAAATTTCTTTGAATATGGAGAAAATTTGAAGAAATAATTTGATCAAACGTTCCCCATAGACGGCGCCAGTTGATGTGACGCAAATCGTCCGTCAATAGATGCTTCTTGTGGCCCAATAGGAAATCTTGTGCGGCAAGGTCCACTCCTGTAGCTGCTAACCAAAGAGGAAAGAAGCAACGCTGGAATCCGGGCTGGATGGCTCGGATTAACACAGATGAAGGGGAAACTCAAGACTGTGGAATATTCTGATGACAAATGTAAACGCGCAGGAGAAATGCGAGGCTTTCCCCTGGTGTAACTCCGACGGTCAAGTTAGCAAAGTTGAAGAAGATAAACAGTATGCACTAAGAGCTCAAAATGTAAAAGATTGCGTACCTCTCTAAGTCTGAAGACTTAGTATTTATATCAAAACTCAGATTATGCCCGTTGTAATGTAATGATCAGCATTCTCAACTGCTCCGTCTCTCTGTATATCTAACTGTTCCTGTCATCATAATCTGACTTATGGCTTTCTTCACGCCATCGTTCTGAGTGATTTCTGCATGCATTCAAAATATATGTCTAATCCTATTATGACTTCTACCTACTGTGTCAGCGCCTTTACTTGTTCCGACCTAACCTCTATGGCTCGGTGGTGATGCCCGTTGAGATGAATATAGGAAAACTTAGTGGGACCGACCTAAGGTTTAAACCGATCTAAGCTTATGTCTTTGGCTCAACTTTATGGGACTTTCCGACCTAAACTTGGTTTTATACTTTTTAGATATCTTTATCTTTTAACTGTTTATCCTTCATTTTGTTTATTGGGCCTGGCCCAATGAAGGCCTATTTGCACACCACTACTCAAATGTGGAGATATCTAAAGTTTCGAATATGTACTTTCGAAAGTATATATGGAGATATTTAAATTTTCGAATGTGTATAGAAAGTCGTGCGTTTTTTCTTTCATCCCCATTTGTTGACAAAGTTTATAGTCCAAACAAGGCAATAGAATCAAATGATTTGGGGAGTTTCAATATTGATTATGGTCGGCAGATGATTTAGGGAGTCTTAACATCGGATTATGGCTCAGCGTTGAGTGTCGTGTGTGCATAGATTTTACCGCATCAAAATAATTACGTAGCATCTTAGTCGCATAGTGGGTTTTTCTATTGGGGTTTTTATTTTTTTTTCATTTTATGATATGGCGTGCAACTTGTACGTCCACATGGGAAAGTGTGCCTATCCTTGAGTGTAAGTGTAGGATATAAAATATCCCTATCGTAAAGAGATTAACCCGCAACAAAATGAAACAACGCACAATTTTAACGTGGTTCGATCTTAAAATACCGATCCACAAAGTCCGTTAATATCAAATATAGAGGCATAAGCAAGAACATACATCTCTTATGACCTTACATCAACACATAAACCATTAACGAGATACAATCATGAACACTCATCTCTTATGATTCCGACTCCTAAAACAACACAACACAATAGCCAAAAAGACTCCCTCAAACAACCCGGAGGCAAACTCCCTCGAAAACCCGAAGACAGAGATAGCCGAAAAGCTACATCCTGACATTTCAAACTCTCAACTCAATAGAAAAATAATACCCATGAGTTCTTTATATAGACCCATAATTACGAAATCCTACCCCAAAATTAATTTTCTAAAACCAACCAAAACCTAATCAATTAAACAAACTAAACAAGTGACTATTAAATCTTATTAGAAATAGAATTTCTTCACTAAATTTGATTTAGTTTTCGAATAATAAGTATAGCAATTCCCTTAAAAATTTAAAATGACTTATATTTTAAAATACATAAAATACGATACAAAGGGACAAAAGTAAATAATTTTCGGGCTCTTGTTTGATCCGAGGTATTGTGGAGAGCTGTTTTCACATTTCATTTTCATTTTTTGTTGGAACATTCAATCATTTGTCCGATTCGCGTTGACAATTTTAGTGCACCAGTTTTAGGGTTTTTTTTTTGTTCTGTTTTGAAAACGGTTTTGGTTTCAACAGTAAATTTAATATATTTTAATCATATTTCATCATTTTCAATACAACTTTTTACTATTCAGCATTTACTTTTTACATTTTCAATACACTTTTTACATTATAAAACTAATTTTTAAAACTTGTTTTCAAAATCGTTTTCAAAACGATGAAAAAGAACAAGCCTTAGTGTCAGATTTACGTAGGTAGCCGATAATGATTTCACCTTGAGATTGGCATTAATCCTAAACAATGTCGCGCCTTTACGCCCCCAACATACATTCCTATTACTCTATTAATGTACGTTCACTTGAACGCACGCACGCACATAAGATTTAAAAAAAAAAAAAAAAGACATCAAAGTAAAACTTTTATTAATCACCAATTGAATAATAATATTGCCTTCAAAATTTAGATTCGTACATCTTTATTTTGAGGTCATCCGATGTAAAACGAGTTTATATATATGTGATTCCATACTGTTCACGCGTACATTCTTTTAGTGATACATGAAAAAATAAATTGTATATTTATAAATAGTGTTGGTGGTACTGTTAATGTAATATTGTTAATGAGTATCCGCCACATTTTTGAAAAGTATCATATTAAAGATGAAAAATACAAAGATAAAAAAAAGCACAAAACAGAAGGGAAAAAAAAAACAAACTCTGCCATTCGTACAAAATAGCAGTGATATTTTCAAAGAGTATTACAGTCTAACTCAAACTACAAGAGTAATGTATCATTTTATAACTTGAGAGAATCAATACCCAAAAAATTTATAAAGAAAAAACAAAAATCTAAACTTACTTTCTAAAACTATGGGAGATGGAGGAAGAAAAGATGAAGAGAAGAAGACGATCAGGATTAAAAGAGAAAAAAAGAACTACAAGAGCCAGGATATATGATTTGTAGAGCCTTATTTTAAAATATATACACAAATTAATAATAATAATAATAATAATAATAAACTCAACATTAATTTCTTGTGTGAAAAGGCTTCTTCTACTGCTCCATCCACCTCATCACTCATTTGATTGATTACTTTACAATTGTATTTACTTCTTCTATTCTGTTAGAAAAGTCTGATTTCTAATACTAAAAACAGTATAAAAAAATGGACCATTCTATTAGAACGACGTTTGAGAGAGAGTAATTAGGAAAATCAAAATGGTACAATGAAGCCTTTAGTTCCTTCTCAGTGATCTCCAGGAGTAGAAGTATTGCTGCTTTTTGAAGGATAAAAGCAGGAGAAGCAGCTTCTAAAGAATCCCATCTTTTTCCTGCATTCAATCAATTCAATTCAGAGAAATTTCAATAAATTAATTAGTTGGTTTCTCCCATAAATTACATACTTCAAGAAATTAACCACTTTTCCCAACATTTTCTTATAAAAAATGCAATTGTTATAATTATTATTTTATTACCTTAATTTCACACATTATTTTAATATGATTATGCACAATGTACGATTAAAGGTGTGAAAACTTAAATAATACTACCTAGGTTCTATTGAAAAGAGTTCCCTTATATATATATATATATATTATTCTAATAAAATAGTTATATTTCTATCTTAATTATTTACTTTTTGTAAGCTTATTCATATAATTATATGTACGTGATTCAAAAGTTCAGAGTAAGAATATAAGTGAAAAGAAAAGTAAACTCATTTATTTCACATATTATTCTTTAAGACACAAAAATTCATACATTTCACAAATTTTGTTTCATTAGAAAATTTTAATATACAAAGGAAACTCTTCTAATAAAATAGAGATATTATATAAGTTGCAAATTTATATTTCATTCAGTAAAATTTTACAAAAAATACATAATTTATTTAGTAGTTTGAACAAATTTACAGGATTTATATATGTAATTCACTCATATCAAAGAAAATTTAAAAATGGAGAGAATGTAATTTTTTTTTTTCTTTCCCTTTTTACTTTTTTGAAAAGGGAAGACATCTTTTTGTATCAAATGCTTGCCTTGTACGTCTTTTTGTTGAAGTCGGTCCTAAACCTTTCCACACGACAACCAATATGGTAACAACTAAACTAAAGGCTTAATTACTTTTGCCCTTGTATTCATATGATTATTTAACTTTTTCAATCTTTTTTGTTTTGAAAATATATATTTCTTTAAAAGAAAAACTATAGTCTCGTTAAAAGAACTATTCGGTCAATAGATTGACCTTGATGCATTACGAATGTAGTTGCATAGGTAAATTTAATAATTGAATGGTTTCTTTAATGGAAATACTGTCATTTCTTTCATATTGACATTTTTACCTTAACTTTTGGCCATATTTCCATACAAATATTGACATTATTACTACAATTACTCTTAAGAAAATACTATTTTCATCGCAAATTCATTGACAAAAAAGATATATTTTGTGTATATGAAGAGCAAAAGTTCAATAACCATATAAATACGAGGAGGCAAAAAGTAATTAAGCCAGCACTGAAGTCACCTAAAACCTTTCACAAACGAAGTTTTTAAGGAAAGGTCCTGGAATTCATTCATACGGTACAATTTTTTCCTTTCTCGTTTAATTTTCTTGGAGGCCAGAAAAGAAAAAAAATCCCTGTTGTTTGCTCTGTTTTGTTCAGTCCCAACCCAACAATGATCCCAGAAATTGACCCAACAAATACGTAAATACAAAGAATGGTCCAGAAATCATTTTAAGATTATTGTCTTTTTCTAATATTCCTTTTCCTATTTGGATATCTCCCAATCCACAATTAGATTCTTCATTCTAAAGTAGTATACATCACACCACACAAAAAACACAGAAATTGATGACCATCACAATCAATTCTTCACATTCCCTCCATCCCTTTTCCTCTTACTGATTCATAATTAACTTGCAAACCCAGAAAAAAATTTGAGTAATTTCCTCACTAATTTAGCCGAAAATGGTTGGGGAATGAAAGGAAAAAATCAAGAATGATGATGAGAAATCAAAATTACCTGCTACTGCTGCTGCGACTATGGATGCTGCTACTACCGCTACTCCCAGTGCTTCCGCTGTTATTGCTGCTTGTAATGCCGCTTTCGCTTCCGCTCGATCCGCCAAATCGCTTTTTCCACCAATCTTTATCCACGGGTTTTGACGTTTTATCGGAACCCTCTGGTTTGGGGGAAACTCTGGTTATGGGGTTCTTCTTCTTCTTTGATTTGAAAGAAAAGGGGAAAACCATCATCTTCAGAAACAAATCCCTGTTTTCCATGCTTCCACTTCGAAGAATCTGCGCTTTTCTGTCGCAATTTTTGCTCTCTTGCCTCCGAATCGACTTCGCCCTTTGCTTCAGAACCTGTTCCCGATTTTCCCCATCGTCGTCGCAGCTTCTGTCCTCGAGTAAGTACGACTCTTCTTTAGGGCTACCGATTCTGGGCGGGTTATGGTGGTGGTGCTCCACGAGATCCTTGAGGGACAACTCGTAGCACGATTCCGGCATGTTCTTCACCATCTCCATGAGCTCCCTTTGTCCTCTGGCTATGGCTTGCGTTCTCGACGTCGGAGACAGAGTCCGATAGTTTTCGGGGTCTCGGGGTGGGCTGCTGCTCTGCCACAGAGGCGGAGAATGAACCCCCGATTCGTCCCCGGAGCTCTGCGGCGGCCGGAATTCAACTCCCTCGCCGTTCAAATTCCATCGATTCTGATAATTTACAGCTGTCGTTCTTCCAAAACTCCCCGATTTCCAGTAGTCCCTCTGATTATTATTCATGGATTTGAAGGGATCAAATATGGGATTGTGATTAGGTTCTTCAGATTCAGTTCTTGGTTCGAGCATGGTTTAATTTTCTTGAAGGAAGGAAGGAAGGAAGGAATTGGAGGAAAATGGAATGGAAATTTGTAGTTGCAGGCAGAGTCATGAATGAAGTTCTTGGTCCATTGTCTCATTCCTTTTTATTTAATAAGTACAATGTTATACTGTTGTAAAAAAAGTCAAGAGTTTCTAGATGGGGTGCGGGGTGGACGCAGGGGTCGCCTCTTTTCTTTTCTTTTTATTCCTTGTATTTCTCGTGTTTGTCTCTTTTGTGGATTTGCTTTTTATTTATTTTTTGTGCCTTTTTCATATGGAAGGGAAGAAGTGGCCTTTCCCTTTCAGTATTTTGTTGTTGAGGTACCGCACTCTTACATTTTAAATAGAATATAGCAAATTTTATGGTTTTGTATATACAAAAATAATAATAATAATAACGATAAGATTGATTGGGATACGAATAGGGGTAACTTTTGAAATTCTTGATAGTTTGATTGTAAACGGGTTCAGAAGTTTCGACACGCATTAGGCGTCGAACCTTTGTGTCGAAACTTTGTTGTTTAGAAAAATCAATTGTCATTCTGAGGGTGTTTTGCTACAATACTGGCTAGACAGATAGTTGTGGCAATTAACACTTTAAGGAAAGTAGTTTCTATACGCCTTACATTTCTTATACCTTATTACAAATCTTTCTTCTACATTTTTCTTCAGTAACAATTATCAATACAATAAGAATTCATCACGATATAATTAAACACGTTACGCCTGTTAGAGTTGAACTCTAACATAATTATAAATTAAATAGATCAACACATATCATTAAACGGATGATGTTAGAATTGAAGATGCCAATGCACCAATATGCAAATATATGAACTTGTGAGAATTCGAATATGAGTAATTTTTAGTACGGCACGAAATGAAACACAATATAAATGGACTAAGGCATTTGTTAGCTTAGCGGGTTTAAGATCAACGTGAATAAATTGGATGGCATATAAATAACACAAATAATTAAACAAATAATATTGTAGTTAAAAAGTGTCTGACATACAAATTTGTGAATCTAAACATGTCAATTTAAATACGATACTAATTTGTTATATTGGCGATCATAAATTTGTAACTTGTCAATTTGTCGGTACAAATGTAGCATTGCTAATTTTGGTACACTTGGCCTAGCTAGGGATGCCTTCCTTTCTTTCAATGAACTTGAAAATTTTTTCTTCGTGCATTAATTGATGGTGGGGAGATGAAGATGATGGAGCCATTTTTGAAATGCGCGATCAACTTGTAACGTTAATATTATGCCACAAGATTTTCAAGGCAACTATGTGTGGGGGCAAAAATGGTGAAAGGACCAACCTAATTTGTGAGTAGCCAAACGAATGAAAGGGATACTTTATTTATTTATATTCATAAAGGGGAGCAAAATGATAGTATACCCTTTAATGGTCTTTTATTAGTGGAGAAAACGTATAATTTGGTTTCAAATTTGGATTTTCATTCATTTTGACTGTGTCTGACGTGATTTTTTTTTCTTTTTTTATTGGTTGTGCCTAGCCTCATACACGTTCTTTATTTATACGAGGGTTATTCTGTGTTGGGCTTTGGGAAAAATGAATGTCCCAAAAGTTGTGGTATGGTTGTCTCCAGATCTCTCAAGTTGAATGTCGATGGACCATCCCGGGATAATTTTGATTTAGTGTGTTTTGTTATGAGAGATTGTATATGATATGTTGTCACGGTGACAAGTCTTTTCTTGAATAAGGTAACAAGTTTTAAACGGGAGGTTGCAACTCTCTAATTTTCTCTATTAGTGTGCAAGGAACATAATGTGATATCGATTTAGGTTAAGACAGATTCTCAGACTGCTTGATTGTTTCTAGAAGCGTGCGTAGATTCCCCAACTTTGGGAGGGTGTGGATGGGTTGTGTGTGTTGCAACTCTACCTACAAACTACGTTTTGTGCCATTTTCTTTAGGGCTGAGGTTCGAGTTTTTATTTAGATGCACATAATTTTTCCTATCTTAGGATTTAATATCTTTCCCACGTAGTAATTTTTTGAGGTAAGACTTTTATGTTTCCCTCTTTTTTATTCTTAAAGTCTAATAAAGGGTTTTCATGCCCCATTCACTTAATCATCGGTTACAAAAAATAAATGAAACTTTATATATATATATATATATACATATACAAAAAGAGATGAGTATTGAGTTTCCTATTAGAAATATCACATGATTGTTATGAAGTATCACATATTGCGTACAAACTTCTGACGTATGAAGTTTAGTTGTTAATGTATGACATTTTTCTAAAAATAATATATTGCTTATAATGAAAAGAAAAAATATCGATCTTAATGGTTGATGTATCGTGTATATCCTTGAATGTATCGAATTTAGTTGCTTAGTCTGTTTCTAAAAAGGAAAATGAAAAATAAAGATATATCGTGTTTATCTAAATTTCAGTGACACCACAAAGTTAATTAAATAATCAAGACATCAATTGGTTGGACATGATGAAATGCAATATTCAAAAGTATTGAATCCTTTGCCATTTGACTATTAATGGATTTGCTTGCATCATTGCTAGGGGTGCCAAAAAACCCACTAACCCAAAAATCGCCCAAACCCATTGGGTATTAACCAAATAAAACCCACTTTAAAAAATAATGGGTTGGGTAGGCTTGGGCTAAATATGTAATGGGCGGATTTAGGGTAGCCCATTGGGTACCCTAAAACCCGCCCATCATGGGTATCAAAAATACCCATCCACAATTACCCTTAAAAGTATAAAAAAAAATTAAAAAAAAAACCAACAACTCACATACTTTAGTGTGCTCATTTTATTTTTTTCTTCAAACTTATTTTTTCTTTTTCTTTATTTTTCGTGTCCTACAATTACTTTACATTTTTTTTCCATTTATTTTTTTATAATATTTTTAAATTACCTACTTATAATACTAATTCAAAATTCGTTCGGGTTTAGGGCAGGGTTTGGGTTTGGGCCGGGCCGGGCCGGCCCAGTTTTTGACCGATTTCAGGGCGGGCCCAGTTTCAGCCCGGGATCAGTTTTGGGCCTCGGGCCAGTTTTGGCCCGGGCCCAGTTTCGGGCCTTGGGCCCAGTTTCGGTGTCGGGGCATGCACGGGTTTATATAAATATAAAAAAATTAAAAATTGTGTTTCGACAAAAAAATTACATACAATTAAATATAAAAGTATATAAAATTTAATATTTCAAATTTTAGAATATATTCAAAGAATTAAAATTCACTTTAAAAAAAATTAAAATGAAATTTAAAAAAAATTTAAAATTTTTTTTATTAATAAACTATTAAATAAGCCTTACATTTTTGTATAATGGGTATTATGGGTACCCATAGCTACCCATTACCCATTTGAGTTAAAACCATTAATTGAGTGGATAATGGGTACCCATTCCCCATTAACTTAACACACATTTAATACCCGCCCAATATCCGCCCGTTTGACACCCCTAATCATTGCCAATCAATAACAAAATGGCCAAAATCTTTCGATTCTCGCCTTTTGTTTACCCTTACATCCCAAAAACATATTATATCAGAGTTACAACACCCTCCCATTACCACCAGCCGACTCCCCCCTTCTTTCTATTCTCTTCTCCCCCTACCTCTTTTCCACCTCACCCATTTTTTTCACATTTTATTTTAATTTTAATTTTAATTTTAATTTTTATTTTTATTCTTGCATCCCAATTTCGAACCATAATCTCTAATCTCAGGTTACAATGCCCTCTCATTATCCACTACCCCCAGCTCTCTTCCATCTTTTTTTTCCCCTCATCTTTCACTTTAAAATGGATGGGAACATAGTTTTAAGACATGTATATATTCAATTCAATAGATTAAAAAATATTTTTGCTTCATGTATTTGATTGTGACAGGATTACAACAGAATTATGATTATATTCACTATTTCTTTTCGTAAATATTGATTATGAGTTTAATTATTTAAAAAAATTCCTGAAAAAGGAAAAAGTCATTTCGACTGAGATTTTTATTTCCAAGGATACAATATTATAAATAAAGGAATGAGAAGCCAAGTATCTATCTTTGACTACAAATTTTTTTCACTCGCATTTTATCACAACATGCTTCCTCATAAGCTTTAATTTGGATCTTTCCAAGAGTCCCGACGAATTTTGCAAAATATTTATTTTAGTTAAAATTAAATAGATGGTTTTGTTTACTTAATTATAATCACTAACACATCAATTTTAAATCAATTTTATTCTATTATTCCCTCCTTCTGGGTCCAATTTGAAAAAAAATACAACTTATTATAGGTTATAAGGTACAACGCTTAAAATAAGTAACTTGGCACCATATTTTTCGCTTATATCTTTCTTTCTTAAGTAAGGTTGGACCAATCATTATTATTATTTTTAAAATGTGTTGGAATTCATCCAGTCACGATATATTGACACTTTTTGATTACAAGTTTGATAATGTTTCGTCCACTTTGGGGCACATATATACAATTACATAGAGCACTAAATACTATCACTGATAGAAACTTGCACTTACACACCATAATATACCATGTGAGAGATTTGCATTTAAACATACCACAATACACCATGCCAAATAGAAGTATAACATAAAAAGAGATTTGGGAGAGGGAGAATATTGTAAGCATTTTTTGTTTTCATAAATGTCACGTATTGTGGTGGAGGTTTAAAAGGTGCATTTTTGCCACTAACGTTCTTCTCAATGTCTAATTTTATCACTAATATTTTTTTAGATACAAAAATGCCACTGATGTTTTTAAAACGGCCCAACTTTGCCACTAATATTTTTTTAGGTCCAAAAATGCCAACGACTTTTTAAAATGTTTCCACTTTGCCCCTGTATCTTTGTCTCCACTTACTTCTTTCTTCTTCCTCTTCTGCAATCTTCTTCTTCTTCTTCTTCGATCTTCTTCTTCTTCTACACAAAGAAGTGAAAGAAATGGTGCGGGAGGAGAGAAACCCAGCAATGGGTTTCATGATAGGTTGATGATGATGTGCTTGGATTTGGGTGTCTGTTTTTTCCTGTCCGAAAAGGAAGGCTAGGAATTGGCTAAGTGCTACGTTTTAGGTTTAGCCCTTTGAATAATTCCCTGAGAAAAGGAAAGAAGCATTGTTTTCAATTCGTTTACAGGAAAATAATAATCCTTTCTTTTTCATTTCTAGCTTGATTTTAGGATCTGTTCATATTCATCTGGTTTAATTCATTGCATGCAACAAATTTGTGTTTTTTTTCCCCCTTTGTTAATTATTCATAGACGTATAGGAGATCGAGAATTTCCAGTCCAATGGGGGAAGATACGGGACAAAGATACGGGGCAAAGTTGGAACATTTTAAAAAGTCAGTGGCATTTTTGGACCTAAAAAAATATTAATGACAAAGTTGGATCGTTTTAAAAACGTCGGTGGCATTTTTGGACCTAAAAAATCATTAGTGACAAAGTTAGATATTGAGAAGAACGTTAGTGGCAAAAATGCACATTTGCCCATTTATTAATTATAAGATGTTATTTTCTCAAATTTTAGTGAAGAGTTATTTGTGATATTCGTATAGTAATAAATATTACAAAGTTAACTTGAAGTTAATTACACATGTTTTTTGGGATTGTAAAAATGGTAGAGAATCGACTCGTAAAATTCAAATTATTCTATATATTCATTGCAATTATGATTTTTGTGGCCCAATTGTAATGGAGTTGGTGGTCCGTGTGGCGCAAGATATGGATGTGCATAGGGTAAGAGGTATTTTTTTGGGTAGAGAGAGCTAAAAGTATATTATTACACACACTCTAGCTAAATTCGGGGCCTGTTCTCGTGTAGAATGTTTATGTGTCAATCCTTCTAATTTTGTTTATCAACGATTTCTAGTGTCATTAATATATTTTATACACTTTTCCATCAAGAAAAAATTGAAATAAAGAATCAATAAATTTACCCTTTTGTCCACACTTTTATGGGAAAAATAAATACACTATTTCCATTAAAATCAAACAAGTTTCACCACCTATTTCATTTTGGGAATGTATGGAGTAATTTTTCCAATTTGTATTATCACTCTATTAAAATTGCTAAAATTAATTTGGTGAATCAAGTAAGGGACTTTTTTAAAAAATAAATAAAAATAAACAAAGGTGTTCGATGCTTTTCAAATAAATAATTTTACTTTTGACTTTTGTGAAGGATATAATGAAATCTTAGCCGTACAAAGAGAAGAATTTAATTTACGAGTAGGCGCAGCAGCTGCCTAAGTATAAAATGGTTTTGTTTGATTCGAAAATCTCAAGAGGAATATATGTGGCCCAAATTAGATTTTTTCTTATTTTTATTTTTTATGTAGTTAAACATCCGATATTAGTACTACAAAGAATCAGAAGAGAAAAATATGAACAAAATGCAAATTAGAATTTTTATATATAAACGAGATGTTAACTTTGTGTCTCGTAGAAAGATGAAAATTATATTAAGTCCATGAATGAAATTTCTCGTTTATTACATTTTTATGAAATAATTATTAATATAGTGAATGCACGCCACATGAGTTGCTATGAAAAAGTTGAAATAATTAGTTGAGTTGTCTATCACTGCTCTATGTTATATGTTATATGCGATACATGTACTTTCATAGCATACACGGAATACTTTTCAGGTTAAAATTGATGTGTATGTTAAAGAATTACAAATAACCCCTTGAGTTTTCTACATTTGCGTCCCTCGAATTTGGTGAAATTACAAATACCTCATTTGAGGCAAAGAAGTTAACTTTATTTTTATGGGAGGTAATCTCTTGTACGATATTTCAGCTGCTAAAATTGATACATAATATCTAAGGAGCTAAACCCATAACTGCGATACATCAGTAGTATACATGATACATTAAGTTTATAAACAATACGCGTATTTTTTTAACATAAGCATAGTACATGGGAGGCTAAACTCGGTATGTCTGTTGTCAAGCTATTGCTGATACAAGTTTTTGTCTTTTTGTGGACCTATTTGTTATCTTGGAAATTTTGGAACAAATTAATGAGTGGTTGTAATTGTTAAAAAGTTCAATAAGATATTTGTAATTTCACCAAAACTAAACGGGAGTAAATGTAACTCACAAAAAAATAAAACCATGCCCATCATGGGGTGGAATACAAGTTTTTGCACCTAGATTAAGAGATCTACTATATAGGTGTGGCTCTGTAGGGTCCAAATTTAACTGTAAAAACTTATAAATCATTAAAATTGAGATAAATATAGTGTAATTGTGACACAATTTTGTTATAAACATAAAATTTTGTAAGTTTCACTTTAGACCTTTTAATGTATAATAAATTTCAATAGTTAAAATTGAACCTAAATATTTATAATTTTTCATCAAAGATTCAAATGACCTAGATACTACCTATTACGGTTTGAGGGGCCAAAATTGTAAAAGATTGAAAAGGTAAGAGGCGGAATTGTCAAACTCAAAACAAAAGAACCAAAAATACTATGAGGCCAAATATAAAGGACTAAAAATATCATTTTTCCTTATTTCATTCTCATCAATAGTCATGAACTGAATAATTGTCAAACTTGGATTTTACGGCTACATTGTTTCTACAAAGAATACTTTTATTTGTATTAAATATAAATAGCCAACTGTACAGATATTATTCTTTTTATTGTATTATTATTATTATTATAATTTTGTTATTACTTTTTTCTTTTTAATAACCAATAACTTCAATATTACAAGTCCCTCCACTTATAACGCCATGACATTATTTCTTTCGTTTTATTAAAAAGTTTTTTTTTCTAAAAATTCTTTTATAATTATTTTTTTATTACCTTTATTATTATAATTATATATAGTTCATAATTAATTTACTTTTAAAAAGTAAGCATATAAGATGAATTATTTATTTTTTACTTTCTTACAAATACGACGGGGAAGAAATATGGGCCTATTTGGTATCACATTTCAAAACGTGTTTTGAAATCACTTTTGTTTTATAATAGTTTTTTATCATTCCCAATAAACATTTTTACATTTTTAATAAACTTTTTTACATTTCCAACACACCTTTTTACATTCCCAACACACCTTTTTACATTCTCAACACACTTTTAATATTATAAAATCAAAAATGGTTTCAAAACACGACTTGAATCACAATACCAAACATGCCTTAATTTTATTAAGATGTAAGCTTATGCCAGCACATATCCTATAAGAAAAAATACTGCGTGCATCAATTCAATTGTCTATTTTAAAAAAGTAAATAAAATTCAGTTGTCCACTGCCAGCTTCTTATTGTTATGACATGATTATGTACAGCTAATAAATTAAGAAAATGGTTACTCATAGAATGAGGTTCGATTATTATCTTAGTCAATTCTGCCTATCTAAAGTACAAATGACAGAAATTCTACAAGTGGCTTCCAAACTTCACTCTTCCGCTTTACATAACCTCTGTCTTTAATGTAAACTTTGCTCTTCTCCTTTTCACGGCTTCTCCATTCAATGTAATCGATAGGATAATGATGTAATAATACTAAGTTCCACCCAAAAAAAAAAAAAAAAAAAAAAAAAAAAAGTAGGCAAACGGTGCAATTTAATTTATGTGAGAAATGCATTATATTTATCTTAAAAGCTTTTTTAATAAAATAATACATTAATCAGATAAAAGGGATCTTTATGCATATAGATACAAAGATCTAATGGGAACAAGAATTTCTAGGAACATTTGAATCATTTTGTTTTTGAGCAGAAGAGTCGTTTTCAAGTTATGTTTGATCGATTAATTATTAGTCAATATTTGAATTTGATTGATTGGTATGAAGTTTTCGACAAAAAGATTTGTCTAATTAATCAGATAAAAGGTTTGCGACTCTTGTGAGGACCTTAATTTATAATTTTATATTGTAAGAAAAACCTTATTTTCCGCTCTATATATTAAAAAAATACTGTATGAAGGAACAAGCTGACGTACGTAACGTACAATTAAATATATATATCTCAAATTGTTTAATTATATTTTAAATTAAATATCAGGAATTTAACGAATATAATCAGGCACACGTGCGGTGACACTTTTTCTAGCTGCTCAGACAGCCATCTAGAAGCCTTGCCCTTGGGTGCATTTAATTATCCATTTTCTTTTGGCATTCTTCCTAAAATCTTCAAATACGTGGAAATGTACGTTTTGTTAAATTTTGGTTTTATTTTAAGTTTCAATATATATTTGACACGGGCTCGATAATTATTTTAAAAGAAAAAATAATTATAAGAGTGAAAATGTGGAGTGAATAATATGACATCACATAATAGTTATTAACAATTTTAATTTCAAATGTCACATAGTTTTTTGTTAAATAATACTACGTCAGTACTCTATAGTTCACATAGTTTTTTTTTGTTAAATGAATGCTACGCCAGTAACTCTATAGTTTCACTCTCTGTTTTCCATGGGTTATCATCACTTTTCCAAAAGATACGATTTAGGAAACATATTTTAGCCCTAAAAATGTTTTTGTCTAATCTCCAACATCACATTTATGAATCTTACCAAACATAAATTTTAAAATATTTTCCTTTGTTTTTGGAAAACATGTTTCAAACATATTCTTCAAGATCTCCCTTAAAATGTGATAATTAACATGACCTAATATTTATTCTAAATGTATATTTAAATTTTTATTGATAGGGATCAACTAATAATATGACTAAATTAGAGGGGGATATTATAGTATTTAATATTTTTAAACAATTTTAATAATTTTCCAAAACTCATTAGAAATAATGAAATATCTATATATGTATAACATTTTTATTATGTAATTGTTTGTTCTATTTTTGCAATTTTCAAGTTAATTAGTCAATCATTATCTGATTTTTTTTTTTGGGGTGGATTTTCTGATCCATCATTATCTGATACTCCCTCCATCCCACTCAAATAGTCCACTTTGAAATGTGTACAACTTATTATGGATTGTGAGGTACAACATCTAAAATAAGTAATTTACCACCATATTTTTCACTTATATCCTTACTTTAGAAGTAAGGGTTAATTGTGAACCGCACATTGTAATATTAACAAGGGTATGTAATGTAAATAAATTCAAAGTGGACTCTTTAAATGGGACAAGATTTTTTTTTTAAAGTGGACTCTTTGAGTGGGACAGAGGAAGTATTTACTGCCGCACAAGGTGTGTCAGGAGCCCAACATTGATAAAAATTAGAAAATGGACTAATTAAAATATATTAACCCTTTTAAGAAAGAATTTTTTTTTTTAATAAATAAATTTTGTACCCCTTCTTCGAGCCGAGACTCCTGGACTTATTCCTTACTGTGAACCTGCAGTCGGGACTAACTTCTCGATTCACCCCTAATGACTAAGTTGGTTCCCTAACAAATTTACAATATAAGACTAATTCACTAGAAATTCATTACCTTTCTCCCAGAAAGTTGCGAAGTATTTATAGGCAAGGATCGGAGGTATCTTTCCAGAGAAGGCAACACCAGTCTTGTTAGCTGACCTAGTCCATTTTTCAACAAATAGATTCTTTGGAAAAATGGCATTTTCAGTCCCTTTTGTTTGGAGGCAATGGCAATTTTCGTCCCTTTTGTTTCACCATGGCAGAAATGGTCCCTTTTGTTTGCATTTGTGGCATTTTCAGTCCTTTTTACCTGTGAAAACCGGTCATCACTAGTCAACTTTACAGTCAACGGTTTTTAGGATCGTTTTGAAATGAAAAAATAAAATTGGGGCTTTCTCGCGATTTTCTTAAATTCCAATGACACAAACAATAAATATTTCCCTTTTTTTGTGTCTTCATCGTCTTCTTCTTCTTCTTCCTCTTCCTCTTCCTCTCTTCTTCTTTGATCTGCTTTCCAGACAATTCGTCAATTTCTAGAACAATTTCCAGAAGCAAATTCACATTCAGTCCAAACAATTTCCAGAAGCATCAAAATTCCAGCAGACATAGATTTTGCAGAAAATTAATATACGAGAATTCCCACAATTAATTTCCAGCAAAATTCCAGTGAAAACAAAATCAAAGCTAGAATCAAGCAAAATCCAGCAATTAATTTCTAGCACAAAAACTACTCCATTTCCAAAGAATCGTGGCCATCGATTGTAGACCCAAGTGAGTCACTGATTTAACCCATTTGCCACTGAGTTGACCCCCCTCCCCGAGTTGACTCACCAAACATGAACATTGAGATTGCCAAGTATCTCGTCTCTCAGATTCTCCGTCGCCACACTCCATTTTGTTGGCCAACACCGTGAAGCAGTCTCCGACGGCCTTCAGCCTCTCCTCCCCTCCGTTGACGAATTCCACCACGAAAGTGGTGAGCTTCAAACAGCGGGCTTCTCCCCCGCTTTCTTCGCCGCAAGCGATTGTGCAAATACATGTATTGCCCTCCTGACCAATATCAAATCGATGACGTGGAGCTTGAGTGGTCAGACTCCGATATGGCTTCCCGGATTGCTAAATTGGACGCCATGAATCCACGGTTGTTCTAGAAATTGTTTGCTGGAGAGAAGGAAAAAAAAAATTAAAAAAAGGGAAATTTATTGTTTGGGCCATTGGAATTTAAGAAAATCGCGAGAAAGCCCCAATTTTATTTTTTCATTTCAAAACGATCCTAAAAACCGTTGACTGTAAGTTGACTAGTGATGACCGGTTTCACAGGTAAAAAGGACTGAAAATGCCACAATGCAACAAATGGACAATTTCTGCCACGGTGAACGAAAGGGGACGAAAATTGCCATTGCCCCAAACAAAAGGGACTGAAAATGCCATTTTTCCTAGATTCTTTCTTATCTGTTAGTAACCACTTCCTCAATGCTTGTGTCAAGCCATCTGACACGATTGTCCCAACAACTGGCAGTGTTTACTGAAAGATTTCATAGCTAGGCTTATTCTCTGGGTTCCCTAATAAGCCTTTGAGCGCAGACGAGCATCTTGAGTCGTCTTTTCCTAATCTTGTCTGCACCCTAATCTCCACACTTATCTTGTATCCAACATTAATCACGTAAATTGTGAAATTAACAAAGTGAATAAGACAAAAGCATTAAACATTAACGTTATATGAGCAATGGAATTGGAATCAATAAAAGAAAATACTGAATAGAGTTGAATGAAAATGGTATATCATAAGCAGTTCTAATAACCCTATTTTATTCTTGTTTTTACTACCCTCTTCATCCCAAATTGAAAGAGTTTTTTTTTTTAAAGGGCCAACGGTTAAATAGATACTTGTCTTCATTTTTTTTCTTTCTAAGTAACAATCAATTAAGTGATTGGAAATATGTCGACCTTCATTAAAATTTAAAAAAATGGATTTAAAGGGGCGTGAGAAGCCTCGCAAATAAGGAAAATTCCTCGCGTCTAGCATAACTAAACTCTTAAATCAATTAATAAATATACTTGTCAAATTAATAGGAGGGAACTAATTGAAAGTCAAAGTTCATAAAATAATGATATTTAAGGCTGAGTTTAGTTCCAAGTAAACTTCAAAGTTCGATCCCATTGGGGAGACTTGATTTATCATTAAAAGTGCTACAAAAGTTAAAGAAAAATTTAGACATAAATATTCTAAGACGCAAATAAGACATGGGAAGTTCCGTGTGGAAGACGTAGTACCGTAGACTCCCACTATATTCTTTTCTTTTAATATAAAAAGCCAGCTGCAATTAATCAATCAATAAATAAATACTCGTTTATTTACATTACATAGAGTAGAGAAGATTAATGGGTAAATTACACTTCCCTCTCTCGAGATTTCATAAATTACTATCTATCACCCCTAAGATTTTATGAAATTACCATCAACCCCTAAACCGTGTAATAACATAACAATTACATTTACTCAGTTTTTATTTATTTATTTGTAATTTGACAATATTTTAGAAGGACTCTCCTGTAAAATCGTACACATACACGCAAGTCGAATACAAGTTTTTGCCAAAATCTGAACATTTTGAAGGGTGATGATAGTTTTCAAAACCTCAAGGGAGCTAAATGTATTTACCCAAGATTAATTAATGGGACGACCTTTGAGAACAGCAGAAGCAAAAAGATATATAAATATCATAAATACGGGCCATGTTTTGTTGCCTTCATAAGCGATGACCTAAAAATTAAAATCTATATAAAAACTAAAAAGAAATAATCTTCTTCCTCCTTCTAGAATAATCAAAGTCAAAATTGTCCATTATCAAAACTTATAATAAGATTTGTTTAAATTTATGATTCTTATAATTTGCTAAAACATGTTCGTTATCATATTTTAAAAGATAATTTTTAAAATATATTTCGCAAAAAAGTTTTTAAATATAAAAATGCATTGAAAATGTAAACATGTGTACTGAAAATATATTGGAAATGATGAAATATTAATATAAATATGCAAACTTTTAAGAATAAATATTTGAAAATATGCTAACGGACATGCTTTATAATTGACCTTAGAGCGGCCAATAGGTTGTGGTTATCATTTGAGTTATGGACGGGTAATTGTTACTACTTTTGGTATTATAATTGTGAACAATATGAATTTTTTTCTCACCCTTACAACCTATAAGTTTTGAGCTCGAGGAATTATGTGCAGTTCAAATTCATGATATATGATTCGCGCACTAAACTTGTTATCGTTTGAGTTAAGGGTGATTGATATTTAGCACTACTTTGAGTATTATAATTATAAACAATACTTATTTATCTAGAATTGTAAATGTTTAATCTCTAGATATTCTCTTTAACCACTCTCTCCAACGGTTCTCCCTTAACCAGATGTATTTAATACTTTCTTTGAAATTTTAAATACCAAACTTAGAAACAGTAAAATTCTTATAGTCTAAATAAAATACACCAAATAAAACTAATTAAATAGATAGTAAAATAATGAAATTAATTTGTATTGGATTATAAAATTTTAAAAAATTTAATTTAATTGGAATAATGATAGTAAATTATGGAATCAATTATAAACTCAAAAACAAAATTATAAATTCGATTAAAAAAAAAAAGCATTATTTAGATTCGAACTCATGACCTCAAAGTTATAAAATTCTCCCATTACTATCACCCCAACTAATGCGATCCGGCTCAGACACCCATCCGTTTGCCTAAGCAGAACACCATGACGAGTTGCAGCTTTTGTGACACGAGCCACATAAATTAATTATGGCTTATTGGGCTTATTTTTTGAGGTCTTATTCAGCCATCACACAATTGGTTGCAGCCCAAGAAATTATGGAAGTTCAGCTCAACAAAATTCAAGGGAGAAAGCATGCAAAATTGGTTCTGTTTGGTTCAGCTATCAAAGGCATTTAAATTCAACAAATTGCCCTGCATGTGCCAATGGAATGGAGTTAAAAGTGCTGAAGTTGAAGGGTTTTGGAGAACTAAAAATTCAGTAAAGCCTCTCCGACTGAATTTGGCGACAAGATTTTAAGTGGAGATGGAATTGAAGCAATTTCAAAAGCACACTCAAAGAAGTAAAAGCTAAAATCTGTTCACACTTCTTCTTTGGAATTCGGCCAAGCATTCAACAAGTGGTCAAGAGTCTTCAATTTTCTTCAATGGATTCAGCCAAAGAAACTCAAGAGCCAAAGGAAATTCGAGAGACTTGTTAATCAATTTAAGTATTATTTCTATTTACTTTTTAGTCCATTTCTTCTTGTATAAAAAGGCACTCTTTGTAGTCATTTTAAAAAAACTTGGATGAAATGTGATTAGTGAGTTTTTAAACTCTTAGCTCTTTTTAGAACTTTCCGAACTTATCAAGACTTCGTCTTGTGGCGTTTAAAAACTTATCGAACAATCTTGGTGAATTGTTCGTGGCGTTTTTATACCGAGGTTCTCAACATTGCACACTTGTGAGTCGAGGTTCTATTTTGTCCATTTGTTGGCAGGTCAAAGTTTCACCAACCAAAGAAGCAACCCTTAGAACGGTCATTTTCATTGTGTTTTAGTCCATCCCCGGGCTGGATCACATCACCAACCCTCCCCCTTATTTCAACTATCTCTTGTCATTAATTTTTGCCCCGACAAGAAGAGGAAATGAAAGATTTATATGCAGTGGTGATTTGCTTCTGCGGCCAAATTTTTAGTGTGTTGTCGATTACATCGGCGCCGGAAATACATGTCTGATTGGGAGACTCCACGTCTACGAACTTCATTCATGTTACTCGTTGTATTTGTTTTCCACATTATTGAGCATACTTTTTTTTACGCTAGGTATATTTTTGAGATTTTATAGTTACATCGTTAAGTTCACATTTTTGACTGAGTGGACATTTTAGTCCAAAATCATAAGGGAATAACTAAGAGTTTTCAAACATTGGGAAAAAAAATTGTTCATAGTCAAAATCACAGGGGACAAATTGTTGATACTGAGTAATGATACACAATTCAACTAATCTAATCACCTCAACTTTTTCATAACAAGTGAGGTGTCATGCATTCATTGGTCAATAATGTAGTAATAATAATTATTTTTATAAAGCGTAGCCAATGAATACATGACACCTCACTTGCTATAAAAAGTTGAGAAAATCAGTTGACTTGTGTATCATTACTTTTTATGTAATCACATAAATATTACTAAATTATTATTTTTCTTAGATATGTGTTAATAGGAATTGCCTTTATATTTTTATCAAAATATTTATAGGTTTTAATATCTTTATCTTCTACTTATGGTTTAAATTTATTACCCTTTTGTATATTTATTTATTAATTTTTTATTTTCTACTAACTATATAGATATTTAATATTATACTTTTTATTACGAAAATAATTTAATTTGATTAAACATAATAAAATAAGTGGATATAAATTTTATTAATTAAAATTACTTAAGTGGAATATCATAAAAGGAATTAAACAATACTCTAAAATACTTATAGAAACAAAAAAGCAGGAGAAGACCCACATATATTAAAACCGCCAAATTCAAATTATCTTTATCGTTTTCTTGATGGAGCTTGATTTACATTCTTGTGCTCGTTTGCTCAAATCCTTCCATGGCCTCCACCATATCCCACAAGGGAAACAGTTCCACCTTGTTTTGTTCAAGAAGGGCATCCTTAATGCTGCTTTGAACATCACGAATCGCCTTCTCCAGATGTACGTGAGGTGTGGTGCAATCTCCGACGCGGAACAAATGTTTGAGGAAATGCCTCAGAGAAATGTTTTCACTTGGAACACTTTACTTGAAGGGTATGTGAAATACGGAAGAACAGAGGAATGTTTGGAGTTGTTTAAATCGATGCCAGTTAGAAATGAGTTTTCTTGGAATGTTATGATTCCGGGTACTGCTAGAGCTGGTGAATTAGATCTTGCTTGTGGGTTGTTCAATCAGATGCCCTGCAAAATGCGGTTGCTCTGAACTCTTTGATGCATGGGTATGTCCGAAGTGGCTGTCCTCGTGTTGCTTTGAGGCTGTTTCGGGATAACTTGGATGGTGATGCTGCGAACATTGGGGAGAGTTCGTGTTTGGATGGTTTTGTTTTAACAACTGCGATCGGGGCTTGTGCCGATTTGGGGAGGCTGTATTTTGGTAAGCAGATTCATGCAAATATTATTTGTAAAGGAGTGGAATTTGATGCTGTGTTGGGGAGCTCACTTGTTAATCTATATGCAAAATGTGGTGATTTGGATGCTGCAAGCCAGGTTATGCAAACCTTGCAATATGTGGATGATTTCTCTCTTTCTGCACTAATATCTGGCTATGCTAATTCTGGTAGGATGGAAGATGCGTTAAGAATATTTGACTTAAAAAGTGATCGGTGTGTTGTTTTGTGGAACTCTCTGATTGCGGGGTATATTATCAATGATGAAGCTATGGAAGCTCTACTGCTATTCATTGAGATGCGCAGGGAGGGAGTTACCGGAGATTCTTCTACTTTTACCAGCATTTTGAGTGCCTGCAGTAGTTTAGCTGTTACTGAAATTTGTGAGCAGCTGCATTCTGATACTTGTAAGTTGGGATTCACTGATGACCTAATTGTTGCCAGCGCTCTCATTGACACGTATGCGAAGTGTGGGAGACCATTTGCTGCTTGTGCTTTGTTTAATGAACTCAAAGTCTGTGACACTGTCTTGCTGAATTCCATGATTACAATTTATTACAATTGTGGTAAGATTGAAGATGCTAAAGTGATATTTGAGAATATGACCTTGAAAAATTTGATCTCGTGGAATTCAATGATTGTAGGTCTGAGTCAAAATGGTTGTCCTATGGAAGCTATAGAACTTTTCGGCAATATGAACAGAGGTAATTTGAGTATGGACAAATTTAGCCTGGCAAGTGTTATCAGCGCCTGTGCCAGCATTTCCTCTATAGAACTTGGTGAACAGGTGTTTGCTAGAGCCACTCGAATCGGCCTTGATTTTGATCAGATTGTTTTGTCCTCCCTCATTGATTTTTATTGCAAGTGTGGTTTTGTTGGAAATGCTAGAAAACTATTTGAACGAACCAGCAGACATGATGTAGTTTTATGGAACTCTATAATAATTGGTTATGCCATGAATGATCATGGATCTGAAGCTCTGAAGCTGTTTCATCAGATGAGATGTACTGATGTTTCACCAACAGACATCACATTTACTGGGGTGCTGTCTGCCTGTAATCATTGTGGATTGATAGAGGAGGCTCAGAAATGGTTTATTGCAATGAAACATGATTATCATATAGATCCCGGGATGAACACTACTCTTGCATGGTAGATCTTTTTGCACGTGCTGGATGCCTTGCAGAAGCTATAAATCTCATTGAACAGATGCCTTTTAAGGCAGATTCAAGCATGTGGTCATCAATTCTAAGAGGATGTGTTGCTCATGGGGACAAATTTCTTGGGAAGGAAGTGGTTGACCGAATTATCCGCCTTGATCCTGAGAACTCAGCTGCATTTGTGCAACTATCAAATATACTCGCCACTTCCGCGGACTGGGGAAGATCTGCTTTTGTTAGAAAGATGATGAGGGATAACAGCATCCAAAAGAATCCCGGACTAAGTTGGGGTGGTGCTTAGTAGGAAAGTCCATTTTCATTAATCTTGAAGGTCAACAACAGAACTGCTGGGAAAAACAGCAGCTGCAATGTCTACCCAGTTCTATGCACGGTATGTAACATACCCTCTGTTGGATATATGAGGCCTAAAATACTAATTCAGTTAAAACTTGAGTTGTTCAGGATCATGCTTTCAGTTAGAAATAACTGTTCATTTTTTTCAGATCAAAACTCACCAACTGAATCATCATATTACCATCTGGCTTCCTTTATCTTTTTTATATCTAGTTCTTGGATCCTGTCATCATGTCGATGTTTATAACATAATGGTAGTGAATCTTGTTTGAAGCTTGAACTACGTGAATTTGGAAGTCTCCTTTCATGTTATAAATTACTCTATTGACAAGGGCATGAGTTTTTCCATTTAGTTTCTACCTTGATTTTGCTTTCTGTAATTAATTTTGCATTATTTGACTGAAGTGGTTTCTTTTCTGGGTACAATTCCTCTTTAGCATAGTAATTAAAGCTCTCTCTCCCTCCACTTTCTTCTCAACTGTTTCCTCTATTTGCCTTCAAACTTTAGTTCTTGGCATGTTTGTCTGACTATATTTCTTCTGCTGAAAAAAAAGAGGGCTTAGAGTAAAATATCTTCAAGATGATGCAGCGTGTAACACATATTGACATTTTCTCATCTTTCTTTTTATTTCCTATGCAGTTATTAGCAGAACTTTCATCAATCATCACATTTCTCTTTATTGGATCTCTGCTAACATCTTCAATTTGGAGCAGATCAGGTAATGCTTCAGTTTATACCTAGACGCATAATTTCTCTTTTTGTCTGTACCTTGATTGCTGGTCAATTTTCTTATCAGCTGTTTTGTAAAATCCATCATCACTGCACTATTCAGCTTCTTAGCATAGAGTTCCAATCTTTGTACCACTGACATTGTACTAACCGTACCACAACTTTAGACATGATTGTTGTAAGGTTCATTTATAATTTTGCCTTTAAAGCACGCATATCTTAAAATCATGATACCGAGTTAGTTGATTAGTCATATTGTATCTCATTTTTTATCTTCTCTTTTTCATCCAGGTCTCAACATGAGATGTCGCATCGATGAATTGGCCACATTCAAGAGTTAGACTAGAGTTCTTTACTTTTGGCCTATTGTATGCTAACATAAATGAAGAAAGAAAAAGAGGAGACGAGCTCAGAATCAATGAGAGATTTAGGTTGGGGAATGGCGGTTTTAATATCTTCGTACTTCTCTTATACCCACAGTGTTGGAGGTTCACGTATGGGCGCGCTTGGCTTCTCATTCTTTAATTCCACAAAGATGGTGCTAGATATTTTTTTTTTTATGTACGAATTGTATTTATTTCTCCGAAGACGTAATTATATATATATATATGTCAGGATCCAAATGATGATGATGATCTAGATCTCGAAAAAATATTCTTAGCAGTAAAAACTGTGATCACTAGCTCTACTAGTCAAAATTCAAAAAAGCCAGCATAAGAAGACAAAAGAAAAAGAAAATGTTGTTTTGATAAAACGACTCAACATCCGTCATTATTACGGATTTCAAAAATAATAGATTAGGTACTGTTGCAGATTTCAAATTTAAAATATATATATATATATATATAATTGCAACGGAAAAATAACAAAACGAATCCTGCAAGGTTGTAAAATATAGCAACTGAGTCACCAAACTTCAGCAGCGACATCATCGCAGCTGCTCCATCTCAGAATGGGTGATCACATTATGCTACAGGAAGAATTTCTTGCTAACTTGAGCATGCAGATATTTATTTCATTGCTAACATGAACGATCATTGCTTAATGAGTAAGCAAATTCCATGAAAAATATCTAGCACCATCCAGCTTACATAGACAAAATAGTCAACACTTAACTCAAGTTAGTTAATTAGTTATTTATTTTGTACAGCTGTTATTTGTAACTAATTAGTTGAGTTAATTAACCAGCTGAGTTAGCTTGACAGTTAGGTTGTGATCACAAGTATATAAAGTAATCTGTACTTGTTGTAAAGTTAAGCTGAGCATTATTATGAAATATCAAAAAAATTGGGAATTCTCCCTGAAGAAGATCTTTCATTTCTTCTGAGCTTGTTCTTTTTTTTTTTTTTTTTTTTTTTTTTGCTTCATCTGGATTCTGTCAATTGTATACCTTTGGAATTCCACAAAGGTATAATAAAACGAATCATGCGATGTGTAAAAAGCTAACACATATAAATTGTATTAAATTTTCAAGTTTTTTTTATTTATTTATTTTACAATATTAAACTTGCATAGAATATTTTATAATTTTATAATTATTCCTGAAATTCATGGAGATAAATATAAGTCGACCTGTATTTATTTATTTTAAAGCAGCATCAATTATTGTTAAACAACCCAACTTTGCCCACTAAACAAGAGAGTAAAAAAGTAAAACTTGTTTCAGAAGTTTTAACTCACACAGTTAAATCTCGTATGTGAAGTAAACGGAAAGCTGTGACATTTTCTTCCTCCTTCTCCATGAGCAAGAAAATGAGAATGCTGGACCGATTATCCAAGCATGGAAGTAACGCTCGACAAAATCAATTCAATCGAGTGACAAAATTGGTTTCTTCCTCTGTTGACATCATTGAACGATTTGAACCTTTTACGGTACCCCAGTTTTCTCTACATTTGCATGAACTTTTTACTGCACAGAGCAAAGGGTCATAGATTATTCCACACAAACTCATTTTCTTTCTGTGCTAAACTCATTGATCAGTGTCAAATTTTGAGAACGCCCTCGAGTTCTGCTAAATCCGTTCATGCCCGGCTGATAAAACTTGGTTTTAATGTCAGTACTTTTCTGGGCAACCGCTGCGTTGATATGTATGGAAAAGTCGGACTTTTTAGTGATTCTTTGAAAGCATTGGACGAAATTGTTGAAAGGAATATATATTCTTGGAATATAGGCTTGAAAATTTTGGCACAAATGGGTGATATTGAGAGAGCGCGTCAGGTGTTTGATGAAATGCCTGAGAGGGATGTTGTGAGTTGGAATTCGATGATTTCAGTTTACGTGTCATGTGGGTTCTCAGAGATGGCGTTGGAGTTGTTTGTGGATATGAGGCAAAGAGGCGTTAGGCCGAGTGATTTTACCTTTTCGATTTTAATCTCATCTGTGAAGTGTGCTTCTGTTGGTAAGGAAATGCATGCTGCATGATAAGGAATGGTGTGGATTTTTCGAATGTGGTGGTTTGGAATTCTTTGGTTGATATGTATGGGAAGATCGGCGTTGTGGAATATGCTGTTGGTGTCTTTTGGAGTATGAAAGAGGTGGATGTCATATCATGGAACTCGTTGATCTCGGGTTGTTGTAATTGTAATTGTGGTGTGGATGAATTGGCGCTGGAACTGTTCTGTTTGATGAGAAACTGTGGATATGTTCCTGATGAGTTTACAATTTCAACAGCATTGTCAGCTTGTTCGAACTTGCAGAATTTGGAAAAGGGTAAGCAAATCCTCTGTCTTAGCATAAAGATGGGATTTTTGTCCAATCCTATTGTTTCAAGTGCTGCTATTGACTGTTTTTCTAAATGCAACAGAATCGAAGATTCAATGCGTATCTTTAATGAATCTGGTGTCTGGGATTTAGCTCTTTACAATTCGATGATTTCAAACCTATGCACGGCATGGTTTGGAAGAGAAAGCATTCCGGCTTTTTGCCATTGCCTTAAGGGAGAATCTCAAGCCAACAGAGTTTACTCTAACCTAACCTCCATTATTAGTTGTGTTTCAACCTTCTTATCTTTGGAGCAGGGGAGTCAAATGCTTGCTTTGGTGGTCAAATCAGGTTTTGGATCAGATTTTATTGTTGCGAATTCACTTGTTGACATGCATGTTAAGTTTGGATTAGTTGATTATGCTTTGGATATTTTCGCAAATATGGTTGTGAAAGATCTAATAGCTTGGAACACCATAATAACGGGATTGGCTCATAATGGAGAAATTCGTCAGTCTGTTGCTCTTTTCAAAGAACTAATTGGGAGTGGACTAAAACCCGATAAAATAACATTTGCTGGTATTCTAGTAGCTTGCAATTACGGTGGACTCCTTGAGGAAGGAATGGCTATATTTTCTTGTATGCAAAAGGATTTTGGAGTTACACCTACAGATGAGCATTATGCTCTTGTCTTTGATATGATAAGCCGGGCAGGAAAACTTGAAGAAGCAATAGTTATCCTCGAAGCTATGCCTCATGCTCCAAATGCTATAATGTGGGAATCAATCATTTGTGCTTGTAGAATTTACAGAGATCAGAAACTCGTTGAAGATGTTGCTGAGAAAATGGTTGAGCTGAATATAGAGTCATCTCTCTGTTATTCAGTGTTGGCTCAAGCATATGAGCAACGGGGTAGATGGAAAGCCTAGTTAGGATAAGGAGGCTTATGAGACAGAAGGGTGAAGTGGTTGACTGTAGTTGGGTTCGCATAGGGAGAACTGCATTTGCTTTTGGAACAAACCAAATAATACACCATTGTGGTAAAGATGTTTATTCATTGTTGAGATTATTGACTCAGGAGATGCTAGAAGAAGACAATCTACATTATTATTTTTGTGAAGGGGCAAGTTAAAAGTGGAGAGTAACGTGAAATTAGAAGAATTATCCAACATCTTGTTTGCTCATTGGTAAAATGAAGGTTCTGATGAGGCTTTGTGTACAAATCCTTGTTCTGTAGACCTACCAAACACTGAGATGTTCTGAAGGAGATGACAATAGTGTTGTGTATACTTTGCAGCATCCCGGATGCATCCAATTTTGGGTTTTTAGGTTTGCTTGAAGACATCAATCACTTTCTGTTGGAGATGCATCACTATATCATAAGATCTCATTGCTAGCATAAGTCTGCACTTTAAAACTTTAGTTGAAGATTTGGCTTGGTATGGCATAAGTATATAATAAGAAGTTGAAAAACACAGGGGTGGCTACCTACTTCCCAGAAATTTTATTTCATGCCAAATACATTCCAGTTCCAAGATAAGCCAGCAGAGATGCTTCTCTGGGAGAGACAGATCTGGTTTCATTACATTCATAATTGTCACCGAGCTGGCCATGGATGAACTTCGCTAGAACAAATCATCGGCGATTGATCCTTTTCTCACATCTCTGCATCAGTTACTTGGATTGTAAGTCTTCCTTAGATAAATTGCTTAGTTGATAATAATATGTTAAAACTACAGTATTCTGGAGATCCAAGTATTAAAGTCTTTTCTTCTGATGAAAGTTAACACTTTCAAGATGACTCTTTGAAATGCCTTCAAAAGGGATGATAATATATGTAGCAATTAGATGTATAAACTAGAAAACCAACTATTGCTTATAATTGTGGGTAGAATTTTATGTTTCAAAATGAGTAATAGACTAAGAAATTCTGGTTACGGCAAAATACTAAACTATGTTCTATATGGTGTAGGAGATCTTCTCAAACTCAGGAGGAGTTACCTGTGTCTCTTAACTTGAAGGATACTCCTCTATGTACTAATCCACAAGCAAACTGTAAGAAGCTTTTATTTAGCATGATGCCTCAGTTACTGTTACAATGTACTCCGTCGATTCCATTAGAAGAGTCCACTATTGAAAATATAGAACTTTTTAAAGATTTCAAGGTGCAATGCTTAACATTGGTAATCTGTCGTAATTTCTTCCACTTATATACTTTCAAATTGTGTTACTTTTGTGATAACACATAATTATATCACTAGGGTATTAATAAATGTTTAAAAAAAAGAAACAGGACTTTTTATTGAAACAATTTTTTTTCTTTTCTTTTTGAACTAGACTCTTCTAATGGAATGGGGAAGAGTAGTTGAATGTCATTTACTATTGGAAACAACCCCACAAAGATATTTGATGATGAAATGGATTCATAACATCCTCCTATGTTTTGTACTTGTGACTTAGGATGTGGGACATGATCCTGAATATGTAGAAGTTTTGTCCCACCATGTGCATGTAACTGTTAGAGCATGTCCAATTGATGGCATTTTGGCATCAAATGGCAAAAATTTAGCATCTAAAATGGCATCAACCATGATGAGAGATCAATGGTTGATGCCATTTATGGATATTATTATTTTAATACTTTAAAATATTTTACTAATTAAATAAAAGTTCTTAAATTTACCGCAGTATTAAAATATTTTCGTCTAATTATTGTATGTTGTATGGTATTATTATCCGTTTTTAATTATTGCTTTAGTATGTTGTCAATTTAAATTATTTTATTTTTACTAAAAATTAATATTTTAATTTTTTTAGTCTATTAATAATATTATTTTATTAAAATTATAATTTTAATTAGAAAATTAATTTAATTTGAAAAATAAAATATAAAAAAATTTAACTATTAAAAGTAGTTAATTATCATAAGTTAATTAATCTATTTAAGTAATTAAAGAAACTAATAAAGAAGAAAATTAATTTTGTAAAGTTAAATGAAAATTAATATTCCAGAAAAAGCTGGAGCCATTTCTGGTGTGGAAACCTCCTCCGCTGCTATTATAGCAGCTGAGGATGGCAACGGTTTAACCATTCCCTATCCGTTAGACACAACCGTTGTCAAAATGGCAACGGTTGGAGATGGTCTTATGACTGACATTGTTCATGTTGAGGATACTTAATGAATATGTATTGTCGGTGGCGGTGGCGATTCTCTCTGTTTTTATAGTATTACTTAAATGCAGTGTCAAGATATCGTCATTTTCTGGATTTCTGGATTGATTGCTACATTTTCATTCATTTTTTTCCCAACTTAAATTTTTTTTTTTTTTTTTTTTTTTTTGGGGTTTAAGTGCTAATGATTGGACAAGTTTGTATAAAATTATTTATAAAAAAGTAATAATACACAAATCAACTAATCTCCTCAACTTTCTCGTAGCAAGTGAGGTGTTATGTATTCATTGGTCAATAATGTAGTATTAATAATTATTTTATAAAAGTGTAGCCAATTAATGCATGACACTTCACTTACTATGATAAAGTTGAGGAGATTAGTTGAGTTAAGGAGATTAGTTGAGTTGAAAGTTTTTTAAAATGTGTTTAGACATCTATTTTATAGTTAAAGATAGTTTGAAAAAGTGTTTAGGAATTAAAGGAATTAGAAACTTGCAGCATATTCGATGCCCTTATGGTTGCCAAAACGTTATAAACATCTTTTATCTATTATTTTGAAATTTGTATTTGAAGAATACTATTTTTTTCTATAAAATAATAATT